>OZ007571.1:55865310-56051462 GCA_963931925.1 Onchidella celtica
TTTTTTGTCTGAAAACATCAATTGGCGACTTTCTTCACTCCAGCACCAAACTGTTTGTAGGCTTTGTTGACATTAAGGACGCTTTTGGCAGTATAGACCATGAATTTATGATCAGTGAATTACGTGAAGCGGGGTACCCCAGTCTATTTATAGACATCACTAGTGATATATATCGGGACTCCACCTTTCAGGTAAAAACAGGAAAGACAATAACAAGACCTATCGAGCGGAAGAAGGGCATTATACAAGGATGTCCGTGGTCAGTCCTTATATTCGAACAGGGAATAGACAAATGGCTTCGGTGGATTGAAAAACCATTCGGCACAGGACACACACCGGCCCCTGTGCAAGGATACGTAGATGATGTCGACTTTGTTGCAACATCAGAAGGTGAACTGCAGCAGATGGCGGAGAAAACCCAGAAGTTTATGGAAGCCAGTGGCATGGAAATAAAACATCGGAAATGTGCTGTCCTACATGGCCAACGGAGTGGTAATAACTGGTATAGGAACTACAGTGAACATCAGGCCGTAATCAAAATACAAGACAAAGAATTGCCTCTGTACGGACGTGACCAGCCGTACACGTATCTGGGTTATGAAGTGAATTTGAGTAACTCCAGCAACAATACACAGCTGAAAACAAATATGGACTGGTTTAAAGAAACCATGAAAAACATAAGTACTTCTCTGCTGCCAACATCGGCCAAACTGGAAGCGGTTAACGTCATATGCATGTCTAGGTTCAACTTTTATCACTCAAACCTTCTTCTAACAGAGCAATATCTCAAGGAAATTGAATCTGAAATAGTCTTTCATGCACGTCAATGGCTGCAGCTCAATACATCTTCTACCAGAGCGTTCTTCTTCACACCAAAGTCATCTGGTGGTCTGGGGTTGTTGAACCCACACATACTGTATTACTCGAAACACCTGTCGTTTTACATGTCCACCCTTAATAATGATGATGTCTGTGTTCAAACAACAGCAAGGCAGTCACTATCATTACATCTTGGTAAAAGAAAGGCAACCACTACTGTCGACGACGACCAGCCAGCCTTTGCTGGATACGCTCTTGATTCCAATGGAAACATCAGAAAAAAATCAAAAGTTAACTGGCCAAAGTCTCAATGGATACATCTACACGAAATGAGCAAAAGAGAAAACTTACATCTTCGGAAACGAGGCGACAAATATGTCTTCGAAATACAAATCGACGAAGACATAACACACAGCTTCGAATGTCCCAAAACTTTCTATTCGGTATACAAACAGCAGAAACTAAAGGAACTTGAAGAAGATTTAAAAAACAAACAGTCTCAAGGCCGCATATTAAGAGAGGCAGGAAATATTAACCACCGAGCTTCAGCTGCTTACATCACTAACATCAACCTGCGTGATGACATTCGATCCTTCACCGCAAGAGGACGTCTGCAGCTTCTTCAGTGTGAGAGCCTGATGCACCTTTACTACCCAACGATTCACACCAAGAGGTGCAAAATCTGCAACCACCCAACAGAAACTGTCTCTCATATACTCAACGGATGTACCAAGTTCCGAAAAATTTATCAAAACAGACACAACAGACTAGTCAACATCATTTGTGAGAAAGTAAAATCTAAAAATAAGGAATGTAGAATATTAAAGGACACCAATGTGGTACCAGCAATGTTTGAAATTAGCGAAATCAACTTTCTAAGCAGAAATACAAGACCTGACATTACCATTATTGATAAGGAAAACAGGAAGGTCACTATTATTGAGGTTGCAGTGCCTTTCGACGCGCACATACAAAAATGCTATGAAGAAAAATTCAATAAGTATTATCCGCTGTCCCTAGAAATTAACAACCTTAACTTTCATACTTATATAATTATTTTAATCGTTGGAAGCCTGGGGAATGTCCATCAAAGATTTAAAAGTGGTTTAATGAAGGTGAATGTTAACAAATATGAGGCAATGTTTCTTGCTAAGTATTGTAGCCTAAGTGCCATAATTGGATCTTATAAAATCTGGCGATTAAGGTGTAAAGTATACAACATGCAGCAGCTAGAATGATGTCCTAGGGCAGCTGTTCTGTACATGGCACAATTTCCTTGCAGACATAGTGTATAACATATTATGTCAGTACAATATGAATTGTATTCTTTGGAAATAAAGATTTTTGATGTGTGTGTGTGTGTGTGTGTGTGTGTGTGTGTGTGTATGTGTGTGTGTGTGTGTGTGTATGTGTGTGTGTGTGTGTGTGTGTGTGTGTGTTAAGATGGCGGCTGGGCTGGTCGCACTATTGTGTTTCTGTGTTCAAGTCGTTCATCTGAACTATACATCCGTGGTAGCTGCCCTCGATAACGTAGCCATGGCACGAGAACAGATTGGCCTAGTGACTAAATTAAAGCTGCTGAAGAATGAAGCCATCCGGAGTGGAAAAATTCGATTGGATTCCAGCAGGAGTTTGAACACGAAACAACAACAAATCCAAAATGGCGACCTGTACAACGAAAGGATATGGTGTGAATTCTTACATCAACACAACGAACAGACCTGGAATGAGTTCGTAAGTACAGAGACTCGATTTAGACAGTCGCTGAGTACCAAACCCATAAATATTGAACCAAGCTACTCCCACCCAAACCCCGTCTGGTGGTTCAGAATCATATCGACATTATGCAGTGTGTTCTACAAGGACGGTGTATATCAAAACACACGGCCTGATGGCCAACGCTTCAGCATGCCATTCCTGAAGTTTGTGAAAAGAATTTTGTCAAAGTTCCCCGTCCCCATCCCCGAGGAACTTACAGATACTAGAGACAGCCTAGATAGTGAAGGAGAAAGTCTACATTCCACCGTAAGATACGTCCTGAATTTTGTCAAAGCTAATATTCAGCCATGTTTTTCAAGGGGAAATCCCCTACATACTCAGGCTGACACGGACGAGTCCATTGTCCCGAAGGACGAACTAACGAGGCTATGGCAGTGCAACCAGAAAAAGGCCATTGAAATCATCAACAACAAGGGCAGAATGCCTGCATCATCGAGATGTTCAATTAACATCGATGACGTTGAACAACACTTTAAAAGACGCTGCCAACGTGCCATTGAGGGACCTCTCACCGCTCCGTGGGAGGAAGATATCACCACCCCTGCACCAGAATGGTTACCATCCACTGACCCATTTACCGATGATGAAGTTCGAACAGCTATAAAAAACTTACCTGCGAACAAGTCACCTGGAGCAGACGGGGTCACATACGACACAGTGAAGCAAAGCGTAAACAAACTCACTGCTGTGTTCAGGTCTGTATTTAACATCTGTCTAGCCCACCGTCGCGTCCCACCTGACTGGAAACACGGGGTAATTACACTCGTGCCCAAGAAGAACGGTAATCCAAACAACATGGAGGACTGGCGACCTATTTCATTGTTACTCACATCATATAAGTTGTTTATGAAACTCATTCAGATGAGACATATGGAATGGATAGTTAACACTCAACGTCTCTCACCCAGTCAAAAAGGCTCTATACCCAGAAATGGCCTACAAGAACATGTTTTTTGTCTGAAAACATCAATTGGCGACTTTCTTCACTCCAGCACCAAACTGTTTGTAGGCTTTGTTGACATTAAGGACGCTTTTGGCAGTATAGACCATGAATTTATGATCAATGAATTACGTGAAGCGGGGTACCCCAGTCTATTTATAGACATCACTAGTGATATATATCGGGACTCCACCTTTCAGGTAAAAACAGGAAAGACAATAACAAGACCTATCGAGCGGAAGAAGGGCATTATACAAGGATGTCCGTGGTCAGTCCTTATATTCGAACAGGGAATAGACAAATGGCTTCGGTGGATTGAAAAACCATTCGGCACAGGACACACACCGGCCCCTGTGCAAGGATACGTAGATGATGTCGACTTTGTTGCAACATCAGAAGGTGAACTGCAGCAGATGGCGGAGAAAACCCAGAAGTTTATGGAAGCCAGTGGCATGGAAATAAAACATCGGAAATGTGCTGTCCTACATGGCCAACGGAGTGGTAATAACTGGTATAGGAACTACAGTGAACATCAGGCCGTAATCAAAATACAAGACAAAGAATTGCCTCTGTACGGACGTGACCAGCCGTACACGTATCTGGGTTATGAAGTGAATTTGAGTAACTCCAGCAACAATACACAGCTGAAAACAAATATGGACTGGTTTAAAGAAACCATGAAAAACATAAGTACTTCTCTGCTGCCAACATCGGCCAAACTGGAAGCGGTTAACGTCATATGCATGTCTAGGTTCAACTTTTATCACTCAAACCTTCTTCTAACAGAGCAATATCTCAAGGAAATTGAATCTGAAATAGTCTTTCATGCACGTCAATGGCTGCAGCTCAATACATCTTCTACCAGAGCGTTCTTCTTCACACCAAAGTCATCTGGTGGTCTGGGGTTGTTGAACCCACACATACTGTATTACTCGAAACACCTGTCGTTTTACATGTCCACCCTTAATAATGATGATGTCTGTGTTCAAACAACAGCAAGGCAGTCACTATCATTACATCTTGGTAAAAGAAAGGCAACCACTACTGTCGACGACGACCAGCCAGCCTTTGCTGGATACGCTCTTGATTCCAATGGAAACATCAGAAAAAAATCAAAAGTTAACTGGCCAAAGTCTCAATGGATACATCTACACGAAATGAGCAAAAGAGAAAACTTACATCTTCGGAAACGAGGCGACAAATATGTCTTCGAAATACAAATCGACGAAGACATAACACACAGCTTCGAATGTCCCAAAACTTTCTATTCGGTATACAAACAGCAGAAACTAAAGGAACTTGAAGAAGATTTAAAAAACAAACAGTCTCAAGGCCGCATATTAAGAGAGGCAGGAAATATTAACCACCGAGCTTCAGCTGCTTACATCACTAACATCAACCTGCGTGATGACATTCGATCCTTCACCGCAAGAGGACGTCTGCAGCTTCTTCAGTGTGAGAGCCTGATGCACCTTTACTACCCAACGATTCACACCAAGAGGTGCAAAATCTGCAACCACCCAACAGAAACTGTCTCTCATATACTCAACGGATGTACCAAGTTCCGAAAAATTTATCAAAACAGACACAACAGACTAGTCAACATCATTTGTGAGAAAGTAAAATCTAAAAATAAGGAATGTAGAATATTAAAGGACACCAATGTGGTACCAGCAATGTTTGAAATTAGCGAAATCAACTTTCTAAGCAGAAATACAAGACCTGACATTACCATTATTGATAAGGAAAACAGGAAGGTCACTATTATTGAGGTTGCAGTGCCTTTCGACGCGCACATACAAAAATGCTATGAAGAAAAATTCAATAAGTATTATCCGCTGTCCCTAGAAATTAACAACCTTAACTTTCATACTTATATAATTATTTTAATCGTTGGAAGCCTGGGGAATGTCCATCAAAGATTTAAAAGTGGTTTAATGAAGGTGAATGTTAACAAATATGAGGCAATGTTTCTTGCTAAGTATTGTAGCCTAAGTGCCATAATTGGATCTTATAAAATCTGGCGATTAAGGTGTAAAGTATACAACATGCAGCAGCTAGAATGATGTCCTAGGGCAGCTGTTCTGTACATGGCACAATTTCCTTGCAGACATAGTGTATAACATATTATGTCAGTACAATATGAATTGTATTCTTTGGAAATAAAGATTTTTGATGTGTGTGTGTGTGTGTGTGTGTGTGTGTGTGTGTGTGTGTATGTGTGTGTGTGTGTGTGTGTATGTGTGTATGTGTGTGTGTGTGTGTGTGTGTGTGTGTGTTAAGATGGCGGCTGGGCTGGTCGCACTATTGTGTTTCTGTGTTCAAGTCGTTCATCTGAACTATACATCCGTGGTAGCTGCCCTCGATAACGTAGCCATGGCACGAGAACAGATTGGCCTAGTGACTAAATTAAAGCTGCTGAAGAATGAAGCCATCCGGAGTGGAAAAATTCGATTGGATTCCAGCAGGAGTTTGAACACGAAACAACAACAAATCCAAAATGGCGACCTGTACAACGAAAGGATATGGTGTGAATTCTTACATCAACACAACGAACAGACCTGGAATGAGTTCGTAAGTACAGAGACTCGATTTAGACAGTCGCTGAGTACCAAACCCATAAATATTGAACCAAGCTACTCCCACCCAAACCCCGTCTGGTGGTTCAGAATCATATCGACATTATGCAGTGTGTTCTACAAGGACGGTGTATATCAAAACACACGGCCTGATGGCCAACGCTTCAGCATGCCATTCCTGAAGTTTGTGAAAAGAATTTTGTCAAAGTTCCCCGTCCCCATCCCCGAGGAACTTACAGATACTAGAGACAGCCTAGATAGTGAAGGAGAAAGTCTACATTCCACCGTAAGATACGTCCTGAATTTTGTCAAAGCTAATATTCAGCCATGTTTTTCAAGGGGAAATCCCCTACATACTCAGGCTGACACGGACGAGTCCATTGTCCCGAAGGACGAACTAACGAGGCTATGGCAGTGCAACCAGAAAAAGGCCATTGAAATCATCAACAACAAGGGCAGAATGCCTGCATCATCGAGATGTTCAATTAACATCGATGACGTTGAACAACACTTTAAAAGACGCTGCCAACGTGCCATTGAGGGACCTCTCACCGCTCCGTGGGAGGAAGATATCACCACCCCTGCACCAGAATGGTTACCATCCACTGACCCATTTACCGATGATGAAGTTCGAACAGCTATAAAAAACTTACCTGCGAACAAGTCACCTGGAGCAGACGGGGTCACATACGACACAGTGAAGCAAAGCGTAAACAAACTCACTGCTGTGTTCAGGTCTGTATTTAACATCTGTCTAGCCCACCGTCGCGTCCCACCTGACTGGAAACACGGGGTAATTACACTCGTGCCCAAGAAGAACGGTAATCCAAACAACATGGAGGACTGGCGACCTATTTCATTGTTACTCACATCATATAAGTTGTTTATGAAACTCATTCAGATGAGACATATGGAATGGATAGTTAACACTCAACGTCTCTCACCCAGTCAAAAAGGCTCTATACCCAGAAATGGCCTACAAGAACATGTTTTTTGTCTGAAAACATCAATTGGCGACTTTCTTCACTCCAGCACCAAACTGTTTGTAGGCTTTGTTGACATTAAGGACGCTTTTGGCAGTATAGACCATGAATTTATGATCAATGAATTACGTGAAGCGGGGTACCCCAGTCTATTTATAGACATCACTAGTGATATATATCGGGACTCCACCTTTCAGGTAAAAACAGGAAAGACAATAACAAGACCTATCGAGCGGAAGAAGGGCATTATACAAGGATGTCCGTGGTCAGTCCTTATATTCGAACAGGGAATAGACAAATGGCTTCGGTGGATTGAAAAACCATTCGGCACAGGACACACACCGGCCCCTGTGCAAGGATACGTAGATGATGTCGACTTTGTTGCAACATCAGAAGGTGAACTGCAGCAGATGGCGGAGAAAACCCAGAAGTTTATGGAAGCCAGTGGCATGGAAATAAAACATCGGAAATGTGCTGTCCTACATGGCCAACGGAGTGGTAATAACTGGTATAGGAACTACAGTGAACATCAGGCCGTAATCAAAATACAAGACAAAGAATTGCCTCTGTACGGACGTGACCAGCCGTACACGTATCTGGGTTATGAAGTGAATTTGAGTAACTCCAGCAACAATACACAGCTGAAAACAAATATGGACTGGTTTAAAGAAACCATGAAAAACATAAGTACTTCTCTGCTGCCAACATCGGCCAAACTGGAAGCGGTTAACGTCATATGCATGTCTAGGTTCAACTTTTATCACTCAAACCTTCTTCTAACAGAGCAATATCTCAAGGAAATTGAATCTGAAATAGTCTTTCATGCACGTCAATGGCTGCAGCTCAATACATCTTCTACCAGAGCGTTCTTCTTCACACCAAAGTCATCTGGTGGTCTGGGGTTGTTGAACCCACACATACTGTATTACTCGAAACACCTGTCGTTTTACATGTCCACCCTTAATAATGATGATGTCTGTGTTCAAACAACAGCAAGGCAGTCACTATCATTACATCTTGGTAAAAGAAAGGCAACCACTACTGTCGACGACGACCAGCCAGCCTTTGCTGGATACGCTCTTGATTCCAATGGAAACATCAGAAAAAAATCAAAAGTTAACTGGCCAAAGTCTCAATGGATACATCTACACGAAATGAGCAAAAGAGAAAACTTACATCTTCGGAAACGAGGCGACAAATATGTCTTCGAAATACAAATCGACGAAGACATAACACACAGCTTCGAATGTCCCAAAACTTTCTATTCGGTATACAAACAGCAGAAACTAAAGGAACTTGAAGAAGATTTAAAAAACAAACAGTCTCAAGGCCGCATATTAAGAGAGGCAGGAAATATTAACCACCGAGCTTCAGCTGCTTACATCACTAACATCAACCTGCGTGATGACATTCGATCCTTCACCGCAAGAGGACGTCTGCAGCTTCTTCAGTGTGAGAGCCTGATGCACCTTTACTACCCAACGATTCACACCAAGAGGTGCAAAATCTGCAACCACCCAACAGAAACTGTCTCTCATATACTCAACGGATGTACCAAGTTCCGAAAAATTTATCAAAACAGACACAACAGACTAGTCAACATCATTTGTGAGAAAGTAAAATCTAAAAATAAGGAATGTAGAATATTAAAGGACACCAATGTGGTACCAGCAATGTTTGAAATTAGCGAAATCAACTTTCTAAGCAGAAATACAAGACCTGACATTACCATTATTGATAAGGAAAACAGGAAGGTCACTATTATTGAGGTTGCAGTGCCTTTCGACGCGCACATACAAAAATGCTATGAAGAAAAATTCAATAAGTATTATCCGCTGTCCCTAGAAATTAACAACCTTAACTTTCATACTTATATAATTATTTTAATCGTTGGAAGCCTGGGGAATGTCCATCAAAGATTTAAAAGTGGTTTAATGAAGGTGAATGTTAACAAATATGAGGCAATGTTTCTTGCTAAGTATTGTAGCCTAAGTGCCATAATTGGATCTTATAAAATCTGGCGATTAAGGTGTAAAGTATACAACATGCAGCAGCTAGAATGATGTCCTAGGGCAGCTGTTCTGTACATGGCACAATTTCCTTGCAGACATAGTGTATAACATATTATGTCAGTACAATATGAATTGTATTCTTTGGAAATAAAGATTTTTGATGTGTGTGTGTGTGTGTGTGTGTGTGTGTGTGTGTGTGTATGTGTGTGTGTGTGTGTGTGTATGTGTGTATGTGTGTGTGTGTGTGTGTGTGTGTGTGTGTTAAGATGGCGGCTGGGCTGGTCGCACTATTGTGTTTCTGTGTTCAAGTCGTTCATCTGAACTATACATCCGTGGTAGCTGCCCTCGATAACGTAGCCATGGCACGAGAACAGATTGGCCTAGTGACTAAATTAAAGCTGCTGAAGAATGAAGCCATCCGGAGTGGAAAAATTCGATTGGATTCCAGCAGGAGTTTGAACACGAAACAACAACAAATCCAAAATGGCGACCTGTACAACGAAAGGATATGGTGTGAATTCTTACATCAACACAACGAACAGACCTGGAATGAGTTCGTAAGTACAGAGACTCGATTTAGACAGTCGCTGAGTACCAAACCCATAAATATTGAACCAAGCTACTCCCACCCAAACCCCGTCTGGTGGTTCAGAATCATATCGACATTATGCAGTGTGTTCTACAAGGACGGTGTATATCAAAACACACGGCCTGATGGCCAACGCTTCAGCATGCCATTCCTGAAGTTTGTGAAAAGAATTTTGTCAAAGTTCCCCGTCCCCATCCCCGAGGAACTTACAGATACTAGAGACAGCCTAGATAGTGAAGGAGAAAGTCTACATTCCACCGTAAGATACGTCCTGAATTTTGTCAAAGCTAATATTCAGCCATGTTTTTCAAGGGGAAATCCCCTACATACTCAGGCTGACACGGACGAGTCCATTGTCCCGAAGGACGAACTAACGAGGCTATGGCAGTGCAACCAGAAAAAGGCCATTGAAATCATCAACAACAAGGGCAGAATGCCTGCATCATCGAGATGTTCAATTAACATCGATGACGTTGAACAACACTTTAAAAGACGCTGCCAACGTGCCATTGAGGGACCTCTCACCGCTCCGTGGGAGGAAGATATCACCACCCCTGCACCAGAATGGTTACCATCCACTGACCCATTTACCGATGATGAAGTTCGAACAGCTATAAAAAACTTACCTGCGAACAAGTCACCTGGAGCAGACGGGGTCACATACGACACAGTGAAGCAAAGCGTAAACAAACTCACTGCTGTGTTCAGGTCTGTATTTAACATCTGTCTAGCCCACCGTCGCGTCCCACCTGACTGGAAACACGGGGTAATTACACTCGTGCCCAAGAAGAACGGTAATCCAAACAACATGGAGGACTGGCGACCTATTTCATTGTTACTCACATCATATAAGTTGTTTATGAAACTCATTCAGATGAGACATATGGAATGGATAGTTAACACTCAACGTCTCTCACCCAGTCAAAAAGGCTCTATACCCAGAAATGGCCTACAAGAACATGTTTTTTGTCTGAAAACATCAATTGGCGACTTTCTTCACTCCAGCACCAAACTGTTTGTAGGCTTTGTTGACATTAAGGACGCTTTTGGCAGTATAGACCATGAATTTATGATCAATGAATTACGTGAAGCGGGGTACCCCAGTCTATTTATAGACATCACTAGTGATATATATCGGGACTCCACCTTTCAGGTAAAAACAGGAAAGACAATAACAAGACCTATCGAGCGGAAGAAGGGCATTATACAAGGATGTCCGTGGTCAGTCCTTATATTCGAACAGGGAATAGACAAATGGCTTCGGTGGATTGAAAAACCATTCGGCACAGGACACACACCGGCCCCTGTGCAAGGATACGTAGATGATGTCGACTTTGTTGCAACATCAGAAGGTGAACTGCAGCAGATGGCGGAGAAAACCCAGAAGTTTATGGAAGCCAGTGGCATGGAAATAAAACATCGGAAATGTGCTGTCCTACATGGCCAACGGAGTGGTAATAACTGGTATAGGAACTACAGTGAACATCAGGCCGTAATCAAAATACAAGACAAAGAATTGCCTCTGTACGGACGTGACCAGCCGTACACGTATCTGGGTTATGAAGTGAATTTGAGTAACTCCAGCAACAATACACAGCTGAAAACAAATATGGACTGGTTTAAAGAAACCATGAAAAACATAAGTACTTCTCTGCTGCCAACATCGGCCAAACTGGAAGCGGTTAACGTCATATGCATGTCTAGGTTCAACTTTTATCACTCAAACCTTCTTCTAACAGAGCAATATCTCAAGGAAATTGAATCTGAAATAGTCTTTCATGCACGTCAATGGCTGCAGCTCAATACATCTTCTACCAGAGCGTTCTTCTTCACACCAAAGTCATCTGGTGGTCTGGGGTTGTTGAACCCACACATACTGTATTACTCGAAACACCTGTCGTTTTACATGTCCACCCTTAATAATGATGATGTCTGTGTTCAAACAACAGCAAGGCAGTCACTATCATTACATCTTGGTAAAAGAAAGGCAACCACTACTGTCGACGACGACCAGCCAGCCTTTGCTGGATACGCTCTTGATTCCAATGGAAACATCAGAAAAAAATCAAAAGTTAACTGGCCAAAGTCTCAATGGATACATCTACACGAAATGAGCAAAAGAGAAAACTTACATCTTCGGAAACGAGGCGACAAATATGTCTTCGAAATACAAATCGACGAAGACATAACACACAGCTTCGAATGTCCCAAAACTTTCTATTCGGTATACAAACAGCAGAAACTAAAGGAACTTGAAGAAGATTTAAAAAACAAACAGTCTCAAGGCCGCATATTAAGAGAGGCAGGAAATATTAACCACCGAGCTTCAGCTGCTTACATCACTAACATCAACCTGCGTGATGACATTCGATCCTTCACCGCAAGAGGACGTCTGCAGCTTCTTCAGTGTGAGAGCCTGATGCACCTTTACTACCCAACGATTCACACCAAGAGGTGCAAAATCTGCAACCACCCAACAGAAACTGTCTCTCATATACTCAACGGATGTACCAAGTTCCGAAAAATTTATCAAAACAGACACAACAGACTAGTCAACATCATTTGTGAGAAAGTAAAATCTAAAAATAAGGAATGTAGAATATTAAAGGACACCAATGTGGTACCAGCAATGTTTGAAATTAGCGAAATCAACTTTCTAAGCAGAAATACAAGACCTGACATTACCATTATTGATAAGGAAAACAGGAAGGTCACTATTATTGAGGTTGCAGTGCCTTTCGACGCGCACATACAAAAATGCTATGAAGAAAAATTCAATAAGTATTATCCGCTGTCCCTAGAAATTAACAACCTTAACTTTCATACTTATATAATTATTTTAATCGTTGGAAGCCTGGGGAATGTCCATCAAAGATTTAAAAGTGGTTTAATGAAGGTGAATGTTAACAAATATGAGGCAATGTTTCTTGCTAAGTATTGTAGCCTAAGTGCCATAATTGGATCTTATAAAATCTGGCGATTAAGGTGTAAAGTATACAACATGCAGCAGCTAGAATGATGTCCTAGGGCAGCTGTTCTGTACATGGCACAATTTCCTTGCAGACATAGTGTATAACATATTATGTCAGTACAATATGAATTGTATTCTTTGGAAATAAAGATTTTTGATGTGTGTGTGTGTGTGTGTGTGTGTGTGTGTGTGTGTGTGTATGTGTGTGTGTGTGTGTGTGTATGTGTGTATGTGTGTGTGTGTGTGTGTGTGTGTGTGTGTTAAGATGGCGGCTGGGCTGGTCGCACTATTGTGTTTCTGTGTTCAAGTCGTTCATCTGAACTATACATCCGTGGTAGCTGCCCTCGATAACGTAGCCATGGCACGAGAACAGATTGGCCTAGTGACTAAATTAAAGCTGCTGAAGAATGAAGCCATCCGGAGTGGAAAAATTCGATTGGATTCCAGCAGGAGTTTGAACACGAAACAACAACAAATCCAAAATGGCGACCTGTACAACGAAAGGATATGGTGTGAATTCTTACATCAACACAACGAACAGACCTGGAATGAGTTCGTAAGTACAGAGACTCGATTTAGACAGTCGCTGAGTACCAAACCCATAAATATTGAACCAAGCTACTCCCACCCAAACCCCGTCTGGTGGTTCAGAATCATATCGACATTATGCAGTGTGTTCTACAAGGACGGTGTATATCAAAACACACGGCCTGATGGCCAACGCTTCAGCATGCCATTCCTGAAGTTTGTGAAAAGAATTTTGTCAAAGTTCCCCGTCCCCATCCCCGAGGAACTTACAGATACTAGAGACAGCCTAGATAGTGAAGGAGAAAGTCTACATTCCACCGTAAGATACGTCCTGAATTTTGTCAAAGCTAATATTCAGCCATGTTTTTCAAGGGGAAATCCCCTACATACTCAGGCTGACACGGACGAGTCCATTGTCCCGAAGGACGAACTAACGAGGCTATGGCAGTGCAACCAGAAAAAGGCCATTGAAATCATCAACAACAAGGGCAGAATGCCTGCATCATCGAGATGTTCAATTAACATCGATGACGTTGAACAACACTTTAAAAGACGCTGCCAACGTGCCATTGAGGGACCTCTCACCGCTCCGTGGGAGGAAGATATCACCACCCCTGCACCAGAATGGTTACCATCCACTGACCCATTTACCGATGATGAAGTTCGAACAGCTATAAAAAACTTACCTGCGAACAAGTCACCTGGAGCAGACGGGGTCACATACGACACAGTGAAGCAAAGCGTAAACAAACTCACTGCTGTGTTCAGGTCTGTATTTAACATCTGTCTAGCCCACCGTCGCGTCCCACCTGACTGGAAACACGGGGTAATTACACTCGTGCCCAAGAAGAACGGTAATCCAAACAACATGGAGGACTGGCGACCTATTTCATTGTTACTCACATCATATAAGTTGTTTATGAAACTCATTCAGATGAGACATATGGAATGGATAGTTAACACTCAACGTCTCTCACCCAGTCAAAAAGGCTCTATACCCAGAAATGGCCTACAAGAACATGTTTTTTGTCTGAAAACATCAATTGGCGACTTTCTTCACTCCAGCACCAAACTGTTTGTAGGCTTTGTTGACATTAAGGACGCTTTTGGCAGTATAGACCATGAATTTATGATCAATGAATTACGTGAAGCGGGGTACCCCAGTCTATTTATAGACATCACTAGTGATATATATCGGGACTCCACCTTTCAGGTAAAAACAGGAAAGACAATAACAAGACCTATCGAGCGGAAGAAGGGCATTATACAAGGATGTCCGTGGTCAGTCCTTATATTCGAACAGGGAATAGACAAATGGCTTCGGTGGATTGAAAAACCATTCGGCACAGGACACACACCGGCCCCTGTGCAAGGATACGTAGATGATGTCGACTTTGTTGCAACATCAGAAGGTGAACTGCAGCAGATGGCGGAGAAAACCCAGAAGTTTATGGAAGCCAGTGGCATGGAAATAAAACATCGGAAATGTGCTGTCCTACATGGCCAACGGAGTGGTAATAACTGGTATAGGAACTACAGTGAACATCAGGCCGTAATCAAAATACAAGACAAAGAATTGCCTCTGTACGGACGTGACCAGCCGTACACGTATCTGGGTTATGAAGTGAATTTGAGTAACTCCAGCAACAATACACAGCTGAAAACAAATATGGACTGGTTTAAAGAAACCATGAAAAACATAAGTACTTCTCTGCTGCCAACATCGGCCAAACTGGAAGCGGTTAACGTCATATGCATGTCTAGGTTCAACTTTTATCACTCAAACCTTCTTCTAACAGAGCAATATCTCAAGGAAATTGAATCTGAAATAGTCTTTCATGCACGTCAATGGCTGCAGCTCAATACATCTTCTACCAGAGCGTTCTTCTTCACACCAAAGTCATCTGGTGGTCTGGGGTTGTTGAACCCACACATACTGTATTACTCGAAACACCTGTCGTTTTACATGTCCACCCTTAATAATGATGATGTCTGTGTTCAAACAACAGCAAGGCAGTCACTATCATTACATCTTGGTAAAAGAAAGGCAACCACTACTGTCGACGACGACCAGCCAGCCTTTGCTGGATACGCTCTTGATTCCAATGGAAACATCAGAAAAAAATCAAAAGTTAACTGGCCAAAGTCTCAATGGATACATCTACACGAAATGAGCAAAAGAGAAAACTTACATCTTCGGAAACGAGGCGACAAATATGTCTTCGAAATACAAATCGACGAAGACATAACACACAGCTTCGAATGTCCCAAAACTTTCTATTCGGTATACAAACAGCAGAAACTAAAGGAACTTGAAGAAGATTTAAAAAACAAACAGTCTCAAGGCCGCATATTAAGAGAGGCAGGAAATATTAACCACCGAGCTTCAGCTGCTTACATCACTAACATCAACCTGCGTGATGACATTCGATCCTTCACCGCAAGAGGACGTCTGCAGCTTCTTCAGTGTGAGAGCCTGATGCACCTTTACTACCCAACGATTCACACCAAGAGGTGCAAAATCTGCAACCACCCAACAGAAACTGTCTCTCATATACTCAACGGATGTACCAAGTTCCGAAAAATTTATCAAAACAGACACAACAGACTAGTCAACATCATTTGTGAGAAAGTAAAATCTAAAAATAAGGAATGTAGAATATTAAAGGACACCAATGTGGTACCAGCAATGTTTGAAATTAGCGAAATCAACTTTCTAAGCAGAAATACAAGACCTGACATTACCATTATTGATAAGGAAAACAGGAAGGTCACTATTATTGAGGTTGCAGTGCCTTTCGACGCGCACATACAAAAATGCTATGAAGAAAAATTCAATAAGTATTATCCGCTGTCCCTAGAAATTAACAACCTTAACTTTCATACTTATATAATTATTTTAATCGTTGGAAGCCTGGGGAATGTCCATCAAAGATTTAAAAGTGGTTTAATGAAGGTGAATGTTAACAAATATGAGGCAATGTTTCTTGCTAAGTATTGTAGCCTAAGTGCCATAATTGGATCTTATAAAATCTGGCGATTAAGGTGTAAAGTATACAACATGCAGCAGCTAGAATGATGTCCTAGGGCAGCTGTTCTGTACATGGCACAATTTCCTTGCAGACATAGTGTATAACATATTATGTCAGTACAATATGAATTGTATTCTTTGGAAATAAAGATTTTTGATGTGTGTGTGTGTGTGTGTGTGTGTGTGTGTGTGTGTGTGTATGTGTGTGTGTGTGTGTGTATGTGTGTATGTGTGTGTGTGTGTGTGTGTGTGTGTGTGTTAAGATGGCGGCTGGGCTGGTCGCACTATTGTGTTTCTGTGTTCAAGTCGTTCATCTGAACTATACATCCGTGGTAGCTGCCCTCGATAACGTAGCCATGGCACGAGAACAGATTGGCCTAGTGACTAAATTAAAGCTGCTGAAGAATGAAGCCATCCGGAGTGGAAAAATTCGATTGGATTCCAGCAGGAGTTTGAACACGAAACAACAACAAATCCAAAATGGCGACCTGTACAACGAAAGGATATGGTGTGAATTCTTACATCAACACAACGAACAGACCTGGAATGAGTTCGTAAGTACAGAGACTCGATTTAGACAGTCGCTGAGTACCAAACCCATAAATATTGAACCAAGCTACTCCCACCCAAACCCCGTCTGGTGGTTCAGAATCATATCGACATTATGCAGTGTGTTCTACAAGGACGGTGTATATCAAAACACACGGCCTGATGGCCAACGCTTCAGCATGCCATTCCTGAAGTTTGTGAAAAGAATTTTGTCAAAGTTCCCCGTCCCCATCCCCGAGGAACTTACAGATACTAGAGACAGCCTAGATAGTGAAGGAGAAAGTCTACATTCCACCGTAAGATACGTCCTGAATTTTGTCAAAGCTAATATTCAGCCATGTTTTTCAAGGGGAAATCCCCTACATACTCAGGCTGACACGGACGAGTCCATTGTCCCGAAGGACGAACTAACGAGGCTATGGCAGTGCAACCAGAAAAAGGCCATTGAAATCATCAACAACAAGGGCAGAATGCCTGCATCATCGAGATGTTCAATTAACATCGATGACGTTGAACAACACTTTAAAAGACGCTGCCAACGTGCCATTGAGGGACCTCTCACCGCTCCGTGGGAGGAAGATATCACCACCCCTGCACCAGAATGGTTACCATCCACTGACCCATTTACCGATGATGAAGTTCGAACAGCTATAAAAAACTTACCTGCGAACAAGTCACCTGGAGCAGACGGGGTCACATACGACACAGTGAAGCAAAGCGTAAACAAACTCACTGCTGTGTTCAGGTCTGTATTTAACATCTGTCTAGCCCACCGTCGCGTCCCACCTGACTGGAAACACGGGGTAATTACACTCGTGCCCAAGAAGAACGGTAATCCAAACAACATGGAGGACTGGCGACCTATTTCATTGTTACTCACATCATATAAGTTGTTTATGAAACTCATTCAGATGAGACATATGGAATGGATAGTTAACACTCAACGTCTCTCACCCAGTCAAAAAGGCTCTATACCCAGAAATGGCCTACAAGAACATGTTTTTTGTCTGAAAACATCAATTGGCGACTTTCTTCACTCCAGCACCAAACTGTTTGTAGGCTTTGTTGACATTAAGGACGCTTTTGGCAGTATAGACCATGAATTTATGATCAATGAATTACGTGAAGCGGGGTACCCCAGTCTATTTATAGACATCACTAGTGATATATATCGGGACTCCACCTTTCAGGTAAAAACAGGAAAGACAATAACAAGACCTATCGAGCGGAAGAAGGGCATTATACAAGGATGTCCGTGGTCAGTCCTTATATTCGAACAGGGAATAGACAAATGGCTTCGGTGGATTGAAAAACCATTCGGCACAGGACACACACCGGCCCCTGTGCAAGGATACGTAGATGATGTCGACTTTGTTGCAACATCAGAAGGTGAACTGCAGCAGATGGCGGAGAAAACCCAGAAGTTTATGGAAGCCAGTGGCATGGAAATAAAACATCGGAAATGTGCTGTCCTACATGGCCAACGGAGTGGTAATAACTGGTATAGGAACTACAGTGAACATCAGGCCGTAATCAAAATACAAGACAAAGAATTGCCTCTGTACGGACGTGACCAGCCGTACACGTATCTGGGTTATGAAGTGAATTTGAGTAACTCCAGCAACAATACACAGCTGAAAACAAATATGGACTGGTTTAAAGAAACCATGAAAAACATAAGTACTTCTCTGCTGCCAACATCGGCCAAACTGGAAGCGGTTAACGTCATATGCATGTCTAGGTTCAACTTTTATCACTCAAACCTTCTTCTAACAGAGCAATATCTCAAGGAAATTGAATCTGAAATAGTCTTTCATGCACGTCAATGGCTGCAGCTCAATACATCTTCTACCAGAGCGTTCTTCTTCACACCAAAGTCATCTGGTGGTCTGGGGTTGTTGAACCCACACATACTGTATTACTCGAAACACCTGTCGTTTTACATGTCCACCCTTAATAATGATGATGTCTGTGTTCAAACAACAGCAAGGCAGTCACTATCATTACATCTTGGTAAAAGAAAGGCAACCACTACTGTCGACGACGACCAGCCAGCCTTTGCTGGATACGCTCTTGATTCCAATGGAAACATCAGAAAAAAATCAAAAGTTAACTGGCCAAAGTCTCAATGGATACATCTACACGAAATGAGCAAAAGAGAAAACTTACATCTTCGGAAACGAGGCGACAAATATGTCTTCGAAATACAAATCGACGAAGACATAACACACAGCTTCGAATGTCCCAAAACTTTCTATTCGGTATACAAACAGCAGAAACTAAAGGAACTTGAAGAAGATTTAAAAAACAAACAGTCTCAAGGCCGCATATTAAGAGAGGCAGGAAATATTAACCACCGAGCTTCAGCTGCTTACATCACTAACATCAACCTGCGTGATGACATTCGATCCTTCACCGCAAGAGGACGTCTGCAGCTTCTTCAGTGTGAGAGCCTGATGCACCTTTACTACCCAACGATTCACACCAAGAGGTGCAAAATCTGCAACCACCCAACAGAAACTGTCTCTCATATACTCAACGGATGTACCAAGTTCCGAAAAATTTATCAAAACAGACACAACAGACTAGTCAACATCATTTGTGAGAAAGTAAAATCTAAAAATAAGGAATGTAGAATATTAAAGGACACCAATGTGGTACCAGCAATGTTTGAAATTAGCGAAATCAACTTTCTAAGCAGAAATACAAGACCTGACATTACCATTATTGATAAGGAAAACAGGAAGGTCACTATTATTGAGGTTGCAGTGCCTTTCGACGCGCACATACAAAAATGCTATGAAGAAAAATTCAATAAGTATTATCCGCTGTCCCTAGAAATTAACAACCTTAACTTTCATACTTATATAATTATTTTAATCGTTGGAAGCCTGGGGAATGTCCATCAAAGATTTAAAAGTGGTTTAATGAAGGTGAATGTTAACAAATATGAGGCAATGTTTCTTGCTAAGTATTGTAGCCTAAGTGCCATAATTGGATCTTATAAAATCTGGCGATTAAGGTGTAAAGTATACAACATGCAGCAGCTAGAATGATGTCCTAGGGCAGCTGTTCTGTACATGGCACAATTTCCTTGCAGACATAGTGTATAACATATTATGTCAGTACAATATGAATTGTATTCTTTGGAAATAAAGATTTTTGATGTGTGTGTGTGTGTGTGTGTGTGTGTGTGTGTGTGTGTGTATGTGTGTGTGTGTGTGTGTGTATGTGTGTATGTGTGTGTGTGTGTGTGTGTGTGTGTGTGTTAAGATGGCGGCTGGGCTGGTCGCACTATTGTGTTTCTGTGTTCAAGTCGTTCATCTGAACTATACATCCGTGGTAGCTGCCCTCGATAACGTAGCCATGGCACGAGAACAGATTGGCCTAGTGACTAAATTAAAGCTGCTGAAGAATGAAGCCATCCGGAGTGGAAAAATTCGATTGGATTCCAGCAGGAGTTTGAACACGAAACAACAACAAATCCAAAATGGCGACCTGTACAACGAAAGGATATGGTGTGAATTCTTACATCAACACAACGAACAGACCTGGAATGAGTTCGTAAGTACAGAGACTCGATTTAGACAGTCGCTGAGTACCAAACCCATAAATATTGAACCAAGCTACTCCCACCCAAACCCCGTCTGGTGGTTCAGAATCATATCGACATTATGCAGTGTGTTCTACAAGGACGGTGTATATCAAAACACACGGCCTGATGGCCAACGCTTCAGCATGCCATTCCTGAAGTTTGTGAAAAGAATTTTGTCAAAGTTCCCCGTCCCCATCCCCGAGGAACTTACAGATACTAGAGACAGCCTAGATAGTGAAGGAGAAAGTCTACATTCCACCGTAAGATACGTCCTGAATTTTGTCAAAGCTAATATTCAGCCATGTTTTTCAAGGGGAAATCCCCTACATACTCAGGCTGACACGGACGAGTCCATTGTCCCGAAGGACGAACTAACGAGGCTATGGCAGTGCAACCAGAAAAAGGCCATTGAAATCATCAACAACAAGGGCAGAATGCCTGCATCATCGAGATGTTCAATTAACATCGATGACGTTGAACAACACTTTAAAAGACGCTGCCAACGTGCCATTGAGGGACCTCTCACCGCTCCGTGGGAGGAAGATATCACCACCCCTGCACCAGAATGGTTACCATCCACTGACCCATTTACCGATGATGAAGTTCGAACAGCTATAAAAAACTTACCTGCGAACAAGTCACCTGGAGCAGACGGGGTCACATACGACACAGTGAAGCAAAGCGTAAACAAACTCACTGCTGTGTTCAGGTCTGTATTTAACATCTGTCTAGCCCACCGTCGCGTCCCACCTGACTGGAAACACGGGGTAATTACACTCGTGCCCAAGAAGAACGGTAATCCAAACAACATGGAGGACTGGCGACCTATTTCATTGTTACTCACATCATATAAGTTGTTTATGAAACTCATTCAGATGAGACATATGGAATGGATAGTTAACACTCAACGTCTCTCACCCAGTCAAAAAGGCTCTATACCCAGAAATGGCCTACAAGAACATGTTTTTTGTCTGAAAACATCAATTGGCGACTTTCTTCACTCCAGCACCAAACTGTTTGTAGGCTTTGTTGACATTAAGGACGCTTTTGGCAGTATAGACCATGAATTTATGATCAATGAATTACGTGAAGCGGGGTACCCCAGTCTATTTATAGACATCACTAGTGATATATATCGGGACTCCACCTTTCAGGTAAAAACAGGAAAGACAATAACAAGACCTATCGAGCGGAAGAAGGGCATTATACAAGGATGTCCGTGGTCAGTCCTTATATTCGAACAGGGAATAGACAAATGGCTTCGGTGGATTGAAAAACCATTCGGCACAGGACACACACCGGCCCCTGTGCAAGGATACGTAGATGATGTCGACTTTGTTGCAACATCAGAAGGTGAACTGCAGCAGATGGCGGAGAAAACCCAGAAGTTTATGGAAGCCAGTGGCATGGAAATAAAACATCGGAAATGTGCTGTCCTACATGGCCAACGGAGTGGTAATAACTGGTATAGGAACTACAGTGAACATCAGGCCGTAATCAAAATACAAGACAAAGAATTGCCTCTGTACGGACGTGACCAGCCGTACACGTATCTGGGTTATGAAGTGAATTTGAGTAACTCCAGCAACAATACACAGCTGAAAACAAATATGGACTGGTTTAAAGAAACCATGAAAAACATAAGTACTTCTCTGCTGCCAACATCGGCCAAACTGGAAGCGGTTAACGTCATATGCATGTCTAGGTTCAACTTTTATCACTCAAACCTTCTTCTAACAGAGCAATATCTCAAGGAAATTGAATCTGAAATAGTCTTTCATGCACGTCAATGGCTGCAGCTCAATACATCTTCTACCAGAGCGTTCTTCTTCACACCAAAGTCATCTGGTGGTCTGGGGTTGTTGAACCCACACATACTGTATTACTCGAAACACCTGTCGTTTTACATGTCCACCCTTAATAATGATGATGTCTGTGTTCAAACAACAGCAAGGCAGTCACTATCATTACATCTTGGTAAAAGAAAGGCAACCACTACTGTCGACGACGACCAGCCAGCCTTTGCTGGATACGCTCTTGATTCCAATGGAAACATCAGAAAAAAATCAAAAGTTAACTGGCCAAAGTCTCAATGGATACATCTACACGAAATGAGCAAAAGAGAAAACTTACATCTTCGGAAACGAGGCGACAAATATGTCTTCGAAATACAAATCGACGAAGACATAACACACAGCTTCGAATGTCCCAAAACTTTCTATTCGGTATACAAACAGCAGAAACTAAAGGAACTTGAAGAAGATTTAAAAAACAAACAGTCTCAAGGCCGCATATTAAGAGAGGCAGGAAATATTAACCACCGAGCTTCAGCTGCTTACATCACTAACATCAACCTGCGTGATGACATTCGATCCTTCACCGCAAGAGGACGTCTGCAGCTTCTTCAGTGTGAGAGCCTGATGCACCTTTACTACCCAACGATTCACACCAAGAGGTGCAAAATCTGCAACCACCCAACAGAAACTGTCTCTCATATACTCAACGGATGTACCAAGTTCCGAAAAATTTATCAAAACAGACACAACAGACTAGTCAACATCATTTGTGAGAAAGTAAAATCTAAAAATAAGGAATGTAGAATATTAAAGGACACCAATGTGGTACCAGCAATGTTTGAAATTAGCGAAATCAACTTTCTAAGCAGAAATACAAGACCTGACATTACCATTATTGATAAGGAAAACAGGAAGGTCACTATTATTGAGGTTGCAGTGCCTTTCGACGCGCACATACAAAAATGCTATGAAGAAAAATTCAATAAGTATTATCCGCTGTCCCTAGAAATTAACAACCTTAACTTTCATACTTATATAATTATTTTAATCGTTGGAAGCCTGGGGAATGTCCATCAAAGATTTAAAAGTGGTTTAATGAAGGTGAATGTTAACAAATATGAGGCAATGTTTCTTGCTAAGTATTGTAGCCTAAGTGCCATAATTGGATCTTATAAAATCTGGCGATTAAGGTGTAAAGTATACAACATGCAGCAGCTAGAATGATGTCCTAGGGCAGCTGTTCTGTACATGGCACAATTTCCTTGCAGACATAGTGTATAACATATTATGTCAGTACAATATGAATTGTATTCTTTGGAAATAAAGATTTTTGATGTGTGTGTGTGTGTGTGTGTGTGTGTGTGTGTGTGTGTGTATGTGTGTGTGTGTGTGTGTGTATGTGTGTATGTGTGTGTGTGTGTGTGTGTGTGTGTGTGTGTGTTAAGATGGCGGCTGGGCTGGTCGCACTATTGTGTTTCTGTGTTCAAGTCGTTCATCTGAACTATACATCCGTGGTAGCTGCCCTCGATAACGTAGCCATGGCACGAGAACAGATTGGCCTAGTGACTAAATTAAAGCTGCTGAAGAATGAAGCCATCCGGAGTGGAAAAATTCGATTGGATTCCAGCAGGAGTTTGAACACGAAACAACAACAAATCCAAAATGGCGACCTGTACAACGAAAGGATATGGTGTGAATTCTTACATCAACACAACGAACAGACCTGGAATGAGTTCGTAAGTACAGAGACTCGATTTAGACAGTCGCTGAGTACCAAACCCATAAATATTGAACCAAGCTACTCCCACCCAAACCCCGTCTGGTGGTTCAGAATCATATCGACATTATGCAGTGTGTTCTACAAGGACGGTGTATATCAAAACACACGGCCTGATGGCCAACGCTTCAGCATGCCATTCCTGAAGTTTGTGAAAAGAATTTTGTCAAAGTTCCCCGTCCCCATCCCCGAGGAACTTACAGATACTAGAGACAGCCTAGATAGTGAAGGAGAAAGTCTACATTCCACCGTAAGATACGTCCTGAATTTTGTCAAAGCTAATATTCAGCCATGTTTTTCAAGGGGAAATCCCCTACATACTCAGGCTGACACGGACGAGTCCATTGTCCCGAAGGACGAACTAACGAGGCTATGGCAGTGCAACCAGAAAAAGGCCATTGAAATCATCAACAACAAGGGCAGAATGCCTGCATCATCGAGATGTTCAATTAACATCGATGACGTTGAACAACACTTTAAAAGACGCTGCCAACGTGCCATTGAGGGACCTCTCACCGCTCCGTGGGAGGAAGATATCACCACCCCTGCACCAGAATGGTTACCATCCACTGACCCATTTACCGATGATGAAGTTCGAACAGCTATAAAAAACTTACCTGCGAACAAGTCACCTGGAGCAGACGGGGTCACATACGACACAGTGAAGCAAAGCGTAAACAAACTCACTGCTGTGTTCAGGTCTGTATTTAACATCTGTCTAGCCCACCGTCGCGTCCCACCTGACTGGAAACACGGGGTAATTACACTCGTGCCCAAGAAGAACGGTAATCCAAACAACATGGAGGACTGGCGACCTATTTCATTGTTACTCACATCATATAAGTTGTTTATGAAACTCATTCAGATGAGACATATGGAATGGATAGTTAACACTCAACGTCTCTCACCCAGTCAAAAAGGCTCTATACCCAGAAATGGCCTACAAGAACATGTTTTTTGTCTGAAAACATCAATTGGCGACTTTCTTCACTCCAGCACCAAACTGTTTGTAGGCTTTGTTGACATTAAGGACGCTTTTGGCAGTATAGACCATGAATTTATGATCAATGAATTACGTGAAGCGGGGTACCCCAGTCTATTTATAGACATCACTAGTGATATATATCGGGACTCCACCTTTCAGGTAAAAACAGGAAAGACAATAACAAGACCTATCGAGCGGAAGAAGGGCATTATACAAGGATGTCCGTGGTCAGTCCTTATATTCGAACAGGGAATAGACAAATGGCTTCGGTGGATTGAAAAACCATTCGGCACAGGACACACACCGGCCCCTGTGCAAGGATACGTAGATGATGTCGACTTTGTTGCAACATCAGAAGGTGAACTGCAGCAGATGGCGGAGAAAACCCAGAAGTTTATGGAAGCCAGTGGCATGGAAATAAAACATCGGAAATGTGCTGTCCTACATGGCCAACGGAGTGGTAATAACTGGTATAGGAACTACAGTGAACATCAGGCCGTAATCAAAATACAAGACAAAGAAAACAACCATGCGTTGTCTGGCGGTAGCTCTGAAACTGTCTTCAAAAGTAAGTAGAACGGTTCACTTTCATCATTACAAATTAGTATGGACTCTCACCATGCGGCCCTCACTAGGAGTGAGAGCGCTGGATGTAAACGCTGTGGGTTTATATCAAACCAAGTAGCTTAGGCTCTGGAGCTTTAAATCAGGCTCCTCACAATGGACTGCTCAACTGCGTCTCTATGTCCCTCATCTGGCTGAGGACTATCGCCGACCACCTCGTAAATGGATTGTCTACATGTGGCCCAGAACTAAGTTCTGTATGGCCTTAAATACTGGACTGCATCTGCAGCTTACAGTCTAATTCCTGGATTGTGATTGGTGCAACCACTTCTAGCTCAGCTGCCGAACTGAGTTATTTTAAGTAACAGCCCTACGCAACGACCTTGGGTCGACATCAAAGGTCGAATTACTTCATACAATATAATGTAATTTTATAGCAATAAATTCTTAACATGTTCAAAACCCCGAGCTTTTACTCTGGATCACGGTATTTTCTGTACGTCAACAGACGTCTCAATAACATTTAATTCCTACTCACCCCTTCCCTCTTTACTAAACCTAGTTCAAAACACGAGATATAACAAGTGCTCAGTCATGCACACCTACGCTGTCCGTCTATCCTTCCCCACACCTTCTGTCTATCTATTATAAAAAAAACTGTTCAAAACAAATTGCCCACGAGACCAAGTTATGCTGGCTCGCACAATAATTACGTTTGTAAAAATTACTCACTGCTCTCTCACAAAATTTAGTCAGTGGAAACATTTATGAATTAAATCTGTTCTTGACAACTGTCATGGGGCCCCTTGGCAACCAGCAACAATAGGGCAACATCCAAAATTCACACATTAACTCATTTCTCCCCGCGAACGGGGAATCACCGTTTTCGCCTTTCGTGCCGAGCTGTACCGCGAACAGGGAATCCATGTTTTGGATTCTGATAGTGACGAAGAATCCATTGATGACTCTGACGATCTATTTGAAGATGAAAATGACAGTAGTTCTCGCTCTAGTGATAGTCCAAGTAGTGATAATGATGAGCAGCCAATATGTTCTAGTTCTAGGGGTCGGAGTAGGGGCAGAGGCAGGGGTACTGTAACATAGGGGCGTGGTCGCAGCATGAAAACTGCGAAATTTACTTGGGCCAGCTGGAGCAACTTGGCCAAATTTACTTGGAGAGAAATGAGTTAAAGAAGTTTCTTCACCCACCCCACACCCCCACTCCCCCCGGAATTAGGGGCCCATAAGCTCAAGCTTCATTAGTTGCATGGTAGATCCGCCACTGGGCCAAAAGTCAACAATTCAGCGAGACAGAGAGTGCGTGGGTATCCAAAGTGAATCTGGCAAGGAAATAAACAGTTTCATTCTTACAGTCGCGATTGTGTTTCTTTACTCTTAAAGAAAGCAGCACCTGAGCATCTGCAAACATTTTCATTTCACATGGGAGTGCCTAAGAAAACAGTAAAAGACACGAACACACTGGGAAACAAGAATGCCAGCCCGAGAAATATTTGTGATTCCTGAAGTGGAGATCAGAGTGACCTTGACGCCCTCGGGTTTAGTGTTAAGGATCTTGGAAGAGCTTACCATAAACTTAACTCTGATGAAACAGAACTCACCAATGTAATCTGACCGTGGTATAAGTAATCTGACCGTGGTATAACTAATCTGACCGTGGTATAACTAATCTGACCGTGGTATAACTAACTGACCGTGGTATAACTAACTGACCGTGGTATAACTAACTGACCGTGGTATAAGTAACCTGACCGTGGTATAACTAACTGACCGTGGTATAACTAATCTGACCGTGGTATAACTAACTGACCGTGGTATAACTAACTGACCGTGGTATAACTAACTGATCGTGGTATAACTAATCTGACCGTGGTATAACTAACTGACCGTGGTATAACTAACTGACCGTGGTATAACTAATCTGACCGTGGTATAACTAATCTGACCGTGGTATAACTAATCTGACCGTGGTATAACTATTCTGACCGTGGTATAACTAATCTGACCATGGTATAACTAATCTGACCGTGGTATAACTAATCTGACCGTGGTATAACTAACTGACCGTGGTATAACTAATCTGACCGTGGCATAACTAATCTGACCGTGGTATAACTAATCTGACCGTGGTGTAACTAATCTGACCGTGGTATAACTAATCTGACCGTGGTATAACTAATCTGACCGTGTATTACTAATCTGACCGTGGTATAACTAATCTGATCGTGGTATAACAGAATGCCTTGACCTTCGCCATATGTCACAGGTCTAATGGATCCACACATAATTAAAAACGCTTGTAACTGTCTCATTTCTGGGAAATTTCTTAAAATCCCAGATATTCCTCGATGACGTCATTGCCAATTTTCCCATAGTTTTAAAATTTTAAAATGTGCACGCGCATGCTCATTAACACACATGCATTTTTATAATTCCTACCCGTACGTCCTAGGCACTCACAGACACTATACTTTTAAAGAGGATTATATTGTAGGATTTTATTGTCATACTCTTAGTCGTACGACCTGGAGTCTCAGACACACGCAGTCCTAAAGAGGATTTTATTGTTATATCCCTGCTTGTACGTTCTGGGGTCTGACGGATACTTTTAAAGAAGGTATCCTAATAAATTGTTTCTTTATGAGTGTGTTGTCGGACCACGACACAGACTAATAAAATATACAGACTGGAAACACTAGCTTCGGGCTGTGTCGTTTTTTACGGAATTTCCCGAGCGGGTGCCGCATAACCAACATGTCCGCCGCTCGGGAATTTCCGATTCTAGTTCTATCTGCAGTAGAAATTTCTTTTTATTTGTCAAGATTTGTTATACATGTATTAATTTCTTGGTGCGGAGCCAAACTTCCGCGTTCAAAAGGCGCGTCAAAATGGTGTCATTCAACATTGTAGCTATGCTGAAGCGTCGGTCGTTAGCGTAAACCTAATGTGGCGGATGGTTCATGACCTTTCGCTGTTTTGTGACGTCACACAGTGGGATCATCCATTCTGTATATTTTATTAGTCTGTGGACCACGACGTAAGTCATAGTTTTTAGCCACGTGCGGCGAAAGTTTAGGTAACTTTTATCATCACGTAATAGAACACCTTTAGGTAACCTTGGGACCGACGTGTAAATCCCCAGGGCCCAAGAAAACTTTAACTAAATCTTAACATTTGAATCTCAAGAGTTGAATTAATAATATTAACTCTCGTGCAAACCAACACTTTAAGTTAACCCTGACACTAAGGTTTGCATCTTCAGGGTTCAAGATAGCTTCAGCCAATACCTTAACCTTTGAATCTAATGAGTCGAGTTAGTAATAATTCTCTTGCAATGCAACACTTTAACCCTTTAAATCCATAGAGGGAGCCCGGGGCAAAAGTGAATTGTTGGTAGTAACAGTGGTGGGAAAATGTAGAAAATGTCATATTTTAGAATATTTAATTTTTCATTATTTTAGACTCTCACTGACAACTTGAAGAGAAATTAACAAACATAATTATCTAAAAGTAACAGGGATTATGAAAATAACAACTTTCGGGTCTTGGTAAGCAAAGTGTTAAGTAAAGCTTACCGCCAAGGTTTAAATCGTCAGTGTTCAAGACAGTTTCAGCTACACTTAACGTTTGAATCTCCTATTTCGTCGAATTAACACTGCTACTCCAGTCTAAGATGACAGGAAACATGATTTTTACACTGATCGCTATCATAGCTGACCTCATGTATTTTTTAAATATTATTTTTCATCCGGTGAAAGTTTTTGTGTTTTTTTCGGCCCCAGAGTGTTGCCCTAAAACTAAAGATACCTTTAAATGTTTCCCACTCGCAGCTTTTCGAAAACGACTTGAGCACAAGAATTGTTTACGATCTCAAGCTGTTCCTCTGTTCATGGAATTCAATGTTCAGTGATATAAAACAACAAAGGTATTTCAAAAATACACGGAGTTCAGTGATTTGTTATATTATATGTAATAGAGACTAGGCTGAAAAGTTTATACCACTGAAAGAAATATAGTTTTCAGACGGCCACATTGGATGGCACTGGCTATACTTTTTTTATTTTTCAATACAAACTGAACCAATCAAACTCATAGGCACGTGAAATTAAGGGTTTTGTGGCACAAGATGGCAAGATAGGACTTTTGGTTTATGATATTAATTGCTGATGGTCAGACTGGTCTTAGAGTTGCTCCATACTGAACTAGACAGACTGAGTACTTTCACGCCCCAAATAGTCAATGTGCTAACATAATACTCAGATTTAGGTCAGAACGTTTCATGTTCTGTTCGAAGTCAGCCCAACATTGTCATGTGAACAGAAACACAAATGCAAATGCACGTATCTGTCCCAGCAGATGCAATGATACTTTACACAACTGACGCCCCCAAAAAACGAAACAAAACAAGACACATACATCAAAAAGAAAGAAAAAAATGAAGTGGATAAACCCGTCAGTACTCCAAAAGAGTGAAAAGTGAGATAGACTATTTGGCTACTACAGTGACGAAATACTATCTCATAACTCGTAACAAATGACGTAGCTCATGAAGCAAGACCAGAAATCGATGTCTCAACCATTCTCTGTTCGTCATTTTTTGTCTTTATGAAGATTTCACTCTCCGGCTACTGCTCTGTCTTGCCATCTCCACGGACACCGATCAGCGTGTGTGGTAAGCTCCTTCTGCAGCCGTTTGTCTGAGACAGCCCTTCATGTTAAGCCAATTACCAGCTGCGGGGACTTGTTTTTTGCAGGAAATCTATGACAAAATCTCCAGTTCAGCTGTCGTGAATACCAAATTATTGTAAAGTGTCCACTCTGTATGCAGATCTTTGGAGCTCGTTCGGTCTGTGTACAAATTTCTCTCTCTCTCTCTTTGTGTCTGTTTGTCTGCCTGTCATTTGTTTATCTATCTGTCTGTCTGTGCCTATGTCGGTGTGTCTGTCCGTCTGTCTCCTTTTCCGTTGGCTGCCTACCTCTGTCTCTCCCTTCTTCTGTCTCTCTGTTTGTTTCTCCCTCCTTCTCTTTACCATACGGGAAACGTGTGCGTATGAAAATGTTCATTTTACAATACATATATTTTTAGTTATAGGGGAGCACATGATCCGTCGTTCAATCAATCCACTGACACATCCACCCGTCCATCCACCCACCCACCCACCCATCCATCCTTCCATCCGCCCACCAATCCACCCATCCATCCATCCATCCATCCATCAAAACATCCACCCATTTTTGTGTAGCCTATCCTATTTATAACTCATTTTATCTGTGCACCGTCTTTGGCTCCCTCATCTTTTAATATCAAAGAATTTCAAACATTCATCCCTTCACCTCCCCCACCGCCTCTCATCCTCCCGGGGCAGGCGCGTCCGCAAATAAACAGACTGCGATAAAAATGTTGCGTGGGATTTGCTCCCAGCGAGTAAGACACGTGAATATCTCCCAGTGTTATCTGCTCCCCGGGCCCTCGAGTCTCAAGTGAGCACTGATAATTATCATGTGCAAAAGGCAACATGCAGAAAATTAGTAGCAGAGAGTACAAAACTTCACTGTTACGCGCCTCTTGACAAGACAGACAGGTAATTGTTAAGCTAAAGCTCTCACGGGTGGATTTATCTTTATGTCTATAAAGTATGGTGCACCGTTTGGAACACTTTTCGAGTTTATTTGTTGTATAGATGACACGGGTTACCAGAGATCCCTGCTGCTGCATTACAAGAACTCGTTGGCCTGCTGACTCAGGAAATACAAAGATGTGATTTTTAAAGTTGAGTATCAATCACCAATGTGTAAATTGAGGCGCAGAACGAAATTTCCGGTCATACCTTTTTATTCTACTTGAAGAAAATGCGTCTTTTTTTTTTTTTTCGGCTCAAAATGTCGGAACACTTTCTTCTGTTCAACTCAGTTATGGTTCAAGATCAAAGAAAGAATTAAAAACGCAGCGAACTTCAAGACTTTTTAAAAATATGCCCACGTGCACATTTACATCTTTCTTTGCGTAATGAGATTTTGTAGAATTTAAGGTTTAGCTTAAAAATCTTTTCGTGATTACATTGGAGGCCTTACTTCCTTCATGATATGATGATGATGTTGATGATGATGATATAATAATGGCGCGTTAGTTATCACAGTACAATGTTCTCTACAATAAGTCAGGGATTTTCAAAAGCCACTGTATCAAGCAATGTGACAGTGACTACCAGAGGTCAATGAATTTCACGGAATGTCAACGGTTACCAAAGTCAATGTCGGGCCTGACGTAAAGGACGACACGACTGCACCATGATAGTAGAAATAAGACTTGGCAGTTTGTGTTGAAATCTCTGCAGACAAATTAAGTCTTCCTGTGTCTACGTACAGATGTAGTGATCTATTCACTTTCTTCTTCTTCTTCTTTTTGTTTTTTTTCTTTAACTAGATGAGGTACCCAGCCCAGCATTATACAGGATAGACCTGTGAACCCATCGTTCTGGCGCGCTCTCTCTCTCTTTCTCGCTCTCTTTTGTCTAGAAAGCTTCCCATTACATGTTTCTACAGTCTTACTGCGGATTTCATACGCACCAGAGCACTGTGCACTCATTTCTGGTAGGGTTACTCCGCGCGAGGAATTGAATGCGTGTTAATATCGTTTCCGGCGCGGTGGGCTTACTACATGGAGCCAAAACAAAGATCATTGTATATTTTTACAGCTTTTCATTTCAAAATACCTGAAACTTGAATCAGCACACTCGGTCAGTACACAGGCGATTGGTTAATTGATTTTGGTATGGTCGAGCAAAAAAAAAAAAAGGTCAAAATTGCACCACAATGAATAAATTGACCCCCCCCCCCCACCCCCCACCCCCCACCCCCAGTAATTATGACAGAATGATAATTATAATAATCATAATTATCTACATTATTTTGATTTCTTACAATATTTCAGGCAAGAACACGTTGTATCAAGTACCAAGCCTTGCAAGAAAGATTATTTTCAATGGGCAGTGAAAAAAAAAAAGAGGTGTGAGTGATAATCCATTAAGCCGCTCAAACAAAAGACAAAGGAGCTGTCTTGGTGTAGATTCCTTATCTTGTTTACAAAGAAGCACGCCGCGGTAGCTGACAGCACACGAAACAGTTGGCGTATGCATGAATCTGTTGGTCATAATCAGATTGCAGAGAAAAAGATATTGAACGAAGTGTTTTATATAAAACAAACACGTTCACGTTCAAGTTTGTTGTAGGCCTGGCGGCCAGTTCAAAATACGCAAAAGAATCAGGCAAACAATCTGTGAAAAACATTTTAAAAAAAGATACAAAAACTAATCAGAACGCACGGTCATTCACTCTCTCCGCTCCTTGCTGCCTACTGCAAATTTATTTACTTATAATAATACCACAACAGAAAATCGGTGAGGTCGCAGCAGGGCGTGGCAAATACTTTAAATGGTTGTCATTAGAGGAGTGTAGAATAGAAAGAATTTTAAGAGTTTGTTCACTGTTCAGCTCTGTCTTACAATGTAAATTAAATATTATTGTTCCCTAAGTGCAATAGGGCTAAAATAAATAGAGATATTTTGCAATGTCCTGCGCCAAGCCCAACACAATCAAGCTCAAAACACTCCTTAATGACGTCATCAGTAGAGCCATTCACGCAAGTAGAGGTGCTGCAGCAAAGATACTAGAGAGGATAAGATGAGACACTCCCTTCTCATAATCTTCAGTTGCCTTGTCTGGAACAGACATTGGCGATCATGGCTCTCCACTCGGATCTGTCACCAGCCAGCCTCAAGAAGGAGTTGTTGTTGTGACGTTTGTTTTTTGTCTATGAATTAAGACTTTCAGTGAAAGTTTGTTCTCTGTCTATCCCTGCTTTTCCTGCCTTCAATTTTCCCTGTGTCTGCTACGCACCTCTAAAATAAATCGTGCACACAGTTTGCGCGCTGATCGGGACGGGGCCCATGGCGCCTAGCATGAAAAGAATGCTTGATATAACTTTTGATATTAATGATGCGGATTTGTTACAATACTACTGAGACTAGAGCCAGAGATTTCCCACAGCGATTGAAGTTAAATTACAAAATAAAAGACGCCAATCAAAGTCTACAGCGATAGCTGAACAGTGAAAAAAATTCGATATTTTCCCTATTTGGCTCTGTAAAATACTGCATTGTTCATTACTTCCGCGCATTTGCCGAAATCTATAGAAGCGCTAGCTGTCTCATCTTATTCTATCTAGTATTTCTGGCTGCATTGAGGAGAAAGAGGACTGTACGATAACCAGCGCTGAGACTCAGTGGTATTTTGACTGTGGCCTGTGCATAACACGAGTACATGACACTTGCACCAGGCCACATAAGTGTTGCAACAAACTTTTGTTTTAAACTGCTGTAACTTTGAACCCTTGAAGATAAATGAAAGAAATCAAAAGCTTTGTCATCTTTAATTCAAGTTCTATTGATTCCATTAATGAACTGAATCTAAATGAGCATTTCAGGCAAGATAGAAAATACTTGACCAGAGAGACTGAAACCTCATAAAGTTCTGAATCTTGTTCTTGATTGTCCAAGAAAGAACATCAAGTCATTAGAAGACGGAAAGTCCTTTTTTTTTTCCATGGGAACCGTCTTTGTTTATTTCATCTTAAAATATTTTTGAATTACCTAATTCCTTTTAAAGTTACAGCCGTGTAAAGTTTGTTGCAAGACTTAAGCGGGTAAATGTATCTATTCTAAATGGCCCATCAGTAGTTTGGAATTAAGGCAACATCGACAACAACAACAACAATATTTTGCATGGAATTAAATAAAAACAACTGTTGTTCTTGATCTTGTATAGAAAGCTCTTTGACTGTTTAATATTCTACGTGTGATCAGAGACTATAAAGCAGTTTGTGTACAAAACATTACATTCTCAAATAATCTGAAGTTCCATGGAAGAAGCGAGCAAAAAACCCAGGCAAATTCCATATTTATTTTTTAACCCAAATTTTTTTTCTTTGAGGGAATGAGCTGGCACATGCGAGTTAAAGCAGAATCGATAATATTATTCACATTACTGGGGTATTCTTTAACCATTTGACTACCAACTATGTGAAAGATAGATTTTCTCAGATCCAGTTTATATTGAGGTTCATTTATTGCAGTTATTTTCAATGGTAAAAATAAATCTACATCAGGCTATTGATCTGTATTTAAAAGCTACTAGTGGAAACCCAAAACCTGTAGCCTAACTGGCGGAGCAGTACAGTGTTAACAGCAATGCAGTTTCAGTATTGAAAGAGTTTATGCTTGGAAGTGGAAGAAGAATCGATTACACCAAGCAACTTATCTAAAGAAACTTTAATTAGGATGGTCAATCTGAATTATTTGTATCAGAGAATCTCCTACTTTAGTTCTTGTTTGTTCGAACTCCATTTTTTGCACAACTGAGAAATACGACGTTAACCTTTTGTTGCTTTAATAGTACTACCCCCTCCTCCCTCTCTCTGTCTGTCTGTCTGTCTGTCTGTCTGTCTGTCTGTCTGTCTGTCTGTCTCTCTCTCTCTCTCTCTCTCTCTCTCTCTCTCTCTCTCTCTCTCTCTCTCTCTCTCTCTCTCTCTCTCTCTCTCTCTCTCTCTCTCTCTCTCTCTCTCTCTCTCTCTCTCTCTCTCTCTCTCATGTAATAAAAGTGACAGCGTGCAGTTTTGCTTCAGAACTCATGCGCGCCAAGACACTACACACCAAATTGAACGCTTGATATTGTTACTTTTTCATGACGTGCATGTCACTGTAACAGAATGACGCCAAGATGGAGTATGAAAATTAGAACTGTTGGCAGCACGATGGAACAAAGCAGTTTCCATAAATTCAAAAACAAAACCATTAAAAAATTCCAGCTTTGGTGCCACCCTCCAAGGCATTTGAAACATACATGCAAACTTTGGTTACTGCAGGTGGCCTAATAAAAAAGCCTTTTATATAGATTCCGCGGTTTCCTGCCCAATCTGGGAACACTGAATGACAGAAACAGATGAAACACGTGCTGATTGTGTTGATGTCTTTGTTTTCGCATCGTGATCCGATCCAAATTTTATGTTTAGCGGCAACCTCGTTAAGGAAAATGTCGGACCGCCTTCTTCTGTTCAACTAGAGGTACTAGAAACTATAGGATGAGATACTGTCTTCTTCGCACCACTAATAAAAAAAGCCGTGCACACAATTTGCGAGCTGATCGGGGTCGGTGCCCCTGGCGCATGATATGAAAAGAAAGCTTGATAGTAAATTTATGATGCAAAATTGTGTCAGTGCTACTGCCATTAAGAAAAAGAGAAAAAATAGCCAGAGTTTTCCCCACAGCGATTGAGGTTATAATTCCACAATAAGTGACGTCAATCAAGACCTATTGCGATAGCCGAACAGTGAACAAAATTCAATATTTTCCCTATTTGGCTTTGTAAAATACGGCACTTTTCATAACTTCCTCGCGAAATCTGTGCACGCTAAAAGCACTAGCTGTCTTATCTTATCAATTCTAGTATCTTTGGTTCAACTCAGTTATGGCTCAATATCAGCGAAAGTATTAAAAATAAAGTGAACATCGAGACCTTTTAAAATATGCCCTTGTACATCTTTACGTCTTTCTGTGCAAAATGCGATATTTTGTAGAATTTAATGCTCAGCGGTTAAGAAGCCTTTCATGATTACATTGGAGACTTTACGTGCTTTATAATATGAATGATAAGGAGTTAGAATAAATCGGAACTGTAAAACAACTTGATATTTAAACAAGTGTCAGAGAGTGCATTTGCTCCACTTCTTCTATATACTAAAAGATCTCCAGTTTTTTGTTGTTCTTTTGTTCAGGAAAATGGAGATAGAATAACCCAGAACTAAGGACGCGACTCCCTGCTTCGTTATAGCTATGACGTGAAATCACACTTCACGTGGCAGATTATGACGTTCATTCCAGTTCTTGGAAATTCGTTTTTCTTTTTTTTTTCTTAATTTTGTAAAAAAAATCTTTCTAGTTGACGTTTGGCCTAACGAAATTTCTTCATGGTTGCACCGGTTCCATCGTCTGTCATGTTCATGTAGAATTTATTTTCTTTTAGAATTATTATGTTATGGTTTTGTTTGCAAATTTCAACATTGTATTCCAATAATTTTGCCACAGTTCAACGAGCAAGTCTGTTATTTCGAGACCCGAGAAATAACAATTTTCTCTGCTGTTTAAAATATAATTGTGTCATAAAGAATCTTGTTATTCTCAGGTCACCATTTCGAGGGCCGCTTCGTAACCTATCGTAATTTTTTCAGCAAAACACTGTTTCTTTATCAGATTCAATGGTTACGCTTTTTTTTTTTTTTTAAGTGTTCTTTAACCTCTAGTTTTCAAATTTTAACCCTCGACCTATAGCACAGCCTGCATGACCAATACCGGTATGTCAATTTTTGAAAAAAAAAGTCGAGTTACGACAGTTTAACATGCATGTCTCGACATAATTATAGCAGATGCAGTAAAGGGCCATCCATAATGTTTGTATGACGGAAGGTGAAAGGGGTTGCCCCTAGCGTATGAAAAGTATACATGGAAGGAGGGAGAGTTTCTGTAACTATAAAGCGTACTTATGGTTTTCAGAAGACATTAAAAAGAAATAGAAAAAATTGAAAATTGGAGACACGCTGGTTTAGAGGCAAGGTGCTCGCCTCTCATGCCGAAGGTACCGGGTTCGATCCCCGGTTGGTGCAGGCATGTTGGAATTATTGGGGGGGGAGGGGGGGGGGATTCCTTTCCCTAATCCTATGATAGGCAAGATCAAGCACCTAGTATTCGCGGATTGGGACGAAAAATTCGGAGCTCCCGTGTGCACGTTGAACACATTAAAGATGTCCTGGCAATTGAAAGTCGAGAAGAGCAGATCGAATAACACCTTTGCCAGGGCAAAGTTCTTAAAAGAAAAGAAAAAAATTACGACAAAAACACACAGAAACAAGAACAAGGAAACTAAAAACAAGTAAAGTGGGATGTCAATGCTTAGAGCAGCGAAACCTCCTCAAATAAAGACCTAAAACTAAAACAAAAGAGAATGACTTTTAAACACAAATATTTATATTTTTTCAATAAAATAAGATGTAAGATTATAAAAGTCAAATAAAGGCTAGGTTTTTAATGTAAAATTCGAGAATCCCGTGCGAAATAGCTTACGTTTCAGAATATCAGTGTTTTATCATGGTCATTCGGACGAACGGATAGAAACCAGTCGCACGAAAAACGTAAACTGGGAAAGGGGTTAAAAAATCGCCAGAATCGAGCGTTCGCACTCGATGGATATGGCTCCTAAACGAAATCAAACCAATGATATGGTATCTTACTACGATGGGGCTAGAGGATGCTCATGTAACCACCGAAAACTCTTCGCGACCACGTGGCCAAAAGTTCTGAAACTTTGTGTACCGGTAGTCTTACTTGGTGACGATGAGTGACGTGGACACGTTCATTTCGTACAAAAAAATCACTCTTTAATATTATTTGTTTTCAATTTTTTTATTAGCTACAAAAATAGATACACATTTTCGTCGAGTAGAATCAAAAAGCATGAACGGAAATTTCATCCTTGACCTCTCTTTACATATTGGTGGCCGAAAATCAACGTTATCACACCTGCTGTATTTCTACGTGAAATTGTAGTGTAACAGTAAGTTCTGTAAGTCGCTGCATCGAACCCAAATGTCGTTTTAACGTTGCCTGGATCTAGATAATATACGGTTGGGCTTGGTACATGGAAAATTTGTAAGATTTATCTTTCATGGGTGGGCTAGTATTAATAAACAGAGAAAGAAAAAAGAGGTGAAAAACGGTTCCACCGGGTGTCCATAGATTATCCGCGGGTAACTCTGGTATTGCGCGACATTTTCATTCATGATTTTCGTCTCAACAAGGGGTGAGTATGAGAAGTTACACCGTGCGCCTGGCCACCACCGACTCACCATCCACTGCGCGTGCTGCTGCTCACGTGGTCTGAGAAGGGTGGGGATTTGTATCCAAAGGTAAAGGGAAACAGGAAAATAAAAGGGAGGGAGGGGGTATTTGGAGAGAGAAAGAGAGAGAGAAAGAGAGAGAGAGAGAGAGAGAGAGAGAGAGAGAGAAGGTGGGAAGGGGGCACTATTACAAATAAGAAGGGAGGATAGAGGAATAAAGGGGGGGGGGGAGGGGAAACGTTCTGTCAGTTTGAGTATAAAATGGAAGAGTGAACAGCATTCTTTCCACCTTGCGAAGGCGATAGTTGGTTCGGATCAGAAGTTCAGATGCTGCTAATCAGTGTTAGTCAATGAATTTACTTTCCTGTGCGTTTGAACACAGATCGCTGCACTTTTTGCGGATGTAACGACTTTTAGCGGGTCCTCATTTCGGTAAGTTTACTTCAGATGAATCAAAAAATACCTGCTGTGTTATTTACTGTACTTTGCTGTTAGTTTCTGTAATTAATTTGATTTCTGACACAAGAGATAACACGATTCCATGTGTTGTTGTTGCTGTTTTTGTCATCTCTTTCAGACGGTTGATTTGACTTTCATTTTTCTTTGCCTTTTATTGTATCGATTCTCTATTATTTCTTACGCGAGGCTTTGCTACATACAACTTTTTCTTTTTTACCACATTTTGACTCTCTTTCAGACGACGGTTGGTCGCTCATTTGTTTTTCCATTTGCGATTATGTTCAAGAAGTTGCAATCATCTCTAACAAAAATACTCACCTCAGGTGTGGGTATATCATATATATAATATATAAAAATGGAGCAACATTTCTGACCTTTATGGCATATCCTGTGAACATTAGCTTTCAAATAAAGAATATCAAGAATTTTCTTACTCTATAATTCCTAACAAAATTATAGGAAGAACATTCTGCACATCTTGTCGGTCGTCAACTTATTCCAGCCTCAGTAATTACATTTATCAAGAGGCTAAGTTGCCCTGACTCAAGTCTCTTTTGTCTTAAACGAGAGCTTGCCCATTGGCGAGACTGAAACAGGTTTGTCTTCGCTAACAAAAATACTAGAATTGATAAGATGCGACAGCTAGTGCTTTTAGCGTGCACAGATTTCGCACCGCCCCCTAGAGGCAAAAGCGCGGAAGTCATGAAAAGTGCTGTATTTTACACAAGCCAAAGAGGGAAACTATTGAATTTTGTTCACTGTCCAGCTATCGCTATAGGCCTTGATTGACGTCACTTATTGTGGAATTATAACCTCAGTCGCTGTGGTAAAACTCTGGGTATTATTTCTGTTTTTTATTCCCGGCAACACTGTCACAATTTTGCATCATAAATTTACCATTATATCAAGCATTCTTTTCATACTATGCGCCATGGGCCCCGTCCCTGATCAGCGCGCAAATTGTGTGCGCGATGTTTTTAGCCGTGCAAAGAAGACAGTGTCTCATCTTATCGTTCGTAGTATCTTTGTTGCTAGTTCGGACCCGTCAAAACTGGAAAGAGAGACCTCCTGCGCTGAGTTAAAACCGGCGCAAGAAAAGAACCAGTGACATTGTCAAAAAAATAAATAAATAGATAAGATTTTCATTAGATACCGGTATTTGGGAAACAGAAAATACGGTCCGAGACACAGAATACCGAGGCGGACTATTTCTTCTTTCACTAGATGTCCATAACTTGCGCGCGTATAAACACGGTAAGTTCCACTCACAGAGCTCTGTGGTATTAGTCTTTTTCGTTCAGTCCTGAAGGGGTGTGGTGCGAATTGTTGCATTCTTGACATGGATGATACGCGCGCAAGTCGATGGACGGAATTTGGCGAATTGAACCGTCTCAGGTATCCTGTGTCTCGGATACGGTTGACAGTATGCATAGAGATAACGAAAGCGATAATTAATGCGGCAATTACCCAGCTAAAAACGGTAGACCGTAGAGTTTGCTACTGATGTTGTTGTTATTGTTTAATTTTGTTGATGAAATTTAACCCAATGCAATTCCAGACTTTTCAGATTCGCTGATGGATTTATATTGTTACAAAGTCTACAGAGCGGAATCGAACAATGAAATCTTAAGCACAGAGAGAAAGGAAAGGGAAAGAGGAAACCGAAAACTATAAAAACAAAGAAAAAAATCGATTCTACTTTGGAATGCTGAGGTGTTGCATTGATTGTACACAGATTTAGTTGTTTTTAGGCTGGAGATAAGGCAGATGATGTGCAATGTAAAGTTCTCTGAAAAACGTATAACACAAGAAAAAAAAACAACCCAATAGAAACCTCTTTTTCTCTACCCCCATTCCTTCACCCCTCTCCTCCTACCTTCAGAGTCTGCTGAAAGTGCCCCTGGGAATCTGGCAGCGTGGCACGTTTGTGCATGAGAAAACTCTGAGATAGAAGACCCATCGTAGTTTGAACAGACAGCATGCTGTTAAAATGTTTATATATAAGGTCTTACTCTGCTATAATTAGAATTGTATTTCTAAAGAAAACGAAAACAAAAAGTATACCGTTGTCCTTTCTCATCTCCTTTCCACGCTTTATCTTGTATTAACTTTGCACGTTAGAACTATCAAATATTTATCTTATTTATATTTCACTTACCAAGCCAAAAAAAAAAAAAAAGTCTTTTTTTTGGGGGGGGGGGGGGGGGGTTCTTTTAAAAAAAAATAGAATGAACTGGGAAACTTTTTTGTGTGGAATGATCATTGCTTTCATTTAGAATACGTATTAAAAGCAGTAAAGGCAAGACGTCACTCTTAAGGGAAAAGTAATAAGCAGCAACAACAAAACTGTTGCGTTTATCAAACTGATATACATTTTGAGTGTTGATTGATATCAGTCAGGATATACTAACAACCACGAAACAATGAATGGCTCTTCTAACAACAACAACAACAACAACAACAACAAAACGATAATAAAACAGCTACGAAATGATATCAAACATATGCGAAAAACGAACTCTCTCAATGTGTTGCAAAAATCTCATCTCCCTTTGTGCGAACAAAAAACAAAAACTCTCCACGTGTAACGAAAAGGAAATCTCCCAATGTTAACAAAAACAGAATCTCCGAATGTGTAACAAAGTTTAAACACGAAATTTTTCAATGTGTATCAAAAACAAAACCTCTCAACGCATAACAAAAGCGAAATCTCTCAACGTTTAACAAAAACCAAACTTCTCAGTGTGTAACAAGAACTAAATCTCTCAAGGTGTAAAATAAAACGAAATCTCCCAATGTGTAACAAAAAGATCTATTTCTCTCAATGTGCAACAAAAACGAAATCTACCAATGTGTAACAAAAAGATCTAAATCTCTCAATGTGCAACAAAAACGAAATCTCCCAATGTGTAACAAAAAGATCTAAATCTCTCAATTTGCAACCAAAACGAAATCTCCCAATATGTAACAAAAAGATCTAAATCTCTCAATGTGCAACAAAAACCAAATCTACCAATGCGGAACAAAATCGAAATTCCTCAGTCTGAAACAAAAAATGATGCCATGAAAGCAAGACGTTTCCACATATCAACAAAGCAACCAAAAACTGCTAACAGTGAAAAAACAAAACTCAGAGAAGCATTACGGTCGCAATAGGACTTCCTTCCTATGGGATAAGATACGGCAGACTGGAGCTTATTCTTTACTACAACTTCTTTACAGACTGCTAATTTTTCTTTAACCCGACAAAGACTGTAGTAATCTGCTGTCTTCAACATTTTCTTTTATTTCCGTGTTAATTTCATTATTCCGAGGGCCGTCTGCTTAGCCATCATAACTAGCTTTTTTTTTACAGATTTTTCAGGAGAAGCCAAAATTTTAAAAACCTTATTTAAACCTTAGTTATCAGATTTTAAGCCCCAAATTAAACACAACCTGAGGGTTGTCAAGGGCTATAAGCTTACTAAATATCTCTATGTTTTATGAAAGATGAGTTACGATAGTTTGGCACCCGGCCCTCGATTTGAGTTTAATGCTTTTTTGTTGTTGTTGTTGTTGTTGTTGCTTCTGTTGTTGATTGTCGCTAAACTTTGCCAAGATATAAACTTCTTCTTTTGTTTTCCTTTTTCCACATTTCACCTCCATATTTCTGGGCTCACATGTAGAAGGGGAAATTCTATGTAACAACCAGCAGGGCCGCGTTAACGCAGGGGGTACACTGGGCTGTTGCTCAGGGGCCCTCAAAGGTTTAGTGGGGCCCCATGTATGTAAATTTACACTGGTTTTTGAAACGGGGAAAGCGCAGTCACTTGCGTTCCCCAGGGTCCGCATACTGATGTAAAAACGGCCCGGACAACCAGAAATTCACATGCGGGTTGTCAACCTGTTTCCTTTATTTACCTTTGTCATGTTTTTTTTAGGAACACCAATGAGTAACGAGGCTCGTACCCCCCCCCCCCCCCCTGGACTGATAAAATAAAGAGAATTATTCAATTTTCTGCTTCTCCGGAAGATTGTGTAAATATCTAGTTACGATAGTTTACCAGCAGCCCTCGAAAACTCAGACTGCGTAGAAACAAATTTTTCCAACCTACAGTTCTTTTCTCATTGTCTGTTCCACACAATGTCTATCTGGCTGTAACTCTGAAGTCCCTGAGCACAGTATAAGAAACGTTTCATTCTTTTTTTTTTTTTTTTGGCATAATGTGATCCACATAATTCATACTTGGTAAATTCACAATAATGTTAAAGTCGAGCTATTTGAAGATCCCTCACGACAGGTGTTCCTTGATGGACTCCTGGAGTGTAAGATCATAATCCCAAATTTGTTGTCTATATCAAATCATTCTTGTGGCGTAGAGCAGGTTCAGAGGGTGCTGACAGTATATCAAGATCAGATGGAGGAAACAAAATGAATGCTGTTGGGCAAATATAAACAGTTTCTTATCATGACAAAATAATAAGATGTTGTGAGACAGCAATAGCGATAAGGAAAAGGTGGAACGCCCAGAATAGATGAACACATAGACAGACATATCTACAATCAATACGCAGAATCAGAATCTACAGCTTGCATACTGACAGACAGCTCTGAGGCTGAATCTACAAGATACGCTCAGACAGGCAGACCTGAGGATGAATCTACAAGATACGAATAGAGAGACAGATATAAGGGTGAATCTGCAATACACACATAGGAGGACATATCTAAGGCTGAATGTACAAGAAAACACGCACATAGATCTAAGGCTAAATCTACAATATACACACAGAGAAAACTAATGCTGAATCTACCATGTACACATAGATAAATCTAAGGCTGAATATACAATACACAGACATTATCTAAAGCTAAAACAAATCACGTACTAACAGATAGAAGTGAGGTCAAAACAACAAGTTCTACACAAACAGATAAACCTACCACCCAAACGGCCCCCACAAAGACAGTATAGAGATTGATGACAAAAGTTACATTTCGATAATATGCAGTTTAGGAATCCAAAAACGGTAAACTCCTTGCCAGCACATAACATAATAATTAATTATATTGGTCAGGTGACCTGGTGCCACTAATCACCACACTGCATCGTTTCGGTCATATACACCACACCATCTTTCACTGACATACGTAGCCTATATAGAAACTTTACCACATAGTCAGATATATTCCTTTAGCACAGGGGTCACCAAACTACGGCCCGCGCGGCCCGTGACGTCACTTCATCCGGCCCGCCATGGTACTTGATTTTGTTTGAAAAAACCAGGGATATCTAGAGCTACGGGATGGACAATTGCAATATGCGGCCCGCGTTTGTAAGACTGTCAGTTATCCGGCCCTCTGTGAAAAAAAAGTTTGGTGACTCCTGCTTTAGCAGATTCCATATTCACTCTTTCACGTATTCAACATTCCATCATACTGTTCTCCCTCTATACATTCTATTAATTAAGTACGGTACCAATAAATTAGCCAAGCACAGCTTGGTTTGGCAGGTCACAGTCATAGACATGCCATGGTACACGTATGTGTATAAGTTTGCTGGCTCACATGTCAGCTTTTGTTGTTGTTGTTCTTGTTGTTTTGTCTTTATGTACGTTTGAGTATCGCCATCACAACTGAAACCCGATAGTGCCTTACTTTCCATGAGATAAAACGAAAAGAGATCGCCTTTTTGCAGGGATGAAGAATAATTTTACTAAAAGTTAAAAGAAAATTGGCCAGAATTTGTCCGAAACAACCGTTGGGAAATGATGGGGAGAAGAGTAATCAGTAGAAAAAAATAAAACTTTGTCATATCGCACACGTGATATGGGAATATCAGAAGGATGAGAGCCACTGAGAAGAACACTGATCTAAGTCTAGTTTGGGTGATTGTCGAGTTATGAACACCATAGTGTTCAGAAAGTTATAATCTGTCAAGTGAATAATGGTCCAAGTCCTACAACTCCAACATACTAGGTTAATTTCGTTTCTTGGAGATAGACAACACTGGTGTGACTCCAAAGCATATGGTAATTCCCTTAAAGACTGATTTTTACTGCAAAAATCACTCAAAAAACGTGAATGCTATCACTTTCTATTTTAAACAAAAAGTAGTAGGGAATTATGTCAAATTATTTGATTTGAGGACAAAATTTTTAATGTAGTTTCCCGTCAAACTCGATTGTCTTGTAATTAGAAAAGTGGCACATTAGACCAGTGTGGTTCTCAGTGGCTCGGATTATGTTTGATCGGAGAATACAAAAGAGACTTCAGAAGGCTCTGGTTGTCTCGAGCATTGACGCTTCAGCTCACTCCTCTACGTGGTCCACTGAACACTTCTCAAGGGTAGATCGTTTTTCAACAGCGCGCTCTGGGAACGCCAGTTTTTGCTTTAGCTGGCATTGGTGTGAGAAGTGACGAGGGAGATCAGCCGTAAAATCAAATTCATTGAGCGGAAACAGAGGCGATCGGGCTTTTCTTGCTAACCCAGAAAATGTGGATTCTTCGGAGGAGCTCGCGCTTTTGCATTATTAATGTAAACACCTTTTCTTTCTTGACGTTAACGATTTGGAGCTAACAGATAATGTTTCTGTACCGATCTCCTCTGAAACAGTGTCTACAAAATACAGATGAAAGAAACAGATGTATGAGAAGTGCATTGAAACCAAAGAAGACTGAATCTAGACTCATATATTTTGTTTTCTTTTAAGCGTGCAATGTATTGAATGAACCTGTTTCATCAAAATAGATGAAAAAGAGAGTGCACGTAGGACTTTTCCCAATTTCTGCCAACTTTTTAACATGAATATTTGAAGTCTTGAAAACGAAACTTCACATTGGACTTTTCGCAGATTCTGCTAACTTTTTTCTCAGTGAGAGAAAGGAAAAGAAAGCTGCACAAAACATAAATAAAAATTTTCGATAACGTTAAAAGTTCGCATTAATAATTGCTTTTCAACAACTGCTTATTAGCACAGCAATTCTATAGGTCTGTCTATCTTTATGAGGCATATAAGGCTTGGTATTGAGCACATTGTTCTAAAAAAAAAAATCGGGAACAAACTATGACGCAATATAAAAAAAAAGGGGGGGGGGGGGGAGCATTTTTTATCACAATATTCTGAAAATTTTATGCTCTTTCACGTTTCACCCCGGCATGCATCAGCCCCGATATCAGTTCGTCCGCCAGTCCGGGTTGCAAGGTTGTTAGTGCTGTTTCCATCATCATCTTTATCTTTGCCATTATTACTGTTAACATACACCACTTCTCTTGTCTTATCTACTTGTCTCACCCTCTATTATTGAGAGAGATAGGCGTAAACCTACTGAAAATAGGATGAAATTTCTGTAGACGAACTGGGTGGTTCAAATCTCCAGGAGACGCTCCAAGATAGGGACGCCGTTATAGTTGATATTTATCAGCGTATTGTGTGGATCGAAAATAATCTCGCTTAAATATTATTATAATTTTTTCTCAAACACTTTTCGGCATTGATATGATTTATAAGGAACTTTGGTCGTGATATTATATGTGTATGCGCGTCTGATCACACATGTGAGCCGCTCATGTCTGAGGACAACCGTGCCGTGACCCCGTCCATGATGTACTCTGAAAGAGATTAAAGATCTTCTAATGGTGCAGAAGAATCCATTTATTCTACTGCTTCAGGGCGTTTCCTGCTGCTCGGATGCAGATATCGCTTTTGCTAAAAAGCTTCACATATCAAAGACTTTTAAAAAGGCATGTTGAGTGCATTCCTTCACCTGAAGAGATACAGATCGTCTCAGCCAGTCATCTCTGTGTGTGCCATTTAGCTGCGTGTTCCTGTCTTTAGCCAAGAAATCTCTGCCCTTTTCCTCCCCTCCTTCATATCCTGGAGGAATATTTCTGGGACACATGAAACCATCTGGCTTCTCATTGTCTTGTGGATCTTTAAGCGATGCTCGTCATAAATATGTTTGTATGAATGTTTTTGGGTGAAGTTTAATATGACTGTCTCTTAATTTGAAACCCACTAGCAACATTTAATGGGCAGACCGTGTTTTACAAACCGGCATTAAAGAAAACAGATTAAAGTCGAGAGCGACCTTTTTATGTTCATGTCTGGCTGACATTTGATAGTTAATCTGCCATCTGTCAGACCTAGCCTGTGTGATGGCTTCCTTCATTTCCATCAGTTATCAACAACACAAGCGACGTGTATAGTAGTGATAACAACAACCGCGGCTGTAGCGTTATCAACAACTACAAAAACAACAACAACGAAACAGTAACAGCAGCTGTAATAAGAGAGGTTTCCGTCGGTCAGGGACAACTTGAAATTTGTCCATCCTAACTGTGTTGAGGGTCTATTCTGCTGGAGCTGCCCCCCTTGTTGCAGGGCAGGCTAATGCGGGAGTGACAGCCTGTGCTGCATTGGCTGCATCCGTGGGTGGTCTCAGAGCTCTTGGAGTTGTAGAGCTCTTTTCTGCGTTAGCGTTTGTCTTCCGCCGTGTTCACCATCAGTGGCGGACCTATATTTTTGGGACCCCAAAGCTTGAACTGTCATGGGGCTCTTTCGCAACAAGCAACAATAGAGCAACATCCAAAATTCACTCATTAAAAAAAGTTTCTTCAGGTCCCCTGCGGGACTAGGGAACCCGACGTTTTAACCTCATTTGACTCATAATAGATCCGCCATTGCCCATTAGTTTCTTTTCGCCATGTCTTCAGATTTTGATACAGAGTGTTTCACCATTTTGCACAGCCATCGCCAATGCCCCCCCCCCCCCCCCAAAAGACTCGGTACCAGTATCACCAACCGTCTACTATATGGCCGGGAAGGCCAGCGAGAGGCAGGACTTAAGCGCTGGACACTCTGTCTTGCCACGGTGAGACAGATGCTTCTCAGGTGGAAGCTTTTGAATCTTTTATCCTGGTCGACGTAAGTTGTTCTCGTTTCGCTGACGTAGAGCAGAGAAATGTGCTGATGGGGCGCAGGCAGTGTCCGGTGCCGTCATCTTCTTCATCGTTGTCTTGATATTTTCCTCATTCGAGCCGTGAGACGATCAAGCATTTTTGCAGCCTAGCCAATTCTCCCGTCGATCAAGCAGTAATATGAAAAGCAAAACAAAACAGCAATTATAGTAACAAGAACAACTGTGGAAGCAACTGTAACAACAGCACAAACAACAACAATAGCCACTGACATATAACAGATTGTAATCCCCACTGCAGAAAATAATGAAGGGACCTGATGAAATTTTACATAAAATATAGTAATCAGAATTAGTGCAGATAACAATAGATTTATATATCGTGTCAGCCTTGCGTAAATAGGTTTTGGTTTCACCATTATGGGACTGGTTCAAATCTCTTCTACTCCGTGAAAACCACTGGCGCGCATTCATTCCGTCAACTATAATATTATGTAGACCACAATGTCAGAAGCTCTGAGTTCCAACCAAATTTACGGGCAGTTTTCGGTGTTCTTTTTTCGCCGTAGTGTCCAAATGGACATCTACACCAGATACTGTACCATCTATAAGATATTTTATATTGCTATGCAGCTCCTTTAGCTATCGGTAAGGATTGCACAAAGTTCCACGTCCTTTCTTTCTTTCTCTCTTTCTTTCTTCCGTTCGTCTGAAATAAAAACATCCATTGTGTTCTGACACCTGAAGACTAATTTTATTACTTAGCTACTCAAATAATCAAAAGCACAGTGATGCCACTGTTAGTATATAATCGTTATCTGCTGTGTGATATGTGAGGACAAAGACTGCACGGATTAAACACTGAAGGTGTTAAGTCCGGCAGATGACAAACCAACATAAAGAATTTCTTTGGCTCATATTGGGAATCGTGCGTTATCAACAGCGAGAGTGTTAGCGAAGCCACCAAGCATCAGACAGCCGCAAGGTTTCCAGATTTCTTCTAATTGCCTTATCGAGTGTAATCTGTACATTGGTGCTTGTATTTGTGGGTAGATCTGCGAAAATCGGGCCAAAGGTGCAATTATAATACCCCCTGTAAAAAAGAAATCAAAATAAATTATTTCTAAAACGATTTCCAGCAAAATATTTTAACTGAATGCAGAAAAATGGCTAATCTTTCATATTATAAGCAAATCTCAATTTCCATGGATGGAACCATATTCCCCCTTGGAGGTCTTTCACCTTAAAGCCGATTTCTTCGGATCCGCACACATTTTATTTCCAACCAGATCTGTCAACTTTTCGCTTGTGCCCAGGCACAAATTTCGGCTTATCCGATCGTGAGTGAAAGCGATGTTAAACTTGGCGTTTGTTTTAATAATATGACACCATCTTGATAAGTCGAAGAATTCAGGAATTTCCAGGTCTCAACACAGTGATCAGTCTGTGCGTGGCGGAAAGAAACAAAGAATCCACAAAACGTTAATCTGAGAAAAGTTTTGTTTAGACTGTAGACGATTATCACTGGGGATTCTGCATGACAGAATTAGATAAGTAAGCGTTTTTCACAGCTAACATATTTGGGGGTCCCTGTTTTCCTGCCATCTGATATACAAACGTTGGCCGTTACTGTTAGCAGCTTGATGTTCTTTGGTACTTGGTGCATCTGATGTCAACTGAAAACATTACATTCTGTGTTTGTGGTAGATGTTATTTTATGGCAGATGCTAAATAAACCCGGGTCAGGGAATGTTGCCTGGGGACCAGACAAATCCGACGGAAAAAGGCTCAGGTGCTGAATCTAGATACTTTAGCAAATTTGGTCAATATCCAGATAGGAAGTATTACTTGGCAGAGAGCATAAGACAAAAGAGGGAGACAGAGGGAAAGGGAGAAAGGCTGAGAGGAAAGAAAACATACACATACTAGCAGAGAGAGAGAGAGAGAGAGAGAGAGAGAGAGAGAGAGAGAGAGAGAGAGAGAGAGAGAGAGAGAGTGAGAGGGGGAGGGGGGGGGAGACACAACCTATGCAAACTGTCAGAAAATTCCTGGATTTCAATTCCTGCTTGAGAAACATTTGGGATGGATGGATGGACGGATGGATGAATGGACGGGTTGGATGATGTTTGGATGAAGACGGTATAAATTTACGCGCCAAAGACTGAAAGGAATATAACTCTGAAAATTAGAAGGAGAAAGAGAGTGAAAGAGGAGTTGGAAATGACACCCCCCCCCCCCTTCCCTATAAAATTAAAGTTTTAAAAAAAGGATTAAGTTAATTACCTTAATCACTAATGCTCAAGTGTAATTTAGCAGATTCTATGCTTAGAAATCAACACCTTATTAATTCTGCTTTAACAGCTTTCCGCATCTCTGAATCTTTCTCGAGTACCATTCAAAATCTCTTACGCTAATTCACACTCTGCCTAGCAGTCAACCAAACATGCTTCATGTGGCTCCGTCTGTTTAGTTTTATTCTTTGCTATTCTCTGCTATCCAGGGATTGAAGAACATAGCCCTAATTTCCTCTTAGAATTCTACACACAAACAGTTCTTAGTGTTAGGCTGAATGTGAGTTTAGGAGATTAATGTTAAAGAAGTATAAACAGCTACAATAATTACGCGGTTAGTTAGCTGAAGTTTACGAGAGTGATTAAATCTTTTTTTATTGATCGCTGGCTCTGTTGCATAATTTGAAAGCACGAAATGACCGCTTACAACCGTAGTAAAAACAAATTTTGGAAATTAAAATTCAGCACGTGTATGGTTAAAAACAACAACAACAACAACCAATCAAACCAACAAAAAGAAACGAAGGCAGTTGCATTAATCAATACTGTTGCGTGAATTTGACTAGTAGCCTAATAAAATTTGTTCTCGCAAGTTTAGACGGGAAGAGAGAAAAGGACAAGTAGGATGAGAGTATTACTGATAAAATCATTACTGCTATAGTTAGAAGGTATCCCGTCTTTAGCTTAAAGAAATAATATAGGAATGACATGGTAAGATCGTGCAATTAATTGAATTATTAATACCAACCGACCCGGGCAAGATAAACCTTGCGAATTCTTTGTATCAGGACCATCTGAACAATTGTCTAGATCCAGGTCGCAGTAGTAACGATACTAGGATTCGATACAAAAACCGTTGTGACTTATTGTTAAGCCATAATTACTTCCAGAATACACAGATATAACAAAGTTGATTTCAAACCAGAAATGTGTAAAAAAAAAAAAAAAGAAAGGCGAAGAATGAACTTTTTGATCATATTTTACTTAACGAAAATACATTTCTTTTAAGCGTCTAAAAGACTGTAAATAAATGATATTAAAGACTGATTTTTGCCAAAATAAATGTGTTAACGTAATGTATCCTCAAAAACTGTGGCACTACAAAAAGTCATAATTTTTGGCCACAAAGTCACGATGTTTTAGGTCCTCACATGTTCACATCTAACCCCATCATAGAAAGATTTTTTGTGAGTATAATGTCAGTTTAAATCTGTGTGTTTTGGACATTGGAACTTTTGCACTTTTTTTGTGTGCATGGTACTGACTTTAGTATGTCGACTCGTTTTATAATTCTAACACTCCCTAATCCGGATTATCTTCTTTTCCAAACACAACCACACATAATAAATGCAGTCGGTCTCTATAGAATAGGGTTTATGTCTCTCTTTTCTGAAATGTCCTGTTATATATAACTTTATCTCTGTCTTTTTTCTTAAGACACTGACGCAACGTACATCTCGAGCAATTAAGATCCTTCTGTTGGTTGCTGTTATGCCATGTTTTTACTTTTGAACGCAAGTTAACATTATTTTATCTTCCAGAGCGTCCATAACCAATACGTTTGATTTCCTTATCAGGCATGTATACAGACGCTTGCATAATTTACAGATCAAGAGTTTAGTTTTTTTATTGGTCGGCAGACAGAGATTAAACTAGCTCTCCTTTTGGCAATATTTGAAGGATTTTGTCGATTAGCCTACCTAACACTTCAGTAGCTTCTACGTTGTGACGCTGTCAGACGAATAAAAGGGTGGTCTGAGGTCGAGCGGAACATTGGTTCCAAGTAAATGAATTATCTGGCGCGGAGTTTGCCACCGCTGTAACAGAGCTCGTGGCGGTTACGTCCAGGCATTATTATTAACCAGTCAATGCCAGCAAGACCATTAAGCTGGGTTCTCATGTTACGGAAACGAAAATGGCAACGGAAACGTCGAAGAGCCTTCAAGTAGTGAAATAGAAAGAATGTTTCCGCACGCCGTTTCCGTACACATGAAAACACTCTTTCATTTTATTATATTTTTTGCCGTTTCCGTTTCCGTACACATGAGAACCCAGCTTTATGGAGTCTCTGAACAAACCAGACGGCTCCCTTAGCCTTGACCGACACATGCAACTTTGTTGTGTGTCGCATCGTAGGCGCTTTGCACTTTTTAAAATTTGGGCGGATGGAGATGCACACAATTGCAAGCCACTGGCTCAGCAAGGCGTCAGTGGGGACGAAGACACGACTGCAACACGATGTTTTGCATGTGTGTACCTGGTTTTACCAACCTCAACTCAATATGCTGTGACATAGCCAGTCGCCCCCTTAGGATGACAAGGTTCTAACTACCTTCCATCAACTTTTGAGAAATCGGTCATTGAAGTTTCATGTGCTCATAGCTTTTAGGCAGAGAACTTTTGTCTTTTTAGCAATACTTATAAATTACACACCGAATCCGCTTGATACTTTGACACACAATAGCGAAGGCCCATAGAAGTAATTTGTAGTGTGTAACTCAAGTCAGCAAAAAGTGGGGATAGAAACTTCTCGCTTTAAGGGGGTGCAATCTTTCTGGGGTATTCTTTAACCCTTTGACTACCAACAATGTGAAAGACTAGTTTCTCTGATAAAACAAAGGAGGGGTGAGGATGAGGGAAGAAGAGCAGGGACTATAAGCACCGAATGAAAGTTGCAGCAGTGTGGGCATGAGATATTTCATCTAAAGAACACACACGTGATTCATCAGTAATGTCTTATCACTGCAGTTTGTGTTGGTCGTAAATAGAAGACGATAATAACACTAAAATGAAGCCTTCGCGATTTCTAGTGTTCGGATGGAGTTTATGCTATGACGTCTTCCAGATGATCATCAATGACACGTGTATAGAATTTGAAGGTTTATATAGCTGCTATTAACTGAGGCATACACGGGAAGGCGTGCTGCAATGTCGTAAACTTTCTCTTACGGTCATAAAATCGAGCAGGGTGGGCAGTACTCCATCAGGTGGCTGTCTTGCAGCTGAGGCTGTGAATTCTGTGTGGGGGGGGGGGGGGGGGGAGGGGGGGGGGTATTCGATAAAATCTGTTTGCTCGAATCTGGAAATTTCGCCCCACCCCCTTTTTGATCGTCCCTATATATATTATACGCTTTTCATACGCGTGGCCTCAACCCACCCCCCCCCCCACCCAAAGAATGATTTTTGTCCAAAATGAATGTGTTAACGCTAGCGTAAATACGCACCCTAGACAACCATCTCCCACCCCCCCCCCTCCAGGTTCGCTGTTTGTTACGAGTTGGGTTATATGGAATTATTGGTGTTACGACTGCATTTAAGATATCGAGAGGTTTTTAGGAATTATTCTTCCATACCATGCCACATATACTAATAACAATTCGAATAAGTTTTATCAAGGACCTGCAGGGCCACAAATTTATTTACTTTAAAATCCCTAACAAATTTCGTCTAGCTCTTACATATTAAAAGGACATCAGCAGCATCAAATGAAAATTCAATAATATATCACTAGAAGTCTCCTCTAGATTCCTAAAAGATTATATCATTCTGACTCATTCACAATTTAATTATTACTTATCCATCTTTCAGATATAGTCTGCCTACTATCTAACAAATAATATTCTAATGTCTCAGACGACAATGTTAACTCAGTTATATGTGCCTACCGCTTATAAAGGATCAAACTCGTCAATACAACTGACGTAGTTAAGTTAGATCTAGATCTACTCTAGGATGGGCTGGCAATCCCCAGCCTCATCCAGACACATCAATTCTAATTTACAAATGTGTATACCAGACACTCATGCTAGATCTAGTTGCAAGTTAAAATACATTGTAGTCTTGCATTCTTCGGTAGCACTTCTACTGGAAAATTTAAGGTCAGCTTCACGTTCATCGTCGAATCAATAGACAAACACTTACACTTGGTCCCTGATACGAGATCAGGGAGCTGGAGATAATAGCAGTAGATAATTTGTGGGAAGCGTATGGTCTCATTCCAATGTCTATCACGGACATAGACATGACTATAACAATCTTCTGATTCTCTCTGGCTGAATCACGCCGACTACCTGCGCAGATGGATATTTCTGCCTGGAGTAGTGAAACGTAGGAATGGCTCCGCTTAAATACTGCGCGGCCATCTGCAAATCCCCAGCCAACTGCCCAAATTTGATTGGTGCATCCATTTCGAGCTCAGCTCGTAGTATTAATAGATTCTGCATGGAAATCGGTCACGGCCTTGCACTAGTAACAGCCAAGGTCAAATTAACATATCAAAACCCTTACTAAAGTCTCCAACCCTCTACGTTTTATGTACGAATTTACTATTTCCCTTTTACTCACCCCTTCTCTTCCCTGTTAGAATTCATCAAAATCACGGGGTCGAGAACTGCACCGTCACTGCTAACCCATCCATTTATTCTATCTTGCCCCACTTTCTTTCCATCTCTAAGAAAAAGCGTTACAAAAACAAACTGTCCGCGAGAATAGTTCAAGGACATTTGCACTGGCTAAAGTCAACGAGACCATGAAATAAACAAGCCGTGACCCAGCACGACACTTCTAGTCCTAACCCTGACACTGTTCATACTCTGGGGCACCCCCACCCCCCTCCAAGCCTAGGTACTTTTGGATGTCACCTAGACATAAATACCACCTAAAAGTATTGTCAAGGTTCCAGTTTGCTTTTGCTACCGTTATTAATTATTATAAATAGACCATAGTATTAAAGTTGTAATAGTCAGAAGTGTGCACAGACAATGATTAACTGAGTCAAGACTACTTTAATAACATTGTTCTGTCAGTCATTGCAGTCTGTGCACCAAGGAATCACCAGCTCTACCACTGAACAACAACAACAGCAACAACAGCCATCACTCCCAGAATAGAAACAAAACAAAATACACATGAAATGTCTCCGGCTTTCCTCGATAAACCGAACGAAAACAACAATAAACAAACAAACAAACAAACAAACAACAGCCATCAGCAGAAACACGATACTAAATTTGTGAAAAATGCGAAAAATTGAAAGCACGAACTACAACGGGGTCGTCAGACTAGTAACTTTACATTTACTTATTTATTTATTTGTTTTTTTATGCCCGGTGTTATTGTGAGAAGCTTTAGAACTGAACACGAATGTCTAGAACCGGTGAGACTTTATATCTGGACACTCTCCCCCCCCCCCCCCCTACAGCCACATTATGGCCCCACCTTACGAATTTGATATTATAAGAGAAGCAAACCTCCCCCCCCCCCGCCCTCCCCCTGTCCAAATATCACATTTTTATTACAGTTCGACCCCCTTCATTATACCTGCACCCCCCCACCCCACTCCTCATTATGGACCCCCGGCCCGACTAAAATATTACAGAAGAAACCCGTCCCCCCTCTCCCAAATATCATGTTTTTATTACAATTGGACCCCCCTTCATTATGTCTGGACACCCTTATTATGGACCCCCTGTCCGAATATAATATTACAGAAGTACCCCCCCTCCCCCGCCTCCCCTCCCAAACAATTATTTTGAATACCATTAACCTCCCCCCCCCCCCCACCCCCTCATTATATTTGGACCCCCTCCCCCAAACCGCAATATATTTTAATCGTCCATATTATTTACTGAACCTGAAATGCGAAGAATTCATATTACTAGAGAAAGAGGCGGGAGTAGTCTTGAAAAACAGGAATTAATTTTAACGTATTGATTACTCGCTGTTACAATTTTTGCTTAACAAGAGCTAAAGTTTCCTATTAATATTTTAAGCCAATATTGTTTTTCCCGGTTTTTACATCCCTCTGTCTGGTTTGATTTGGTTTTTGTTTTTGTTGTTGTTGCTGGAAGTGAGATTCAAGGTTGTATACTAAGTCTTTTGTTTGTAAAATAATGTCAAGAAAGATTCACCTTTTAAATTTTATCTGTTTTTTTTGTTTTTTATTCCTTGTTGTCCAATACACTGGGTCGAATCTGAAACGTAATCACCAACAATATTAAAACAACAACAACAACAAACAATTCTAGCGTTCTGATACCTTTTTTCTTCTTCTTACATCTTTGAAACCCATCTCGTAATACGGAAGTCAAGCTTACTATTCACTTTACGACTGATCCATCTCCTGGCAAAGCTTCATTCAAAGTCCAGCAAATAGCCATGAGCAAGATGAACAATGAAACAGCAAATCATACTCATCAGATCAGAAATTAAGCCTAACATCTTAAAAGGTTGAACGGTGTATGTATGTGTGTGTGTGTGGCCGGGGGGGGGGAGGCTAAATATAGTACAGAGGGTACTTCTGTAATATCATTATTTGGACCGGGGGGGGGGGGCAGAGAGGGATGGGTCCAAGTATACTGCGGGGGGGGGGGCAAATATATATCTCACACTGACCTTGGAGCTGCGGGGCCTAACAATTATAATCATTGCTATTCTTAGTAAAACATGCAAAGTGGTGTGTTTTTATAATTATGTTGTCGTGTATGTACATGGCATGGCAAGATTAGACTACTCTAGAGCGGGGGCGGGGCTAGTAGAATGCGGATGACGTCACAGCGTGTTCATGCTCTAGTTTTCCGACTTCCGGCATGTCGTCTGGCTGCTGGATCAGCTGATAAGTGTCACTTTGAGATAGATCTAGGTCCAGGTCCAAGCGGTTTGTTAAAATGTCTGCTGGTTGCATTGTAGTTGTTTGCTACGACAGGAGTGGAAAGGATGGATGCAAGATGGTCAGTCTTCCTACCACCCGTGTAATATACGAGGGAAAGGAAATGAAAAAATTGACCAAACCAAACGTCCACTCCGACTGTTGTGTGGTGCGGCCGTCAACAGAAAGAGCATAGATCTAGATCTAGATCTAGGTCTAGACTAGTCTAGATCTAGAAATGAATCTAGATCTAGGTAGATCTGGACATAAAAACTATGAAGCCGCAGCGCTTTGTTTGTGCCGAGCACTTCGCCTCAGGTAATTATTAGTTTTAATCATTTAATGATTTATGAATAATGTGATGAAGCTAAGCCTGTCATTCTAGATCTAGAAATATGTATTTTGCACGACACTGTAGATCTAGATTAGACTTTTTAAGTCTGGGGGATTAGATCTAGAATCTAGGGGTCTAGCGAATGCGGTTATCTTCAGTTGAAGGTAGAGTTGAGGGATAGAGGCAGGTTTGATAATAGGTTTGGAGACTGGGTTAACAGCACATTGTAATACTTTAGTATGTTTTCTCGAGGTAACCGGATTCGATTTTATAATTCTTTCAAACGACCACGGGTATGACAATAAAATCCTACAATTCTTCTTCTTCTGCGTTCTTCATGTCAGACTGTAACTCAGGAGGCCGGTAGCCTTAATGGAGGACTCTGTGCTCCTGAGATCCTCTGCGGGTCCATACAGCTTTGTGTAGTGCCGCACCTCGGGGCCAGCTCTCTTCCCTCTGCTATCTGTATAGGGGGCATTGCTGGAGGACATGTTCTGCATTCTCTGGAGAATTTCCACATGGGCATGTCTCAGTTTCTCCAACCCTGAATCTATTGTAAAGATGCTATAAAATCTTTAAAGTATGGTATCTGTGAGCCCCAGGACATACGGGTAGGAATAGTCAAAATACATGAGGGCTAGTGAGCCCGCACATGGATATATTTCAAAATTGTAAAACCACGAGGAGATGGGCAATGACATCTATGAGGAATACCTGGAATTTCAAGACAAAATTCCCCAAAATAATAATGATAATCACTTGGGTCCGTTACACCCACGACGTTACTCATGATAATTGCATTTTCGTCAAATTGTCTTGAACGGTATAAATTCCTCAGGCGGGTCCGCCTGCTCGTAGTTTGTCCACCCCAGTTCTAAACGAAAGTGGTCTACATTTTGATATTTCCTATTGCACTCACCCACAGATGGTAGTCGTACACATATTATAGGCAAACTAAAACATACATTCATACATAAGCACACAAGTACAATATTTATTATAATATACATAGCGCCCCCTTAGAATGGTAAGGTTCTATCTCCACTTTTTGGCTGAACTGAGTTGCACACTGCTTCTTCAGACCTTCTCCACTGTGTGTCAAAGTATCAAGCGGATATAGGTGTGTGATTTCTAAGTATTAGGGCCTACTAAAAAGAGAAAAAAAATGGTATCTTTAAAAGTTATCCAACGTGAAACTTCAATCACCAATTTCTCCAAAGTTGATGGAAGAGAACCTTGACATTGTAAGGGGACGATAGCTCGAACATGTACTCACACATACACACAAAAACAGGCAGAGATGTCGGAACTTGTTCTTCCACAAGAAGTGTGAATGAAAGTTGGAAATTCGCAACAACAACCTGGTGTTCTATGATCGGATATTTACTTTTGTATCCAGCAGGGCTAGCGTAATGTTACATTATCTCTCATGTCAAGTATTTGAGAGATGATTGACTGGATAATATGACAAACTATAACCAGCCTTTCGCTTGACAGGGCCCCAAGGGAGTGGAGATTTGAGGGGTGGGGAGAAGGGGGAGGTTGAGGAGGGGCATTAGCTCTGCCGTGGCCAGATATTTGCTATTTCTTCGGTGTGAGTGAAAATAATGATGTAGAAACGGAACTAGGAGTGGGTGGCTATGCAGAAAATAGATGTTGTGATAAGGATAGATAGATAGATAGATAGATAGATAGATAGATAGATAGATAGATAGATAGACAGATAGATAGATAGATAGATAGATAGATAGATAGATAGATAGATAGATAGATAGACAGATAGACAGATAGATAGATAGATAGACAGATAAATAGATAGATAGATAGATAGATAGACAGACAGATAGATAGATAGATAGATAGATAGATAGATAGATAGATAGATAGATAGACAGATAGATAGATAGATAGATAGATAGATAGATAGATAGATAGATAGACAGATAGATAGATAGATAGATAGATAGATAGATTGAGATAGATAGATGGATGGATGGATGGATGGATGGATAGATGAACAGACAGACGGAGACAGAAGAAAACTAGGATAAGCAAAAAGAGGACTGTAAGGAAATAGTGAGGGAAAAAAGAGATGGGGCAGTGAGGACGAAATAAGATAAGAGAGGGTGAAGCAGAAAGGAGATCAGACGTGATTAAGAAGAAAGAGGCGAGGCGCTGAAAATACATCCGATTTTTCAGAACTCATTAGCCGCGCATTGAAAAACAAACGATTTAGACAATAGCGAATAGGACACCAGCAATCAATAGGCTCAGTTACCTTCGATACATAATTTTATGGCAAGGAAAGGTTTTGGCACTCGGGTTGATACACGTGACTTGTATTCTACTGAGTGAATGTTTGATGCATGTTGTCAAATTGGGTTCTGTTTGCACAGTGAGTTTTTTGGGGATGTGCAGTGCTTAGGGTTAAGATTGCTTTTCACTCTCTCCACACAATAATCTATTTGTTGATGGAATTGCCGCAGTGCCTTGGTGTGTTTGGTACGCAACACCGTCAACATAATTATATACCGAAATGAACTTAGGCTACCGTTGGTATCAGTGCCGGGGTCGTCCGTGTCGTTTCGGTATCGTTTCGTGTTGATGGATTTGTTTCAAGTCGGTGTCGTTTCGGTTTTTGTTTCAGTGTGGCATCTTCTATATGGATTTTCAGCCCAAGGCAATGGATAGAAAAAAGATTAACTGTGAGTGTGACATTACTCTTCCGATCCAGCGGCAATCTGAGCTTGAGCACTTTGGGCCTGACTGTGACACCGCACATCTGTTTTTACGTATAAATTGTAACGGTTCGCACAACGTCAAAATCCAAAGAATAATGTAGTGTTGGAAACATAGGTTTGTTATCGCTACAACACGGAATGTGGTCCAGCCGGAATAAGACAGTAGAAAGTGGTAATCGCATTCATTGCTACATTAAATTTCTCTCCTGCTTAGTACTCACCTTGATCTGTAGGGTTCTCATTGGCATTCTCTTTGTCTCTCGGTCTCTCTGTCTCTCTCTCTCTCTCTCTCTTTATCTCTCTCTCTCTGTGTCCCCTCTCTGTTTGTCTGTCTGCCTGTCTGTCTGTCTCTCTCTCTCGCTCTATCTGTCTCTCTCTCTCTATCTGTCTCTCTCTCTCTATCTGTCTCTGTCTCTCTCTCTGTCTCTCTCTCCCTCTCTCTCTCTCGCTCTCTCTCTCTCTCTCTCTCCCTCTCTCTCTCTCAGCCCCCTCTTTCTTTTTCTCGCCCTCTGTGTGGATGACATAGGTTGCTGAGCTGTGCATGCTTTCCTGACAAGAGCCAATAGGAAACACTATTTTGCAATAAGCACCAACATTGCTGCCATTTGTTCCTTTATAGTATGATTTTTTTTTTTACTTTCGTTTCTACTTTAGGGGCATGTATATACTTGTGTATATTATGTGTCTTGGTGGGGTGGTGCCCATGTATGTCTATTTGTAATGTGTTTAGAAAGAATCGTTATGCAAATCAGTACTTGTAGTAAACACTGAGCAATTAAGGCAGTTTCTTGCTTCAAGTTATTAGCATCGCCCAGATCGCCCGTTGTGGAAACACTCAACATACACAAAAATGGCCACATGCTCATTCACATTGATGTACATACACAGAGATGCACAGTATTATACATAATCATTCATAAACGCCTAACACAAATCGTTGCTATGTTTTCTTTAAAGGTTAACGTTTCTTCTTCCTAGACACAAAACATTCACCAATAAAAAATGCTTGTGCGTTCAAACATATCCTAGATAAGACTCGTGGTGCACTGAGTCAGGTCCGTTTCTTAGCTCGAGATATGGACTAGGGAATTAAACTGGAACTGACGCACCAATAAGACTGAAACAAATCTGTCTTACTAACTGATTGAAAAGTTCTTCTGAGTCAAAAATGACGCGAAACAGACTTGATTCAATATACTATGGCTCTAAAATGAACTCTCAATTAACAGGTCATGCCCTTTTGATTGATGCTCTGACGACAGTCAATACGATGTTTTGAGAAAATTTTACCACTTTCAATAATTCAAATGTACCATGCACTATCCATAAGAATTTGCTGGCAGTATAACGACCCGTAACTTTTCCCGAGTCCTTGAGTTATCACTATGAATGGAATGATTATGCCCTCGCCCCCCCCCCTCCCCATTTTTTTTTCTGGTCGGTGATGGTAACATACTGTCGGGTATTTTCTGTGTTGCATGTGCATTTAGAACTACGTCTTTTCGAGAAAATGAGGGTCGGAACCTTGAAGAGTTGTGTCAAACCAGAGAGGAACATTACGTCACAAACACATACCTCGAAAAAGTTTTTACCGATTGGAATGGCACTTACACCTAATGAAATTAGGAGTAAGAGAACCATTTTCATGACAATATCCGCAAAAAGTCCCATTCAAACAATATGGCACATACCCACGATACTTTTGTTACTTTCTTCAACCTAATACATGAACACTCACGCACACACTAGCGCGCTGACATGGAGTCAAACATACAGGCGCTGTGAAAAATTACTCTCACCTCCGGTCTGAACGGTGTGAAGTGAGCACTTTATCTCGGTCCCCAGGCCGAGTTTGTATATTCAGCCAAGCGACATAATTTCTATTTTTGTCCCTCGTCTGTTCAGTCACCACGCATCGATAGAATTGTTTTCCCACCAACACTGACGGTAGACCTATATTGTCTTTGTGGATGTGTACATTGACGGGTCATTCAGTTTACTTACTGGGGTTGAGGGAGGTGACTGGAGGTTTCAGAGGAAGAACGGCCAAAAAAGACTGATTCTGTAAATTGGTTGCTTGATTATCTAGTTGATTATCTAGGGTGGATTAGATGGTTAGTGAGCTGTTTTTATTTTATTTTTAATATTTTACTTGGGTGATTATTTGGTTGTTTGGTCAGTTTGGTTGGTCAGTGGGTAGGTCTGGATGGAGAGCGAATTGGTGGGCAGTGGCATAACTAGAATGGAGGAGGCAGAGCATTTCCCCTGGGCGCCAAATCTTGACCTGTTATGCTCCTGCATGGGAATTCAGCCAGAACTTGAAAGAAGATACTTTTCAAAGGGTGCCATTTTCTTATTTTCATGGGTACCATCAACCGCAACTGTGGGCGGGATGGTTCATTAGCTGGTTTTGGTGGGAGGAAGGGTTGGTGACACACATACTGGAAAACAAATTTATTTTCAGTAACCAAAGCAGCCTAGGAAATGTCAGTCCTATAATGTCACCCGTCACTTCATCTCAAAGTGTACGAACAAAGTAATTACAGGTGAAACAGGAGAGACCCAGGGAAGAGGAGGCGTGACAGGTTCATTTAAAAACATCTTTATCTTCCTTCTTTACTGTTTTTTCTTTCTGTCGTTCTTCCAACCTCAATTTGAGCCCTCTTTATAAAACACAAAATAGCTAGGTTTAATTGGATGTCAAACAAGTTTTCTGCTTCACTGTACAGAAAGATGCCAACACGATTTGGACCGACAGTCATTCAGATCCGAGGCACGGAAAATTCTCCGAAAAAGTTCAATAATACGTAATTAAAACAGAAGGGACGTAAAGAAAATCAAAAGGAAAGACGTTGAAGAAAACATAACGGAAGAAGTTCAAAACTGAGATCCCATTGGTTATGCAGGAACATGGCAATAGTGGCATGTCGAGGTGGGAGGAGGGGAAGGGGGGAGTTGAGCGGCACTTTCCTAGATCCTGGCACAGGTTGGTGTGTGTGTGTGTGGAACGGGGGGGGGGGAGGGTCTCCAAAAAAATAAAGAGTATATGGCGGGACACGTAAAACCCACTTACTACTTTTTTTGCGTGTGTGCGCACTGAACTTCCGAATAGCGCCAGTATGTTTACAAAATTCCAAAACATTTGCAGTCGAAGTTCTGCCCGGTCCATACTACCCACGGAGGGCGTCGTCATATTCTCCAAAATTCTGGTGAACATAATATTGGGCAGCCAGCAAACCCTACAGAAATCCGACCCGTAGATTGACCTCAAATTTGCAAGATAGGCGTAATAATAATAATAATAATAATAATATATTGCATTTATAATATCGTTCCTACGTAGATCTGCCAGTTACGACATCACGCTGACATCGTTCTGATGTCGCGAATCCGCCCTTATGGTAAATCTACCAATCCTTTGGGAATCCTCCTACAAATCTACGTCGGATTTACGTAGGGATGCTGGCTGGGTTATTGCTTGTATGTCATCATGTAAAATAAATCTCTAGGAGAGATGTTGACTCAGAAAGACAGCCATCCCTTTCATATCACACAGCCCTGGAATGTAACAGAACGTAATCCCGAATTTCTAAGAAACATTATCTTTCAGTAAGATGAAAACTAAAATAGAAAAAAAAAGATCAACCGTGTAAATTTGTTTCGGATCTCAGGCGAAGGATTCCAAGTCTGGAACAGACAGACAAGGCAGACAAGAGAAGTGCACATTATAATTTCCTATATTTTCCCACTAAATCCGGGAAAAACCCTATCTCACTAAGCCCGGACAGACACTGTCAGCTTCTGCTAATATTTCTTGGGTGTACGTTTTGCTGGCAGCAACTGGCTGTGGCGTTCCGGGCTTAGTATGATATCTCACTAAGCTATAATCATCATCACAAAATTGGCAGGATAAGATTATGTTTATGATTTGCTGATGAAAGAAAGAAAAAACAATCTTAAAACTTTTGATAATGTATTTTCTGTATAATTAACTACATTTTACATCTTAAAAATCCTGTACTCAGGTAAATGTTACTTCATGTATGCCTATTATTGAGTATCCTGAGATGTTTATGTAATAATACGTAAGATGTGTGTACCGTGTCTATGTGCTCTTAATCGCCCTGTGGAGGAGAATTTCCCTCATGGGATAAAAGTGATTCTTATCTTATCTTATCTTATGTATCTGAGCCTAAGCGCGCACTAGCCGACTTTGATGGGCTGGTTACTTGGATGGTGGCGCCTGACATCACAACACTGGGTTTCAGTGAGAGTCAGCTGGTGTGCCGGGGGTCATTGAAGTCAATGAAATCAAAGATACTAGAATTGATGAGATGGGACAGCTAATGTTTTTAGGGTGCATAGATTTCGCACCATCACCTGGCGGCAAACGCGCGGAAGTCATGAAAAGTGTCGTATTTTACAAAGCCAAATGTGGAAAATATTGAATTCTGTTCACTGCTCAGCTATCGCTATAGGCCTTAATTGACGTCACTTTTTGTGGAATTATAACCTCAGTCGCTGTGGGAAAACTCTGAGTATTATTTCTATATTTTATTCGCAGTAACACCAGTAACACTGTAACAATTTTGCATCATAAATTTTAATATTAAATTCACCATTATATCAAGCATTCTTTTCATACTATACAACGTGGGCCCCTCCCCCGATCAGCGCGCAAATTGTGTGCACGGTGTTTTTAGTGGTGCGAAGAAGACAGTGTCTCGTCTTATCCTTTCTAGTAGATTTGATGAAACTCTGTCGTGACGTCAGCATCCAAATAATTGGCAGATCAAGATGGGCTAGTGGGCGTCAGGCCTAATCTAAAATTTCTTCACTCACTCACGGATACGTTATGGAAAGTGGCCACCTATGCGGAGATTGTGCAGTCTCCACCCGTCATGTAATATGTATAGGTCTAGCCGGTTCCTCTCCGGTTGAGAACGCTTACACTCTCATTCTTGTATTTGTAACTGTGTATTGTCTGGTCTGTTTTCTTTTTTTTGGTCACCTCTAACACCCCCCCCCCCCACCTCCTTTTTTTCTTCTTTTAACGGGCTTTTTCATTCATACCCTGCTCAAGATTACACAAGCAGTTGATTACGACAAACAGGTGGTTATAACAGACTAGATGATTGTAACAGGCGCGCGATTGTGTCAAATGGGCGATTGTGACGGTGATGTATAAACGCTCCTGTGCAGCCACCTTTGTTGGATTGATGTTTTGTTCGGTCATTGCTCTCTGCTCAAATGTCTGCACTAGAAAGTGAGAGATAGCTTCGTGCAGAGGTTATCATCGGGACAAGAAAATCTCAGTATTATTGCAATAATCTCACAGGTGATAAAAACTGTCTACTGGTGGTAATGTTGATTAAGTTTCTAAAAAAAAAAAGATCAGAAAGCATCGTCTTAGCGTAAAAATACATCACGATGTAATAAGATGCATAAAGGATGTGATAAAACAGAGCAAAGTTTCCAGTTTGTATTGATTCTCGTTTATATGGCAAAATTCATACAGAGGGACCGAGATTCATAACAAACAAAATGAGGCATATCTTATAAGGGCAGGAAAACTCAAAGGAATGAGGTGGTGACGACATATATTATTATGTGTGCCTGAGTGTGAGTGTGTAGGGTATCCATTGGAATAGGTGTAGGCTATCTGTGTGTGTGTGTGCGTGCGATTGTCGTGTACATTAATTTGGGGAGCCGCGTACTGCGGGGCCCACAATTATGATAAAACACCTCATCACTACATGTACAACAGCAGTTTAGGTCAGACACAGATCACCTAAATCTATGTTTCCCATTTCTTTCTCACTGTCTGTTATTCTGTCTGATGTAGTTGTTGCAGGTGGTTGCTGTTTGTTGCGCCTTGCCACAAGAGACATGTCTTGAACAGAAAACCTGTGTACTGGTGGACAGGGAATTCAAATTTGAATCAAGCTTGCTTGTGGCATAACCAGTCCTCAGAGATGTGTGGAAGTAGATGAATAGTGCGAAGCAAATAACTAGTTCTATAATGAAATCCCCAGGATGGATTCCCACAGCTGCAATGTTAACTTTTCCTGTCCCATATTCTGTGATCTCATTCAGTTCTCACCCAAAAACGTCATTAGCGACATGCCTGTTTGTTGTTTGTAAAATTTTTATTAACTTCTAGGACAAATAATTATTTGGCACAGTCCACTAACAATTAATTGTACTTGTAGTTGTAAGTGGAAGTGACTTTCTTACAGGATAGTCATGAGCGATTTAATTTTATCCAAATTCAAGCGATGTTTTGTTCGTTTCATCCACCGTGATCGGGTTCGCATCTGTCTTCGGCTTTTTCGATTAGCTGTTGTCATGAACTGTCTTTGGCGGAGTTGGTTTTTCCAGAAGTAGCTGACTTGGGACTGGCATTTTTATATAGAAAAAAATAAACCAGCATGATGACCGAACATGTTCTGCATAAAGAGATTGAGGGTTTCCTGAAAGAACATTTTCTGTCAAAGGAACTGAGGAGAAGCTTTTGTTAAGTATCTCAGACCGCAAATATCCCAAGTTTGTCCATTCAGGGAACATCAAAGCTTTTTATTTCATTTCCTAGTTAGTGTCGTAAACACCCCCCCCCCCCACCCCCCGGTCGTAAACACTTTCCCTCTGTCAGTGAGGGGGATTTAAAGTGTTCATATTCAGTGCATCCTACACTTTGCTTTGGATCATCTCGACAATGCCCCCCCCCTCCCTCCACCTCCACTCAACAATGCCAGGCTAAGTCACACGAAGAAAGGTAATTCGCCTTTTGTCTAGTGAAGGCAAAGCAAGCTGTCAGCTACATAGAGTTGATCCTCAGGGAATGCAGTGGTTGCGCTAACACCACACAATGATCACACCTGGGATTAAACAGATATACAATAATGGTTGAAATCCCGTTGATTTGACCGCTGAGAAAATGCTCCACAATGTTTTGGCAGGTCGTTACATCTTTGGCAAGGACAGTACAATTATATGACACAGCAGAAAATCATGATGCCCTCAGTTCTCCAATAAAAATTAGATCTATCTAAGTTCTAAGTTTTAGATCTTTATTTTAGGAAGTTCGCTGCTCTTGGCATTTACACTACACTTTATTTTCCTTGTTTTTATTTATTTTGTCAATGTTATTGTGGTAGGGATTAGTTTGTTTGGTTTTTATAAATTTTGCCCGGGCAGCGGCCTTGTTAGGCCTGCTCTTGTCGATTTCCAACCGCCAAGGTATCTTGAACGTGCACAGGGGGACTACTAGTTCTTCATCCTTATCCGAGAAGACTAGGTGCTCGATCCTACCTACCATAGGATCAGGGACAGGAACTCTGTAATTTCGGCATGAGAGACGAGCAGAGAGGTTCTAAATTCCTTCCTTTTTCCCTTATATCCCCCCTCCCACCCCCCCCCCCCCCCCAATTCCAAATCGTAACGATTTCTTTTCCATGTTTAGCTCATTCCAAACAGATCTTTCTCCGTTTCTTTCGTTTTCAGACTGATCAATCTGAAGTTTAAGTATAATTATTAACATGCAGCCAAACGCCTTCCATTGCTGAGTAGCAGATAGTCATTTCTCCAGAGATTTTTGCATCTATCAAGAATTTGAATTCCATACTCCTTCCCTCCCCCAGTTCCTTTCCAACAGATCTCTACACTCCGTGACTGTAATACGTCTTATCATCTTCCGAGTTTGCTTTTTTTTTTTTTTTGACATCCAGGCATGTTTCTTGACGGAATGAAGCGCTGAGCCACTTTCAGACGAACAAAGTCACAGTGACTTGCCGGTCGCAAAGTGCGGCTGAGAGCTCTGTTTGTGAGATTGTTTTGTCTCCGCCGGTGTTTGCTGTTGTGATCTGAACTGGGCCAAACACCGCTTTTTGTTGTTGGTTTAATTGATTGGCGTGACTTTGTATGCATCATCAATAGTTTGTGATCAGCTGTGAATCAACAAACATCCGCTTCTCACATCGAACTAAAATCGACAACACAGATACCCGATCTCTTTGATACAGTCTTGTATTTGACGAACATCCTTCTGCAGCTGACAGTTCTCGAGGGACAAAATGGAGATTTACGTCAGTCAAAAACAATAGTCACTGGAGTACCAAATAGGCGTCTACAATAGATCAGGAGTGAATTAGGGTAAATTCAGATAGCTATAAAAGTCGTGGAAGATCTAGAGACGAGCACATCTCAGCTTCACTTGTAGTAAGACGGTGGCTGACCTGTCAACTCTGCAGTCTCTACAGTTGCTTGCCGTTGTTGCTGCTGGTCATCTTGTGTGGTGGCTGATATTTCAACTCTACGGTCTTCAGATTTTGCTACTGATACTGTTGGCGATCTAGTGTGGTGGTTGATCTGTCAGCTCCACAGTCTTCGTACTTTACTGTTGTTGGTGCTGGTGTAGCTGCTCTGTGTGGTGGTTAATCTGTCAAATCTACAGCCTTCACACTTGCTTACTTTTGTTGCTGCTATTGCTTGTGCTACTGATCTGCTGTGGTTTTTTATCTGTCGACCCTACAGTCTCTTGTTGCTACCGCATCTCCTCACTCAACTGAATCACCATGAAGTTTCTGCTCTTGATCATTGCTCTGTGCTTGTGCCTCCTGGTGGCTGAGATTTGCGGTCACCACCACAGCAGCAGTAGCAGCAGCAGTCATCATCATCACCATCATCACCACCACGGCCACCACCATCATCACCACGGCCATCACCATCATAGTCACCACGGCCACCACCACCATCACCATCACGGTCACCACCACCACCATCATCATCACGGCCACCACCATCATCACCACGGCCACCATCATCATCACCATGGCCACCATCATCACGGTTAACTTCAACAACTGCCTGAGATGCCTCCATACTGAATACTCCCATCAACAGATGTGCCTTTTTACGTAATATTATTATTATTGATGTAGTTGGTTAAGAAGAAAAAAAAATAACTTGGCATGCCACAGGACAAATCTTCAACACAAGACTTAGATTGCTACTACAACGTCATGATCATTTCATTTATCATCTTTCTGGGTCGCACTACAGCATTCTTATCACCATTATTATATGTGCCAGTCCCTGGTTTAGAGTGTCATTCTGCGGCATCCCATCATTCTGTTTGTCACCCACTGGTTTTAGGAGTGAAACTGCATCTTTATCACTGCACCATCTGTAAACGGCTCGATGCAAACCTTTACATGTTGCACAGCTGCCTTGAACAATCGAATCGTATCAACACAGAATAGACACGGCGATTACTTTCATCTTGAATATTTTAATTATACGTCCCTTTTTGTCAGTATCATCAATAAACCTTTTACTCAACCATTTGCTGATTTCAGAGTTGTTTTTCATTACACTTAATTTGTTTGAGATGTCATTATAGCATACCATACGAGATAAGATAAGTTGAGATAAGACTTACTTTCTTATCCAAAGAGGGAAATTCTCTTTCCCAAAGCGTTTAAGAGTACATACATGGCACATACATCGTAGACATAATCAGTAAACTTAGTAACAGTCATGATTGAAGTGACATGGTATCGAAAGCTAGTGAACTATGGCACACATCTATCTGTAGTGTCCTGTTGGGGCGAATTGCGTAGGGCGAAAACGATCTTCAGTATCTTTTTCTGTTTGCTTTCGTGTGTATTATTCTGTTGCACCTGGGTGATCTAGAAATTTGGTGAAAACGGGGAATGGTGACAGACATTTAAGATGGACATGAATTTCTTTACTCAAGCACTTGAGTACAGATGATCAAAACTGAAAAATGCCGTGTCTGTCATGTTGAAGCTTTTCTTTATGACTGTGTTGTAAAGTTTGTTCTTTTCGCTTTCTCTGGCATATACTATCATCCTACCTTCTCTTAAACCGACTGTTAACATAAACACTTTGTCTCTTTCTCTGCTTCTTCCCCAGTTTCTTTTCTTTTGCCTCGCCTTCTGTGAAAACTGATGCTATAAATCTGTACTTCCTTCTATTGGAAATAGCAATTCTGATCAGGTACACGAATCGCATGCCGATTGAGATTAATAAAATAGTGTGTCTGAATGTAGTACGCTGACAGAAAAATTCCATTGTGGAAACAGGATGAGACTGAATTAACGCCGTGCTTTAACATAATGGTTTACAAATTTGAACAGAACTGGTTCCACATCTCGTCACACTATGAAATGGCTAACAATCGGTGGGACGCCACATAATCTTCCGTGTTTTATGTGTATACATCTTTAACGATTCAGAAAACTTCTCCGGGTTTGTTGAGAAATTGGGACTAGAGAATAGGTGTAGCTCATTTCTCACCCCAAACTGTCACACATTTAGAGATTCAATCCATCCAATAGCAGTGCTGTGCCATAAGTGCATAAACAAAACTACTCCATCATACCTTTCCACCTTGTCTTTGATTGAGCCCTACTATTCACCATTTCGATTTTTAAGATCAGGAGAGCATGACCGTCTTAAGATTTTTAATTTGCAAGTCAAAGAAACTAGGAGGCAGAGCATTTACACACTGTACCCCACACATCTGGAACTCGCTGCCAAAATCATTGCGAGAGGCGCCTCTTCTAAAAACACGTTCAGTTCTGTTGTCGCATTGCCACTGTGTTTATTTTCTCAGCTTTTTTTTTTATTATTGCTGTGTTTATTGTGTGTTTTGTGCCTTATTTATCTCTAGGTTATGTGTGTGTGTGTGTGTATGTCTGGCATAAGAGTGCCCGCAATAGATTGTGAGAGAGAGAGGGAGAGAGAGAGAGAGAGAGAGAGAGAGAGCTGCAGATGGAGAGAACACGACACTCTGTAAAGCACCTAGAACAATTTTTTGGATTGGATGCTATATAAATTATCTTCATTAATTATTATTAACTTAAAACTTTGTCAATAATGTGTTTGTTTGCTGTTTTGTGGGAATTTAGTGAGACAATTTTGGCAACGTCCACTAACAAAGAACTGTAAGTGGAACAGATCTACTTACAGGTGTCATAAAAGTATTTAATTTCAATAATATCAAACGAGTTTCATTGCGTTAAAATCAGCGTATCTGAGTTGTATCTGTAATTCCCTACTTCGTGCGAAATGTGTTTAACGGCATAGATATTTCAAGGAGTAGGTGATTTAGCGCGTCGACTTCCTTTTTTTGTTAGGGATCGGCGCCTTTATTTAGACAATGTTACGGCTGCATTATGAGGGTACCTGTGTTACATAAAGACATTTATGCATTTTTCTCAAAGGAAATGTTCAGTCAAAGAAACGGATGAAAAGCTATTAGTTCTAACTCTTTCAGCTCAGCATATGCCGAAGATTTGCCCATTCGATGAACATCGAAGCTCTTTATTTCATTTTCTAGTTAGCGTCGTAACTTCCCGCCTGACGTAACACTTTCCTCCGGCAAGGGGCCATTGAAGCCCGCCAAACAGCCTTCCGTGAATACAAACGCAACCCAAACACTCAGAGCATGACGCATTTCAAACAAAAAAGAGCAAAAGCCTGTAAAGTGATCAGAAAAAGCAGAAGAAACTCAAGGAAGGCGCACTCCGCTAAAAAGTGTGGAAAAAAAAATAAAAAATTAAAGACACTGCTGCCACGTCTGGAATCGTGATCTTAAAATGGATCTATCGCCGGTGAGGAAGGAGGCGTCGCAAACGAACTAGTTTGAACTTTTGCGGCCAACTCTTCCATCGACCAATACTCGGTCTCCTTCTAAAATTTCAAAAGCAAAGCTCAAAAATCGCAAATTGATTTCTCAACCCTAGATTTCCTCACCTATGATGAACATTTTACATTAGAAGATTTAACGCCCAGTGCGAGGGAGGTCAGACACAGCAACTTGCCCCTTGCCGATGTATGACGAAATTCTGAAACATTTATCCCAGACATCACTCTCCTGTTTACTCAACTTACTTAATCATGAAATTATGTGGACCTCAGGAACTCTTCCTTTAACCTCTAGGAAAGCTAACATTATCCCCACCCCAAACCCGACAAAGACCATCCGGATCCCAAATATATCGCCCCATAGCTCTCACTAGCTGCTTCTGCAAGCTAATAGAACGAATGGTGACAAACCGTTTGAATTGGATATTAGAAACCAGCCTGACCCTCTCTTCATTTCCACGTGGTTTTACGCGCGAAGCGATCCATGGTGGACCACCTCGTCCGCCTGGAGGCCTTCATCCGAAAAGCGTTCGTTTCTAAACAACATACAGTTGCCGTTTTCTTCAACCTAGAAAAGCCTTCGACACTACCTGGAGGCGCCGCCTACTACCAGTTTTCGCCCAGAACCTCCTCAGTGACCGCTTCTTCCAGGTAAAGGTTAGCTTCTTTTGAACAAGAACAAGGAGTCCCATAGGGATGCATTCGATCCCCGACCCTGTTTAGTATTAACATGTTCCATCGCAGAAACATTTCTACAAAACGTTGGCGATTCCTTGTATGTCGATGACTTTCATTTATTGCGGGGACCCCAGAATAGATGGGATCGAACAATAACTGCAGCTGCAGCTAAACACCGACCAAAGATGCAAACGGTTTTTAATTCTCTCCACAAAAAACACATGGCGGTCCACTTTTGCAATAAAAGAAAATTTCACGGGGATCCAGAGCTTTTTCTCAAAGGGAACTACCGAATCCCCAGGGAACTATGGAATCCCCATGAAAAACGAATCCAAATTCCTGAGCCTGATTCTCGGCAAAAGCTTATTTAATCCCCACATTAAACAACTCGAGCTCTCATGCCAAAAAGCCCCTCTAAAGACGATTTTGGGAACAGAGTGGGATGCGGACCGAATAGCCGTGATACAGTTCTACTGCTACCTGATCATATCAAAACTAGATGACGGTAGCATAGTCTTTGGGTCAGCTAAACCATCATACCTTAAAATGCTAGACCCCGTACATCACCAAAGACTGTGTCTTGCTCTGGGTGCTTTCCGCACCTCCTCAGTTGAAAGGCTGTATTAGTTCTATTACGTACAAGCAAAAAAGCTCTTTATTAGAAGAGATAAGCTTTATCCCAAAGCCTCTATATTTACTGCAGAATTTCATGCATTCAATCTGGTCTTAAATCTTATATCCAAATTTAGGAACGGACGTTTTATTATTTGTCCTGCCCCCAGGCTTTGAAAAGACCAAACATAGAAAATCATAATATCAACAAATTGCTACAGCTCATTTACACTTTGTCCGGCAGGGAGTACGAAACTGCCCTCTGCTGGATCCCTGGCCACGTTGGCAACAAGAGACATCCTTGCCATAGCAACGACGTTGTAGCGGCCGCCAGAACTGCTGGGGATCCCGCATACCGATTTTAAACCGACTATAGATAGCTACATCACAACTAGATGGCAGAGAAGATGGGATGAACAAACAACGAATAAGCTACTCTCATACCAAGACCGACTTACACTGTGGACTCAAGCCTCTCAGCAACATGGGAGAGATGAACTTGTCCTTAACGGACTTCGTATGGCTAGTAGTAGTACCCACCTCACCCATAGATGTTTACTCTGGGAGTAGATCCCTCCGAATGTATAGTGTGTGGCTGCCAGCTAACTGTCACATCCATTTTAACTGACTATGACGGAGTGTTATAAAAATCATCACTGGCGGATCTACTTTAAAACTAATGAACCTTAAGTTTCAGGGCCCCTGATCCTGGAGGGGTCCTGAAAAAACATTTCTTAAATTAAATGAGTGAATCTTGGGTGTTGTCTTGCTAGTTACTGGTTGCCAAGGAGCCCCATGACAGTTCAAGCTTCAGGGTCCGCCACTGAAAAGCACAGAAAATCTGTGGTGTGGCAACAAGGCTTGGAGGAAAGTCAACGTTTTCTTCTTGCCATATTTTGACTTTAACAGAATGTGTAGATTTGGCACACATCGGAGGAAAGCATTATGCCTGCAGATCCATGAAAGATTTATTTTATGAGGTGGGCCGGCAGCGCATCTTTTCGTTTCTGAAGGAGGGTGAAGTCTAGAACTGATCTAATGGATTTTTTATCATATTTACAAAATTCCTATTAGAGGCAAACTTTACAGTGCGGGCCATTTCCAGCTAGATTTTTAACTTCACTTTTACTTGATCTTACTTGTAGGAATCTGAAAGACGAAAATTAACCAAAAACATGATAAAGAAAAAAAAACTTCAAAAGCCATTATTGTGCCGGCGTGCTCTTAAATTCAAACTCAAATTCAAGCCCTCTGTCAGTCAGGGGCACAAACCAGTTCATTTCCAGTGCACCCTACATTTTTCTTTCCATCATCTGAACAAAGGTTCCCCCCTCCTCAATGCCGGGCTAAATACTTAGGGAGACAGGTAATTTACCACTTGTCTAGTGAAGACAAAGCAAGCTGTCAGCTATGAATACAAAGTTAATCCCCAGGTATGCAGTCGCTGCACTAACACCACGCGACCACCTTACCTCGGATGAGATAGACAAACAATTATAGTAGTCGGAAGTTCTGATGATTTCACTACCGAGACAGTGGTCCGCCAAGTTTCGGCAAGTGGTTACATCTTGAACAAGGACAGCGCAGGTGTACGACACCACAGAAAATTATGTCATCTGTGCTCCAATAACAATTACCTGGCACTGTGGCAGCTCTAAACTCCTTAACCTTTCTCTTATTTCCCTCCATGCCCCTCATCGTAAGGTTTTACCTCCACGTTTCACTCACTCCGAACAGACAGTTCCTCATTTCTTTGTTTTCAGACGGATTGATCTGAAATTGTAGCCAACGCCTTCCGTTGCTGAGAAGAACATAGTTATTCTTGTTATTCCCCTAGAGATTTTTGTATCCGTCCTGAATTTGAATTCCATATTCTCAACCCCCCCCCCCCCCCCTTTCCCCTACTTTTCATTTTTTGCCACTGGTTTCTAACATATCTTTTCATTCCGTGTCTGAAACACACCTTATCATCTTCCGAGTCTTTGACCTCCGTACATGATGGGAGAATGAAGCTGGAGGAACGAAATCACAGTGACTTGCCGGTCAAACAGTGCGACTGAGCGCTCCGTGTTTGAGATGGTTTTGTCTCCCCTAGTATTTGCTGTTGTGATCTAAACTGTGCCAAATAGCTGTGAAGAGATTACGTTTTCTGTCGTTGGTTTAATTGATTGGCGTGGCTTTGTGTGCATCTTCAATGGTCTGTGATCAGCTGTGATTGAACAAACACTCGGTTCTCACATAGGACAAAAATCGATAACACAGACACCGGATCTCTTTGATACAATTCTGTATTTGATGAACATCTTTCTGCAGCTAACAGTTCTCGAGGAACAAAACGGAGATTTACATCAATCAAAAACAATGGTCACTGGAGCATTAGTAGGCTCAAGAGTAAATTCAGACAGATATAAAAGTCGTGGAAGATGTAGAGTCGAGCACATCTCAGCTGCAGTTGTCGTAGTGCGGTGGCTGACCTGTCAAAATAATCTGCAATCGTCATACTTGCTTGCCGTTGCAGCTGTTGTTGATACAACTAATCTAGTGTGGGTTTTTTGTCTGCCAATTCTACAGCCTTCACATTTGCATACTGTTGTTATTATAATTTCTGGCCTACCTGAACCATTATGAAGTTTCTATTTTTGGTCATTGCTCTTTGCTTGTGCATCCTGGTGGCTGAGATCTGTGGTCACCACCACAGCAGCAGCAGCAGCAGCAGTCATCATCATCATCACCATCACAGACGCCATCACCATCACGGCCACCACCACCACCATCACCGTCACCACGGCCATCACCATCACCATCATGGTCACCACCATCACCACCACAGCCACCACAGACATCATGGTCACCACCATCATCATCATCACCATCGTCATCATCATCATTCTCACTGTTAACCCCAGCGTCTACCTGAGATGCCAGCAAGCAGAACATGCTTGTCATGAAAAGGGGGATTCTTTCTGTAATTCTACTCCACACGATCACTATTGATGTAACCCTTAAAAACCTTGGAATCCCACAGAAGGACAACTTCCCCAAAATCGAGTCTTAGACTCACACTACATCATCATCATCATATTATCATCTGTCAGCGTATGGCGTTACGGGCCAAACAACGACCTTCTTATCACCAGTGACGGATCAACATTTCTGGGAGCCTGAAGCTTGAACTGCCATGGGGCCCCTTCACAGCCGGCAACAATAGGGCAACACGCAAAATTCACTACATGTTTTAAAAAAAAGTTTCTTCAGGGTCCCCCCGGGACTAGGGAACCTGAAGCTTTAGCTTCATTAGTTTCATAGTATCACCACATATATCTCTACCACTCACTGGTGTTAGGTGTCATTCTGCGGCGTACCCATCATTCCATTTGTCAAACATTGGTTTTAGGAGTTAAATTTAACATTTGTCACTGCATCTGTAGACGTCTAAGTGAGATTGTCCGGAGATGTAAACCTGCACAACAAGTACTGTTTATCTTCGACAGTCGAATAATTTCTGTCTGAACACAGATGGTCGCAGTGATTATTTTCATCTGTATTATTTTAATGTCATGTTTGCCGCTGTTATCAATAAATCTTGTATTCAATCATTTGTTGATTCTAGAGTTGGTTTTAATGATACTTAATTTGTTTGAGATCTCATTATAACAAAACCATAAATATTTTCTCCAACAATCCGCTGTTAACACAGAACCACTGTTTGCCTGTCTTTCTGCTTCTTGCTCGCCCTCTTTTCCTTGGCTTCGCTTTCTATGGCTGCTGGTACTATGATTATATATGTAGCTGCCTGACAAAATGAGGCGCATCTCGCCACCACCCGAATCGAGAAAATCGTTGAAAGGCATCCTAGGGTCAATTTTACCCGATTATGAGTTTTCAGTATTCTTGAAAAAAATAATCTCTTTACTATTGTTGTTCCAAATGACAATGCTCGTTCAGAACGGTAAATGCCTAAAAAATGACAAAATTGACTTTTAATCGAGTCACCATCAACAATTTGTATTTCTAAGCTGAAACTTTAAAGGCGTTTTTCTCAAAACTAGGGTTGTGTCACTTCCTGTCATTGAGATACCATATCTTCTCAGCTAATTAAGTTACAGCAATAATTTTTTTAATCCCATGAAAAGGCTTTGAATAACCAATACCTCCACACCACCAAAAGTGCCTCGTTTTGTCAGGCGGCTACACATATACATTTTTTTCATACTAGAAACGGCTGTTCAGATCGGGTACACGAATCACAGGTGAATATCAACATTTTTTGTTGTTGTTGCTGTTTTTTTTAATGGAACATTTATCAACAGAAATGAAAATTCTGACGCATAATTATTGAAGACTTGACCCAACCCCCGACATTCACCGGAAAAAGCTTACTCTGACCCTAAGCTTTGAAATAATTGGAAAACGGAACACAACTGTCCGGTATATCCGCCGTTAAGGGAAACACGATGACGGATGTTCACAAATTACCTGTCTGGTCAAAAGAATCTAATTTTCTCCCAGTCATAATAATTACTTAGTAATTAGATATTATAATTCACACAAGCCGATTTCAGTAATCCTATCAGGCAGATGACTCTTCTATTGGCGCAATTAGCTGCCATGTCAGCTGTTGTATCTTCTCCAATCGCGCTGAGCTTGACCTCGACATTATCAGACTATGATCCTCTGGAGTTAGCGACCCTTCCAGTTCCCCGACCCCTTCTCCTTTCTCCCTTACCCTGTACAACCCAAATGAGCGTATTCTAGGGCTGGGCAGCACTAGCATTTTTTCAGTGTCGCGACTCCAGGCTTCGATACCACAAGTTCTCGTTGGAGTCGACACCGGCACCCGTTACGTCAGGACTCTGACCTGGACACTTACCTGAGAATTGATGTCTCGTCATCAAGACTAAGCTTAATTTCGACTCCGAGACCCCGACTCCGACACTGACCCTGAACAACTTGCATGATGCAAAAGTTGAACTGTCAGTTGGTTGTCTCTTGTCTAGTGCGGGGCTCAGATACGGCCCTGCAGTGTCGGAGGGACGTAAGAACAATTACTTTAAGAATATTTTTAATGTAGTGTTTACACGTATGAAGCACGGTATAAATTAGGCAGTGGTAATGAGAAGGAAAACGAGAGAGCCGCTACAGTGTCGACACTAGTACCTGTGCCGTACCACATTCTGATTTCGGAGTCGTAAGATGAAGATCAGTACCTAACGAGTCGACACTGGTATCGGAATCGTGCACAGCATTAGCGTATTCATGGATTCTTGTAGATGGCTACAGAAAACGGTTCTCACGCCCTGATTTTGTTCGATTTCTGTGTCCAAGGGTGGTCGTCAAAGTCGATCTCCTGTCCGCCTACATAAGAGACACTGACATGGCAGGGTTATAGACACTGTAGGTTTAATGGCCCTGTCAGGGATAAGTCGGACTACACGGTGCAGAGGCGTGATCTGGGCAGACGAATGAATGGGTCGTTTTAGCAGATCATACTAATCATATAATGAAGTATAAGGCCCCCAATGTAACCACGAAAGGCTTTTTAACCGCCCAGCCTTAAATTCTACAAAATATCATATTATGCATAGAAAGACTAAAGGTGTTCGAGGAATTTTGCTATATTTTTAATACTTTCGTTGATTTTGAGCCACAACTGGGTTGAACTTTTAGATCTCAATCTTCCACAAAATCATCTTCAGCCCAATTCTCCATAGGTGAACCTTCCATACTCTGGTCTTCTGTCGGCACTTGTCTAACATTACAATGTTCTACAGCTCCATCTTCCACTTGCAAGCTTTAGCGGCCCAATCTTCCGTACCTAAAAGTACAAGAATACAATTGCAACTATGGTGTACAATTGCAACTTTTGCCTACAGTCCTAACTATTGCTCCTGCTATCGTCATAACACCGCTGTAGAAACCTCGTGCTAGGTCTTCTTTTTTACACAAGCTTTTCTCCCAGTCCCCGACCCGAGTCTCCGATACATAGTTACCTGTCAGGATGCCTTTGCTTAGCAGAGTTTGGATTAAGGTTTCGGTAGCAAGGTATCGCAAACTTTTCTTACACTGATTAACCCCCTGCAAACTGATTCGTCAAAAAGGACATTTTTGTCTTTTTTATTCTCGAGTAGATCTTGTCAGTGCATGCATTTCAAATATTAAAACATGCAGTCTTAATATCATAATAATAAATTATGTTCTTGAATTCTATAATTGACTCATTATAATTGTGCTACAACTTTACACTAAGCTACGTAGCAGGCAGGCCAATGATAATACGGACGTACGTTTTTGTAACAACATTCCATTTTAAATAGGCCTATCTGTATAATATTTTGTTGTTTTGCTGAAACTAAACTGGCCGTCATCATGATGGAGAGGCTTTTCGATAAACCTACAGCCAGTTCCAAGTTTATCTCGTCAGTTTCAAAACCTGTACGTTGTTTTTTTTCGTGCAGAGGTTATCTGAACTCACGCACGATTGCCGTGCTTTTGTGCTTGACTCACGCGGTGGTCTCGGACAGATTGTAGAGTTGTTAAGCAGATCATCTGCTCACTCATTTCGCTCATGCTGCGAAGGTGAATGGACTGGGGAAATAGAGATAGAGCGATGCCATTGAAACTGGAGAATGGGTGACGGAAAAGAGCAAAAATAGAGAGAGAGATGTTTTTGGGGGGTGGGGAGGGGGGCGCACAATGAGAGAGGAGAGAGAAAAAGAACGAGTGACAGAAGAAAGAGAAACACACATAAAAAAAGAAAAAAAGAGAGAGAGAGAGAGAGAGCGAGAGAACTAGAGAGAAAGTGAGATCAGCGGATAGTATTCATTAATGCAATGCGCAGATTACGGTCTGTACCAGTGGAGTTCATTCCACTGTAAAGCCCTCAATGGCTTAATCATGCAACAGTTGGAGTGCAAGTTATTGTGTGCATTTTTACGTTGTTGCGTGATATTTTTGTCGACCGATGTTAACAGTGGCCTTTTGAATCCCCGACATGTGATAAGCTCTCGTCCAAACAGAATACATAGAAATATTATACGGGCCTTTTCCTGTTTGATTATTATCTCCGAGAATCAAACTACGGCAAGGTACAGTACTCAAACAAACCAAAAAAAAAGAACAAAAACGTGGAAGACGTTAAGTGGCCGTGACCATGCCGACGGGATGCGCCGTTGAACCCAAATTCAAACCCTTCTCTCTAACCTGGAGATCCTGATGTCATAGTTGATGTCAGTGGTAAAACCCTAGAATCACTTTAAAAGGACAACTTCGGCAACACAACGGTTGGACTGAAACTACATCATCATCATTACTGCAGTTATCAACTTATGGCATTACGGGTCAGTCTAATACATTATTATTGTCCATATCTCTTGATGGGTTTTTGACGTTTCTGTTGCAGTTTCCGCTTCCATACACATGGAAACATAGCTTTAAGTGTCAGTTCTTCGGCGCACTCATCATACACCTGTTGTTAGCTATTGGTTTGTTAATTAAACTACTAGATGTCAAGAGATGCAAATCTTTACAGCTGCAGTACGCTTGCCTTGGACAATCGAATCGTTCCTGTCATAGTGATTACTTTCATCAGTGACGTGCACTGGTTTTCAGCCTTCTTTCAGGCAATGCCCCCCCCCCCTCAGGCTCCAAATGTTCTTTCATCGCCCCACTTGTCTACCCCCACCCCTCCCCCCGAGATCCCTACTCAAACCCAACAAATACAGCTCACAAGAAGATAGACCACACACACATTAAGAGTTATTGAGTTAAGTTTTTCAAAGCTTTATTAATAACAGTATATAGTAGGCTGTTTAGACATTATGAAATAAAGATGCACTGAAAAAAAAAGGGGCCCTTTCTATTCTTAAAACACACCTACCTATGTTGTTGAACAAGACAGTAGCTACCCTGTATTTGCCTTTAAATTGCCCCCCCCCCTCCCCAACACACTTTCAGCGTTTTCGCCCCCCCCCCCCGCCTCCCTTTTCTTTGTTTTCGTTCCCCTGGAAATCAAAATCGCCTTCCGAGAACGATATCGCCCACGTCGCGAGTCGAGAACCAATGGTCAGTAATCATATTTGCCGCTCAATCACTTTCTGATTTCAGAACAAATGACGTTGACAAAATTGTCCCAAATACAAACGGTTTTCAATGTATATTTTTCAAGTTTCGACTGCTGATATACGAAAACGAAGTATAGGATGAGAGGACCCAAATATTTGGTTCGATTACACAGCGAAAAGCACAAATTTTGTATGCAAAAAAAAAAAAAAAGAGAGAGACAAAAACGCCAAAAAAAAAAAAAAAAAGAATTGAAATTCTCACGAGAGCAAAACATAGGAGTGTTTCATATAACCACAGAGCAGCTCTGTGCATATTACAAAATATCCGGGGAAAAATTATTTTATATTATAATTATCATGTGCACATTACACGACACTACACGACATGCTAGTTTTCGTTCAAGGTCATCGCAAGGAACATATAAAAAAAAAAAGTATAAAAGATTACTTTAAATCTCATTGTCCATTTGGTCTAGTGACATTGCCAACTAATTAGAGAATTCCCAAAATGTATCCTATATCCCAACCATCGACAGAAAGAGGGAGTGACCCTGTCTCTGGTAATGCGTTCTCTTTCCTTCAATCTTGACTTTCTGCCTGTTCCATTATTTGCCCCAGTGTTTCTCAACCTGTTTCGTCCCACGCCCTACTTCAACTTTCAAGAAAAAAAAAAAAAACGTGCGCCCCACCATGATCGATCGAGCGACCAAGAACATGTATAACCGGCTAGGTGGTGCATAATCATTAAAGTCGTGCATCTGTTAAGTTCGAAGTTTTAATCCAACCTTGACCAGGAAGCCACCAAGCGACATAACCAAACGGCAGTTTATCTATACAGTTAAGTTAAAATACACTATGAAATCAAGATTTCTATTAAAAATCTCCAGGCCCCATTCTGAAGTACTATGCCTCCCCAAGATATGTGGAGCATGTGCCCCACCTTGAGAAACACTGATCTACACGTTCATTCTTTCCCACTTTTCAGCATGCGAATACTCCCCCTCCCCCCCCCGGTCTCCCCTCCCCTGTCCCGTCTCTGCCTCGTCCTCAAGGAGTTGAAAGAGAAACCAGAAATTATTGCCCTAATGGAAGGGAACGGAGTTGCGGTACGGAAAATGGCGGAGGAGAAAGGGTGTGATTTGGTTAAGAGTGCTGACCTCATTTAGGGTAACTTGGAATGGTTGTGACAGACAGTTAGTCTGGTCAAGATATGGGGGTGAGGGAATGTGATGGGTGGGGAAACGAGAAACACATAACGAAAAGTGACCTTAGATCTTGTTTGTTCTGTGTCCATTTTCTGAAAAACTGGAGATCTTTTAATATGTAGAAGAGGTATAACAAATGCACACCTTGGCACTTGTTCATCATGCAGTTTAATAGTTTCGGTTCATTCTAAATTCTTGTCATAAAACTAAAGCCGCAAACGTTTTGAACGGCGAATTTCGCAGTTGTGCAAAGAGTGGAATTGGAAGAAACAAGAACTATGGCACGAAAAGGAGAAAATTTTGATGTTTGCCAAAAGAGGAATGAATGAAAGTCGAAACGACTTGATTAGAAGAATGAGTGGATGGAAATAAAACTTGAAAGCAAACAAGCAAACAAATAAAATGTCTATATGTTGTTGCTCTTCTTTTTATCTTTAAGTAAATTTATGTGTGTTCACGTGTCTCTGTGTAGGTGTTTGTGTATGTATAATTCTGTATAGATGCGAAATGAATATTATTATAAAGCGCCGAGAGCCCGGTAGATAAAAGGATGGAGTACCATATAAATTATATTATGTTATAAGTAATGTATTATTACAATACAAAAATGAATAAAAAAAAGAAAATATAAGGAAAACGCGATTCTGGCCAATAACGGGTTGGAACGTTATATATTAAAATGATATGAACTGTTAGCATTAAAATACAAATGAATAGACAAATAGATATATAAGGAAAAACAAGGCCCACGAGAAGCTAAGCAAACATATATATACAAGGAAAACGCAAGGCCCACGAATGAATAAGCAAACGTATAAGGAAAAACAAGGTGCACAAAAAGCTAATAAATATTTGGGGGCAAATAATATCACGAATAGATAAGTAAAACATGTAACGTAAGACAATGCCCACAGATTATAAGCAAACATAATTATATTATAAGGAAAAACAAGGCCAAGGAATAGAGAAAAGAATACCTACATGGAAAAACAAGGCCCACGAAGGAGCAAATGGTCATAATATCAATTTTATCATATCATTTGGATGAGCCAACGAAATCTTGAGGAAAGTGCCCGACTTAAACTCAGTTTGAAAATATGAGAGAGAAGTAAAAAAAAAAAGTGAAACTGTTCAAGGAAATGAATACGGGTGGGGATGACAGACAGGAAATAATTATTATGTGGAGGTAACGCGTTGTCTTGAAAGCAGGCAATTTTGAGACCGGAGCGGGACAGATAGGAAATAATTATTATGTGGAGGTAACGGTTGTCTTGAAAGCAGGCAATTTTGAGACCGGAGCGGGACAGATAGGAAATAATTATTATGTGGAGGTAACGCGTTGTCTTGAAAGCAGGCAATTTTGAGACCGGAGCGGGACAGACAGGAAATAATTATTATGTGGAGGTAACGCGTTGTCTTGAAAGCAGGCAATTTTGAGACCGGAGCGGGACAGACAGGAAATAATTATTATGTGGAGGTAACGCGTTGTCTTGAAAGGAGGCAATTTTGAGACCGGAGCGGGACAGACAGGAAATAATTATTATGTGGAGGTAACGCGTTGTCTTGAAAGCAGGCAATTTTGAGACCGGAGCGGGACAGACAGGAAATAATTATTATGTGGAGGTAACGCGTTGTCTTGAAAGCAGGCAATTTTGAGACCGGAGCGGGAAAGACAGGAAATAATTATTATGTGGAGGTAACGCGTTGTCTTGAAAGCAGCCAATTTTGAGACCGGAGCGGGACAGACAGGAAATAATTATTATGTGGAGGTAACGCGTTGTCTTGAAAGCAGGCAATTTTGAGACCGGAGCGGGACAGACAGGAAATAATTATTATGTGGAGGTAACGCGTTGTCTTGAAAGCAGGCAATTTTGAGACCGGAGCGGGACAGACAGGAAATAATTATTATGTGGAGGTAACGCGTTGTCTTGAAAGCAGGCAATTTTGAGACCGGAGCGGGACAGACAGGAAATAATTATTATGTGGAGGTAACGCGTTGTCTTGAAAGCAGGCAATTTTGAGACCGGAGAGGGACAGATAGGGGAGGGTGGGGGAGGACGTTCAGAGCTTTGTCCTAGCCATAAGAGTCCAAAACAAACGAACAGTTGCGAAAGTCTTTGCAGGCAGGAGCACGATATTGAAAAAAAAAAAAAGTTTTAGAGGGAAAGATGAAAGATATTTGCAGCCATAGTATGACGGGAATTAGCCGATTTTGATGGGCCGATTAGTTGGATGATGACGTCAGGTCACTGAGTTTCAATGAGACCTCGCTCGCCAGGAAACTAATCAAATCTCACTGAAACTCAATATCGTGGAGCCACTGCCCAACCAGCTGGAAGATCAAAATCGGCTGGAGCGTGCCGGGCATTTGCCTTACACAGATTCGTAATTATGTACTTATATATACCCCTGAAATTCCCTATTCTCTTTATCGTGTTTGTTTGTACCCCCTGATATGCAGCCATCTTGCATCTCATGTCCTTGGGTCTTTGTTATTCCAACTCCACTTTCTGCACAATTGAAAAGTTCGGCGCTAAACATATGACTGTGAGGCTATAATTATTATGATAAGGACTGGGGAGTTTGAATAAATCGGGACTGCATCCGTTTGTAAAGCCACCGCTAAAGAAAAGCAGAGCCTATGAATAGCAAGGAAAGTCTCCACACCAGTAATCAATACGCAAGCATTATCATTAATTTCTTGTGTAAGAAATTCATATCCATCTAGAATGACAGTTACCATTCTCTCTTTCCTCAACTTTCTAGAACATCCAAGACAACAGAATAACAATATACATGAAGGCAAGCAGAAAGATACAGAAGATCGTTTCTTCCCTCCGCAGTTCACCTCAACAAGGCATTACAGCGAGATGTGTGCCGTATTTTCACTAAGGTTTCTAACCATGTTACCTCATGTAATATGCCTATTACCTTCAGTTTATTGAGTTTTGATATGTTGATATAATAAAGCGTAAGGTGTATGCACCATGTAATATGTGCTCTTAAACGCTCAGTGAACTAGAATATCCCACATGGGGTGAGAGACTGGTTTTAATTTTAACTGTCTTATCTTATCTTATGTATTCCTCAGAGAGCGGAGTATTGTTCGCGAAGATTTCACCTGTCATTTTACCGTTCAGTGTAAATACACATATTAGTGTTTCGCGCGGTTTTGTACATTTATACCTCTCAAGAAGTGACTCAGTGGGTCACAGGGGTGTCTAGTTAGATGGCCGCACGGTAAACTGTCGTAACTCCTTTGTTGGGTTTTTTAATTTCAAAATTGAGATGTTTGGTATGCTTGTAGCCCTGGACAACTCTTGGGACTTAAATTTTGAAAACTAAAACTGTGTTTTCATGTGTACGAAAACGGAAATGGCAAAGGAAACGTCAAAAAACCCTTCAAGACGTGAAATCATACTACATGTATAATGGAGCTAAGGGTGAAAGTTCTGCCCTCAAAGACCCTTTTTGGGAGGGCTCCAAACTCTGGAAGCATTCTCATCGCCTGTAACTCGACTTATTGTGATGTAAGGGGATAATGTAAAAATGCTGCAAACTCTGGGTATTTTGTTCATTTTGCATAATTCACACGTAAAATTCGTAACAAACACTTCCGACTCAATGCTTTTAGAACAGGGACACCCTATTATGATCTATTTTTAGCACCGTGACGCAGTTTCCCTCATCGTTCATTCGCTGAAGGAAGCAAATTGTGGATTAACAAAAACATGGATCGCCTGAAAACTTTAGCGAAAAAGGTTAAACAAACTCCCGAGTTGGCGCGGAATCCGAGTCAATGCTGATTCTGTCATTGAATTTCTTTGTCTGTGAAAGGAACTTTACTTTGTGTCCTAGATCTAGATCATTATAAGTAATAAAGATATTTCTTTCGGGCATTGCCGGGTAACTCAGTTAGTAGAAAGAATGTTTTCATGTGCAACAAATCACCATTTCCGTGCACATGGAAACACCCTTTCTTTTAACTACTTGAGCGATTTTTGGGGTTTCTGTTGCCGTTTTCGTTTCCGTACACATGAAAACCCAGCTTAAGGGTTAAATATAGCACTTTTAAAATATTTATTAAATCTGGTAAAGAAAGTTGTTCATAACCACGCGGCTCTTGATACGATAACGTTACTTTTCAGTTCTTTTAAGGCCAAACTGAAGAGAAATGTATTTGGGGAAAGACTGCGTGGAGAGTGTGAGGAAAAGAAAAAGAGAGAGAGGGGGGGGTGGAGGGAGAAAGGCAATTTCTATTGCTCTGGAACTGGAAGAATGAGCGCAGTGGAGACTTAAGTGGAAGACAATCTCAATATAGACGGTGGGACATAGCTTGTCATTCCGTTACGCACCCTCAAGGGAAAATCTCGTTTTCTGCTTGCAAATTCTTATACAGATTTCAATCACAAATACCCAATGTTGTCATTCCAAATGTTGCACAGTTGTGTGCGGGTGTGTAAAATGTGTTTCAAGTTTATCAGAAAAAGATAGTTAAGGGTGCGAGGAACTGAATATTTGATTCGTTTACACAACGAAAAGGACACATTTTGTATGCAAAGGCCACATTTAGAAAAGAAAAAGGACGAATTATTGAGATTCTCATGAGAACGAAACAGAGAATGTTGCATAATATATAAAATGAGAACATATAAAATAAATATTTTACAAGAAATGCGCACATTACACTACATTATACGACATGGTATTTTGCATTCAAGGACCACATTTAAAACTATTATTTAGATTTCCCTATGGGTTGCCTAACGAAATTTCATTTACAGACAAGGTAGGAGAGAGAAAGAGAGGGAGAGTTAGTAAGAGAGGGTTAATGAGTACAAGAGAAAGAGGGAGGGAGAGGTGGGTTCAATGAGTACAAGAGATAAAGAGAGAGAAAGAGAGGTAGTGAGAGAGGGTCAACGAATACAAGAGATAAACGGGACGACAAGTCTTGTTTTGCCTGGCAGCGTGCATCCACAGACTCCGCTTTGTTCGACTGTCCAAAACACGCCGCTATCTCCAAAGACGTTACGTCATTTTCAAGATGACAATGCGAATTTTTTTCTTATTTCTTTTTCCATTTAGTGGGAATTTTGTTGTTACGCATATGTTCATGTTCTGACCAGTGTTATTCTTGTAGCCTTCCACTCCCTTTGCTAACTTACCTCATCTCATTCTCCATATTACAAACTATGTGTAGACATCTGCGCACTTAGGGCCTATTATGAGCCGGTGACAAAAGGTCGTGGTCGGAATTGTGATTTTGTACAAAGTATTTCCCCTTCTGACTTGCAAAATAACACAGGAAATCAGTGGTTCGAAGTGTGTTTAGACGCCATGATGGAAAAATATCTTGGCGATATTATCTTAGGAAAATTTCCATTTTGATTCACATCCTTTAGACGTAACTATGTAATTTTGTGTTAGACAAAAGTTTCCAGCAAAGACCTTCTGTCATAGTCTCATATACAAAAAGCGCTGCAAACCTCGGTATGCTGCCGACGTGGGTACCATAGTAGCATGGTTAGCAGCCTACTAGGATTTGCACTGTTTTTTTTGTTTTGGGGTCATGCTCATTATGAGGTGCGCGAACGGGAAGAGTAAAATTTACTGACCTTTCAGTTGATTTCCCTACGTGAATCCGACTGGTAGGATTGACATCAAGAGGAATTATATCGTCCCTGCTTAGATCGGCAGGTTACGACATCGTAACGACATCAGTGTAGTTTGATGTAGGAACCCAACCCCTACGGTACTTCTACCAACCTTACGGAAGTTCTATACAGATCCACGTCTTGTTGACTTAAAATGCTGGTTGGGTTTAGTTCGATGGCTTTTTCCTTCCTCATGTTTTGTCAATACAAGGGTGCCAGTATTACGTAGGCTAGTAGAAGAGGGAGACGACGGTGGTTGGGTGTTACGTTGATCCGATTTGTCTGTTCCTACTTGGCCAGTCAGTGCTGAGCCGAAAGAGCCGTCATTTATTTAATTTGCTATGAATATGAATGAAAATATTTATGTCTCTCCATGAATGGACGACTCAGAGATGCAGGAGACACAGAAGGAAGACAAAATGTGAAGGACATGGGAAAAGAACAATGGAAAGAAGATGCCAGATATTTTATGGAAAGGGAGAGGGGGGGGGGGGTATGAGCCAAAATGAGGGAAAAAATCAGGAGAATACTGAATGGGTACAGAAACGAGCAATACAAAAGACGATTCATTATGTAGACGGGCATGCAGGTGTCCGTGTGTGTGTTAGCTCTGTGTGTAAGTTATCATGAAGCTGTGTAACCAAATTCCCAGTCTCTGGATAAAATTTCATCTTATCTTATATTATCATCCTATATCTTTCAGTTAGGTGTGTAATTATGAACAAGCTGTGTAAATAAATTTCCAGTCTCTGGATGAATAAAGTTTCATCTTATGGTATCTTATCTTGTCTTAAGCTATCGTATCACCTTATCTCTTTTAGCTATGTGTGTAATTATCATAAAACTGTGTGACCAAATTTCCCAGCTTCTGGATGAATAAATTTTCATCTTGCGGTGACTTGTCTTATCTTATCTTATCATCCTGTGTCTTTAAATTATGGGTGTAATTATCTACAGCTGTGTATCCAAATTCCCTGTCTTTGTATATTTGCATAAAGTTTAATCTTGTCTTATCACCTTATCTCTTTCCCTGCTATTGTTATTATTGTTACTATTAATATTATTGGTTTTCTCTCCAGATCTCGCCATGAGCACTGCCGATCCCAGCCAGCTGAGTCGAGCGCCTCCGGTATCGGGCACCTCTACCATATCTGGTAGCACTACCATAATTGCCACAGCGTTCGACGAGTATACCTATGAATACGAGTATGACATTGAAGATTCCATTAATAGCATCCCATTGGACGAGGCCCTCCCAGTGACCTTCACCTACTCGGTGACCCTGTTACTGGGTCTGGTGGGCAATGTGCTGGTCATCTTTTCCATTGCTTACTACCGGCGCATGCGCACTACCACCAATGTGTTTCTTCTGAGTTTGGCGTCAGCTGATCTACTACTTGTGCTCATCTGTGTACCAGTCAAGGTTGGTGTCATTTTGGACGTTTGGGAGCATTGTTTCTCTCTATACTTGCATTGGGGTTTTTCCCAAGATTAGCTTTGAATTCTCTCCAGATTTGCACTATTTTCTCTCACTGTTTCGTCGCTCCAAAAGACAGACGTTCTATCTCACTTGACATCGTTTAAAGAAATTTGGCTTCAAAGTTTGACCTCCTATAAACAGGAGATAATGAAAATTTAGAAATGTTTCTTACTGTGACCTAAAAACAACTTTTAGGCTTGTATATAACTGTCCTATCTCCGTCGAATCTGCTTTTCTTTTCAGAAATTTGTCTTCAGAATTTGAGCTCTCCTATGTAAGACATAAAGAAAAATATAGGAATGTTGATTATTACTCGTTATAGATAAAGTATCGACTTGAAATTAACAGGAGATAGTTATGTCACATGTCACCTGAAATCCACCGAGAACATGAGCTGAGGTTTTTTTGCGAAAAGTGAAAACCGATGGCTTGGATTTGGAAACCGGGGAGACGATTTGTCATTAGCAAGCTTAAAAACAAAATAATGTCTCGTGTTTGTATTGAAATAATTAATGTCGGCCAGTGCACTTCTCGCGTGCGGCGTGTCGAAAAGAAACAGTTATTTCTTTTAGCCAAAGGCGTCCCCGAGTGCAGTGATAGCATCCTCAAGATCTGATTATGACGTTTCATCACTGAATACAAAGAGTGCCAGATGAAGATTCTAAAATGTCTGCCCGGCATAACGCCACCTTAGTTCTTGTTTGTTCTATCTCCATTGCCTGAAAATTTGGAGATCGTTTAGTATGTGGAAGAGTTATTACAAATGCACACTTTGACACTTGCTTGATATGCGTTGTGGCATTTATCAAGCTGTTTCACAGTTGCGATTTATTCTAACTCCTTCACATAATACCAAAGCCATAAACGTTTAACCTCGAATTTCTGTTGTGCAATAAATGAAGTTGGAAGGAACAAGAATTAAAGTCGCTATAAAGCGAAAGTGTAAGTTTCGCGGTTTTTGCTGTGATTTTTGTTTTAAGCCGCATTCAGTACATACAGGAAAGTACGGGAGACTCACAAAATATGGTATAAAACGTCACGGTGTTTACGTTTTAGCCCATTGGTCTACAAACCCTGTCTGTCCTCACCTACTGAAAATGTTAGAAAGCCCCCCCCCCCCCCCCCAATGTCTGACCTAGGCAGTAATACAATTTGTATGACAAAACACATGAAGTCTCTGAACCATCAAAACATGGTCAGGTTATGCCATAATTCCATTCTCGTGTCGCCGAAATCTTATTTGTTCAGTGCTCGTCACTGATTCGCATCAGCTGGTACCCTCGTAGCCCTCTCCTTGCCTACGTTATACTCCCATTTCTCTTTCTCTATCAACTCCTGATGTTTCCTGATGTAAAGATTTGAAGAGAAAAAAAAATTACTGTTACTCACAGCTCGGCAATTTCAACAAAGCGGCAGTCTCTGCTCACCAACTATTAGGATAAAATTGAATTTATGGTGTTTTGTGGTGTTTGTGTGTACATTATGATTGTGCAGCCGTACCTTTTCCCTCCTCCACCTCACTGTCTCTCGTAAACCAGTCCATATGTGAAACTTTGTTTTATCACTCTGCCAGTCCGTCTAACAATAGTTTTCCACTAAAATTCTACTCACGTCAACCTACCCTATCTCGTAGTCAGACAGGCTGCTAGTCTCGTCTTGATGTGGCCAATAAATACGGGCCCCAAAACAACAAGGGAAGTCTGTGATCTGCACTGCCTTCTCTACTTCTGTATTCTAGTCTTCTACTGTCTCCAGTAACTTCAAGACACGTTCTTCCTTCAAAACGGTCATATAGAATGCCTTGAACTGACAGCCCCACGAGAAATCCTTACCCGGACATGATCATACCGAATGCTATGATACGATAAAGTCTGCATTGGACAATCTGATTTTAGTGTCGATAAATAACTCCACGGGGGGCCATTAGTGTAAAAACTTGAGACCCCCTGGAGCTCAGATTGCTCGGGGAGAAAGGAGCTGAACAAATGAAGAGGGACAAGTTCTCCGAGGACGAGAGTAATTTTGAAGCACAGACGGTGTTATAACATTGTTTCTGGAAGCTGTTACTGTTATGATTGTTGTTATTTCTGTTGTTTGTAGTGTTGACCACAGGGATTTGGGCACTGACTGAATTCGTCTATGAAATCCTTAGGTGAACTACTGTCCTTATGTAAACAATTGTCAAAAGCAACGGGAATATTGGCTTCTTCAGCGCTTTCTCAGATGTTTATAATGCTACAGTTTCAAAGCATGCCTATCGTCTTCTGATTTCAGCATTTTATAGTCATATATATTTGAAAGTAACATTTATTATGCTGACTGCCACATCAGAATGAACTGTACAAGGGAGCGATCATTGCAATAACGTTAGAGCCTGCACTTACTGCTCGTAATAGTATGACGATAGTTGATTACATAAGGATTATGACATGCGTCAAAGAAACAAAAGACATTAGCCCAGTTCAGTTATGTTGCCATGTTCCCAGTGGTGAAAGAAGAGCACGCAAGCCGATACCACCATGAGAATAGAGGCCAGTTGAGCCATTTACTGTCCAACAAAAGAAGTGATTATTAAAAAAAATTGTTGCGAGAGCTATGGAAAAATTGTTATGTCAATGATCAAGGTCAAAATTGCAGGGCCTGAAAACTCACAATGAAAGGACCTGATATGAAAATTGAGGTACGAGGTAACAGAGAATGTAGATTTTAAGCGGTTTTTTTGTTTTTTTGTTCGATCCTTCGGACATTTTAGGAACTGTCTATATTGGTGAATTTCTGGAAAGCGCTTTAAATTTGTGGGCTTACATTTGGCTAGCTTGCCACAATTCTTCCTAGTTAGGTAGTCTTAATGCCCCCAAATTCATAATGCCATGATATACATGTATTTTAAATCCCTGAAACTTTCTTTTTCTACTGCCATTCTCTTCCTTTTTTGCCTATGGCAATCTTGCCATCCTATTCCCCTATCCATCACACCCGGCCTCCACCCAACTGTTTGATGTCTGCATTAATAAAACACAAAGAATGCATATTTTGTCTAGAAAATTCCAGGCGAGTTGTTTTCGCGAGCAGAAATGTCATTAGGGCGTGGCCTAGACGACAATGGCTGACTCTTGAACATTTTCCACATCCTCCGCATCTTCTTCTGATGAGCATGTCAGATACGAGGTTTTATGATTGAGTGATCTCAAGTTTTATGTGGTCGTATAAAGCCGCCCCCCCCCCTTTTTTTTGTTGGCTTCAAGGTCAACAGTCACATAAATTTTATTCTTTGTCATTCTAGTGCAAGAGAATTACTCCCCGGATTATTTCCATAGGACACGGTGACATTTGACCCACATCTGGTGACATCTGCCGTCTGATGAAAGTTGAAGATGTTGAATGAAGACATTGTCTCATATATAAATAGAAACGCTACCATGTGACTACATTTGACAGAAGGTACACACTGCTAATTGAAATAGGGGAGTGAACATAATATTAATTTGTCGATAAAAGAACAGTAGGGTAAATAATATGTGCGGTCAGTCAAAACCTGCGGCTTACACAAACTAAATATCATAAAAACCACAGAAAAACTGTGGGGTCGCAGCAGGGCTATAAGCAAAGTCAAAATTCAAACACGCGGGGCTTTGCAACATACAACCTTTTCTTTTTGCCCAATTTTGACTTTACACAAACTAAAACCGGTCATGAATGAATACATGACCGCTACAACACATGTTTTGGACCATATGGCGAACTTAGTTCTCTTTTATTCCAACTTTACCTTTTGCGCGACTGAGAAATTCAATGTTACATGTTTGCGACTTTAGTATTATAAGGATTTAGAATAAATAGGAACTGCGAAACGGCTTGATAAGTATCATAACTCATTTTAAATAAGTTTCAAAGTGTGCATTTGTTATACCTCTTCTACATACCCAAAGATCTCCAGTTTACAGTAAATGGGAGTAGCACAGACGAGAACTAAGATGGCAATATGTACACAAACAAAAATACAAAAGCTGTTACTTCATTGCGAAAGAGACTTCAACCCAATCGTGACTTTTCAGCCTGCCAAAAAATCTTATCTTTCTCAAGTTTTAGCCAACTTCAGACGGACAAGCTGTTTACAGTTCAGACTGAACTGCTTGAACCGAGTAGAGAACACCCACACAATCTCACTTTTTCCTGCATACAACCAAAATCCTTCACTCATCCATTGTAAACGATTTTTTGCAATGTAAAAGTCAATTATTTTCTGAATATATTTTGTCGTTGTCTCATTATATTCGTTGTCTGCAGATCTGCAAACAAGCTGGCTGTTCAGCAATGCCTTTGGCCGTGGGTAAAAATGGCAGGGGGAGAAGCTGATTTTGTCACACAATCATAACGTACAGCTTCCTCTTGATCATTCCACTCAGTTGTTTGAAGTTAGGCCCATGGTTCCCATGTGTCTGATTCTGAACTCAGAGCTAGTAGCCGCGGCACCTGGATCTGTTCCACTCTGAAGATAAGGAACTTAGAGTTTGAATGTTAAACTGTTGCTTTATTTGATTCAAGAAAGTAGCGTTTGGAGTCTCAAACTGTTGCAATTTGGATGTCAGGAAATTACAGTTTGAGCCTCAGCCGTTTGCATTTTTGGAATCAGGAAATTAGAGTTTGAGTCTCAAAATATTGCACTAGAACCAGTAACGTAAGCAGTTCTGGCAGCGACAAGTGCCACAACAGAATGATTGTCTAAATGTCCGATAACACGCTGTTTTATTTGATGCTTTCGCGAGTTACATGTCGGGAAGTTTTTTTTTAGTCCAAGAGAAGCAATGAGCGGATAACTGCGGTCACCGGCCGCTCCTGCAAGAAGAGTTAAGCATGTAACGGCCCTTGTTATCTCCCACGATTTACACTGTGTATAAAGTTAGTAACCACATCGCATCACGAGAAAAGAAACCATACATAGCAATACTAAGAGTGATCGACATGCACTATGAAATTTATTTACATCATGCGAAAGATGACTGAAAGCAATAACATCGCATAAAATCGAATCCGAATATCTACATACTACTATGTTTTAGTGTTAGAATATTTGGCCTCCTTTCTGACCTTGACAAGGGATATATGTATTTGGCACCCAGGTTTGGACTATCCATGTTCATTTTCGCGCCCAACAGAGAATGGCAAGTGACCGAGAGTCTGTCAGACATGGCTCACGCTGACCAGCATGGTCTGTGTCTGTTGTCTGACAAAACACTGACCCACATCCAGTCATAATGAAGATCCAATGTTCGCTGAAACAAGCACTGGCCGAGGTCGTGAGCTCTTTGCTACTGTCGGAGTTTGTTTGTTTGTCTGTACTCACCCAGCTTGTCCGCACTAGACAGTACAGAGACTTACAACAGCATAAACCTGAGTGATGTTAGGGCGTATTCCCGTGGCCGTGGTACCGGTCAAGTAGAAAGAATCCGTATTCAAGTCAAGCGGAATACACAGAGTTGTGGCTGGAATATCCTCTCCACTTAACCCCCTAGCCTATTTACTTCGTGAGTAAAATCTTTCTCCTGCATGATATACTCTTTAACGTACTGACCTATCAAAAAGTAATCCGGAGAATCTCTCTTTCTGTCTGTCTGTCTGTCTGTCTGTCTGACTGTCTCTCCGTCCCTCTCTCTTTCTCCCCCACTCTCCGCGTTTTCCTGTTTTTCCTCTCTCTATTTGACACTCGGCCTTACTGGTGCTCGGCACTAGACAACTTGACACTCAACTTCAGCTTCCGCTCAGTAAGGAATATCTGAGATCATTATGCACTTTTAGGTATGAAGAGGAAAAAAACTACGTGGACATCTATACTTAATTTCATGGATCAATGACGAATCTGAAAATAATATGTCTGAGAGTAACAGGTCTATGGGCAGAATCAATTGCATTATTTCTGCAGCTCTACGTGCAGGGTTTCTACAAAATTGGACAAATAATAATTTCAGCCACGCCGTATGACTGAATTGATCTAGCCTCATAGTTGTCACGTTGTTCGACCAAGGACGGAGATTGGACCTTCACCTTCCCAGTATCTGGAACGAAGTGATCAGGGAAACAATGATATTTGATGTCAAGGAAATTTATACTAGTTTTAGTCATGGAAAGAAAGGTGATCATGTCTCGGATTGACACTATTTTGGTTACTTAACGGAAAGAATGACACTGAATGAATCAACATAAGATAGACAATTTAATGTGGCTTTTCTTACTGTAGGTTTACTGGGTTCATTAGCATGATGAAGATAAAAGGATCACCAGATCTGCAAACGAGGTGTGTGCTGTTAGGTGGCGGACAAAGATTTGCATATCGATGTCAAACTTGTTTGTTCAGAAACCTGGACAGCCATGCCATAATAGCTGTGAAACTCAGTTTTCATTATGGAATATGATAATCATTTAGATAAATAACCTTGAACGCAATGATCCTGGAACAAACGTATTAAGCACTTAACATCAGACTTTATTATAGCCAAAAGTAAATAAGATCCAGCGCCAATACGCCAGAGCGCACAAGCGAATGGGTTTTCTTATGGACAAGCGATCATGTTAAATTACGCGACGAGAAAGGAAAATTACTGTAGGCCTATGGCGTTCGTGGGTAACACTGTTGATACACGAAAGGAAAGTAGCCTCAGATAGAGTTGAAATTGGACATTTGATTATGGGCGATGTACAGCTCAGCCAGAAACAATCATGTACACAAGGAATCTGAACTCTGGAATCATTACATCACACACCCCAGGCCGGGCTGCACACATCAGCATTATTAATTCATTTCCTGGGGTAACTTTTGTGGGTGTGGACGGGAACTCTCAGTAGAATCCAGTTTGAAATTTAGGGGTGGTTCAAAGTTGCTTTATCTTTCACTCAGTATAGAAACAGGACCTAACATATACATTAAAATAGGAAAATCAATGGACCAGGATAGGGTTCGATATTTGGAACACTTGGATTAGACATTGATGTTGGAAAATCGGTGTCCACTAAAATATTTGGATCTCCGTAGCGAAACCAAAACCCGTGAGCCGAACATTCGGCTTACCGTAGCGAATGTTAATAAATTGATGGACGCACAGAAGGCAAGTGAAAGAAAAGTTGATGGGGGGAGGAATGGGGAACGCTGATAGTGCGGATGGAAAGGGCAAGAATCAGGGAAAAGGTGATAACACAGTAATGCGTCAGCAGGTAAAACCATACACGTATTATAATATTGATATGTACCTGGCACAACCAATAAAGATCAAAGACAATCCTAGGCCGGACGACTTGTTGCTGAGTCACTTCTGAAATAACTCGACTTTTACATTTACCTCAAAAGTAGATGAAGTATGAAGATAGAATTTCACGTGACTGAAGGTATTGGGGAGGTTGGGCTGGCTGCAAAGTTTAGAGTTCACACATTTGAAGAGCAATTCCGCAGTTGGTGTAAACAGTTTTACGTCCGACCCGACTTGCCTGCATCAAGGGAAACGTTGGACTTTGTAAACAAAGTTGGCCGAGTTTTGATCCTGGACTTGGCAGCTTGGCAGAATTGCTCAATCTCACCATGAACCCTCATTGTTGCCATTGTTTCGCAACCGTATGTTTAAAGTTGCGCCTTTTTGTGTATTTTCGTCAACTGAAAAAGCTGGCATTTGCTGATAACCAAACTAGGTCAGCTGGCCACCCATCCAACCGTCCACAGACACCATTTTGTCATGTGGACGAGCACAAGTGGGAAAAGAAAGTCTTCACCTCACAATGCCAAACAGCAAGTGAACGTTCATTTTACGTCCTGAACAACAATAATAATGTCACGGCTCTACACCAATAGCTAAAGTCATTTTTGACACTTTTGAAATATTAAAAATCTGTTTCTTTTCCTGTCATTTTGGTGACTTATGCCATTGTGATTCATTTAGATTATTACATTTTCCTATGGGCGTATTTCTTTTTCTGTAATATTATCTGACAGCCCTCATGCTCAGGAATACAATGAACTGTCAGTTGCCTTTGGCATAAGTCTGACATTATGTGTCATTATCCTAGAGCAGTGGATATAAAGTCTTCGTGTTTTTCTTTATTAATCACAACTGACTGGACGCCCAGAGGTCTGGGCCGCGCCTGCCCGCCATGAACAGAAGAAACATGAACCGTTACCTTCTACACTTAGGGTGAGTTTTTTTTTTTCTCCGTCTTCTTCGACATACAGTTTACAATGATTTGAAGCCATCAGAAACTCACCGATATTGTGCCAATGATAGTTGTCATCTTGTGTGCTTGTCATGTGGGCTAGTCACATCTCGGCCTCAGGAGTGAAAGCCCGGCAAATTTGTGAAACATCATTGAAATTTCCACTTTGGCAATTTCCTGCCTTTTACATGATAAGGAAAATGCCGACCTCGTAATGGCTGGGGGAAGAGCAGGTGGTGGTGGTGGTGGTGGTTGGTGGTGGTGGTGGTGGGGGGGGGGGCGAGCGGGGAGCGAAAGCTTTGCTGTTGCAGAGAATAGAAATGCTGGCCACACCTCGCACCCACCCCTGCCCCATCCTCTTTACGACTTCAGTCACAATATTTTCTTGGCAGGAATCTTTGTTTATTTGTTTAACTGAATCAACTGGGAGCAGACAGAATGTGGGTTACCTTTCCTTTAATAAAATCATTTACACACTTTCTCCATTACCAGGAGCGATTTGTTTGTTCCAGGGATACAGCGGTGAAGAAAACAAATATTGTTCTCTGTCCGAGGTCAAGTAACAATCCTGATTCGACAGACCGGCAGAATTTTCTGATCCTCATGTTAAACTTTACCTGAATATACAGCAATCAGGATAATTATATTATAAGCACTGGTATTAATAGCATTCCTGTTGACGAAACTACATTATCGTCGGGTTTTTTCCACGTTGTTGAATGTGCATTTTTGCCTTGTCGAGAAAATGAGTTTCCTGCAGTTCTGCAAACAAGTTTGAAGAGTTGTAGAAAATCAGGGCGAAAATGCATACGGCATTACAGCACAAACATAATTATATCTCGTAAAGTTTTTAACCGATTGGAATGTCACTTATGCATAATAAAATTAGGAGTGAGAGGAGAACACTTTCATGATAAAACCTCAAAATCGGCAAAATGTGGCATATAATATATTATTGCAAATGCCCCCTCGTTATTGTCAAATACATTTGAGTTTCAGTTATGATGTTTTATTTTCTAATTCCGGCAGTGGATAGGTCAAACTCATTCCTGTAGAACGGAAGAAAGAAAATGGCCATATAGAAAATACCAGACATTATGGCTTCGGGTTATAGTCAGTAATCAGATTTTTTGCGGTAATTTCAGTCTCCATTAATGGCAAAAAATGCGCTGATCAGACGAGCAGAAGATGATAATCACGGCTGCTTCAATGCACTTTTCTTCTCAAGTACCAAGTGAACCCCAGAAATGTTGAAAAACATCCCCCCTTTTCCTGGGTTTTGATCTTGTTTGATTTAAATCAACATCAACAATAAAAATTGGAGAAATCTTGGTTTCACCGAGAGGGTCTGGAATGTTTGGTAACCAGCCAATGGCTAGGTTTTGGATTCCCAGATTCTAGTCATTTAAACATGTAAGCAACGTGCCGGTCCGTCTTTGGGGGCTAGACTACTGCCAACTTTGAGACCATTATTTCAAGCAAGATTTGGTGTCGAAGAAGATGGGGAAGAAAACTGAAGTCTCCAACAAATGTATTTTTGTAGCAGAGACAAGCTCCTTGTAACTTCTGTATTATTTGATGGTCACGGTTGGGTATTCTGTCACAGCCCTGCGCAGCGCAACAAAAACTGTTTTTATAGTACATCTTTTTTAGAATGTGCGGGATCAACATTTGTTTTCGAGAAAACTGTCTGTATGATTTATTCAAAATTTTGCGTGGACTTAATACTTATATTTCACATTAAGCTTAATTTTTTGTTAATTTTGTTAGACTGTGACCTGATTTTGAGTTTACTACTTTGCCTTTTGTGAAAAAAAAAAATACTTGGACTGAATTGTTACCAAAAAAATCATCACTCCTGCACTAAACTGTGTGTATACTTTAGGGTGCAGACTATTATTCTCTGAGTATTCACAAATCGTTCTCCGTCTCAATGTGAACGCGTATTTTAGTGTTTTGCACAGTTTAGTACTGTAGCAATTTTTTTTTTTCAATAATTCAGTCTGAGAATGATTTTTTACAAAGGGCAAAGAACCAAACACAGAATCAGGCTACAGTCGAACGATTAAAATATCAGTTCCATTAGGTCTGGTGCAACAATTGAGCCCGTGCAAAATTTCAGATAAATCCAACAATTTTTGCGAAAATCCATGTTGATCATGCTCTTTCCAAAACAGTCGCACTATCGTACCTCTCTAATGAAGACTGCGGGCAAACATTAAACGTCTTATCAACTTCGCACCTGTGCGACCAAAAAAATAGTCATTGACAATCATTATATTATTATAAGTCAACTGTCTGGGCGGTAAATAAATGATTTATTTTTTGTTTAAATCGCATTGTGCGAGTATTTGCACATTTTTCTTTGCATGCAAGTTAAACTCTGTGATTTGAATGAAACTTCGAGATAACTGGTAAGCTTTTGTTTTGTTTTTTTAAATGGCGCACATACAGTTGAGAATTTATGGAAAGCATTGACATACAATGTATACCTGTACGATTCTGAAAGCTTGAGCGTGAGCAGATGTTTTGAATGGAAACTGAACAGTTTATTGTGTATGGAGGTCTGTATCGGACCTGTGCCCGTCCTTTCACTCCAGAGCTTGACCAGTGTGAATGAAAAGACTGTGTGTGTTAGTGAAAGGACCAGAAAGCGAAGGCAATTTCCCTGGCAGTGTGCATGTGAACGTAAGGCAATGGGTAATTGTTAAGAGTCATTTTCTCGACCGGTTCACACGGCTAAGTAATTCACGGGGGATTGGGCATGTCAGACAGCGACTGGACACAGGTCATGTAAGGTTATCAGGAAATGTCGTGAGTCCATAGACAGTGCAAATCATGGAGGTACTAATAACACTGGAGTGCGCGCAGCCCTTTTCGCTTGCCCTGCGAGCCGCGCACTATTGAAACCCCAAGATGGCGGAAAAAGTAGGGCAAAGTATGGAAGCGCAAGGCCCGCCCAGTACAGTATTGTATGTAATAGATAGGGCCTAGTCAGCGCTGTTTTTTCTCTTTTTCCGGTGGTGATCAAAATTAAAGATACAAACAGAAATAATAACATTTATGTTATTTACGGATTATCATATACTTGTATTATTTACTTTTAAAGTGTTTGATAATAAATATAAATTTATGATTTATGCTGTTTTTGAATTATGGTATTTTTATTAATTGGTCAATGGCTTGGAAGTAAAAGGCAAGGGAACTATGTAGTACTCTTTTTTACCGCATGTTAGTTTAGCTCATGATGAGTCATGTTAAAGAAAAAAAAAATCAGCGTGTGGACAGAGGAAACTTTACAAGTCAGTTTTTCTCAGATAACCAACAATGAGAGGGTGTACCCATAACAATTATAAAAAAAACACACACACACAAAAACATGCTAAAGAACTGAGGGAAAGTTGGTGTGTGTGTGTGTGAGAGAGAGAGAGAGGGAAAGAGACAAAGAGAGAGAGAGAGACAAAGAGAGAGAAAGAGAGAGAGAGAGGCATAATTATAATAATAATTATATGTAAATCATAGGCCGAGATTAGCAAATGATCTGGATAGCCAAGAAGAAGAACATCTTAACCTACAAGCTTGGTTGTACTCACTCAGTCAAGTATTATATACATCTAAAAATCAGGAGAGCCTTAGCCTAGTTGTTCAGAGGTTTGAGCACAGCTGAATTGTGCATTCCAGAGCTTTTCCAAACAAAAATGTATAAATTCCTACGGCTACAGGTCAGTCTCTCACCTAGTGAATCTAGATTCTAGATCTATAGTCAATGCACTAGATGCAGTCAGCACATTGATGCGGTCAATATTTGTTTTTCCATACAGCTTCATTTACCAGTGGTTTTGTGACTAATCCACGTTTTGTGACATTCTTATCAAGAGATCACAACATCACATAGCATATGACTGCTGTTTAAGCTTGTATTTTGCCTTGGATAACTTTCCCAAGTTTTGTGTTCGCACAACTTCCATCTTGAGTTCAAAGGTAAATATGTGACCCTACAGATTTCTCCATTTAGTGGTCTGGTGTAAGCTCACAGAAGTGCTCTGGACATTCTACTTCTGGTGGATTTTCATTAAAAAAATGTTTTCTGGGTATTATGAGTGTGATTATACACATATGGCACTGCCTGCACTGACATGCATTCATCTAACATCCTGCATGAGGTGCGGTCACTGGTAATTGCATTGTGACATCAGTGTTGTATGTGCATCAACTGGGATCACTAGCACCATTATTATTTATTATTATGATTACATAATGTATTCAAAACAAGAGTTGAAAAGAGCCAGTGCACACCAGCTAATAGTAAACAATTGAATTTAATGAGAAACAAAGAATAATATTGTGGTAAAATCCAAATACATAGGCTATTAAGGTCTAGTTTTATAGTAAATTCATTGACATAAATTGAATGAGAACAGTTCTCCCTCCTTTTAAAGCAGGAAAGAAAGAAGGTAGAGAAGAAATAGTAGGCACATGAACAGAGGAAAAGAAAGAAGGAGTTAGCAGAAGAAAAGGAAAGGGAAGGTAGAAAGCAGAAACTGTAGTGCAACGGATATGTAAACGCTGAGGCGCAGTCCGTGCTTGCCCTAAACAAGATGGCGACTATTGCCTTCTAATGCGCACGCATGAAATCAGCTGTACGGACTCCAGTGTTATTAATAGCTCCATGGTGCAAATACGTTTCTCATCTGACATATGTTCTGGTATTCTAGTCCATTAGAGACCAAGACTATAATTCAGCGAGGGAAGGACGAGCGTTTGGTCAAGAGTATGATGAAACTAATATAACATATGACGTATAATGACCTTAGTTCTTTAGGTTTTGACTTCACTATTTTGGCAACTGAGAAAGTCGACTTTACACGTTTGCTGCTTTAATTATTAAGATAAGAAGTTAATTTGATGAGTGCCACAATACATTTTAAATAAGTGCCAAAGTGTGCACTTGAATTTCCTACATTCTAAAAGATTTCCAGTTCTCAGAAAAATGGAGATAGAACAAACAAAAACTAGAGTAGCGGTATGTCCAAAACCCATTGACTTTGTCAGGAAACCACGTTTGAGGTAGTGGAAAAATCTTTAATAAGAGAGTTACATGTTTTCAATCTTGGAAAGCCGGTGATCGACGCAGCAAGCAATGTGTCTTCTATTACTGCTGTGTTCAAACGTAAGTGTGCATAGGTTTGAGTTGCGAAATAGTATTCACAGATCACAAAAGCGTCTCCTCCCGGGTTGACATCTAAGAGGGCACAAGAATCGATCATTGTACAAAATGTGCAGAGCAAGAAGATTGAAAAAGCAAATCTTATTTCCAATAAGTGGCAAACAATGATTGTTCCAGAGACATTAACGGCCGTAAAATGAAAGACTCTTAAACAAAAATTGGCCCCGGGATATCTTGAAATCTCCCAACAATGGGAGCTCATATCGCTGTGAGAATTATAATAGAAGTGACGTCATATTTTACTGTAGGTTGTTTGCGCCACCTTGCAATGGCCATAGGAAAGAGCCAGTGAATAAACATACAAATTCAAAATCTATGAATGAATTCTTCAAAGTCGCTGCTGACATGGAAAACTGGAAAACTGTTTGTTTTCCATCTATAATGCACCACCAAATGCCGTTGTTCAAATTTTGTCCTATGCGCAATGTTATTTCGTACGCTATTTTCGGCTGAATGCGACAGAGCGAATGCTTTGTTTTAATGTTTCACTAAGCTATGCATACATTTGGATTGTGGACATTTTTCATCATAACGTTAGTGTTTATGTTATTTCTCGATAATTATTAGCCGTTTCAAAGCCATTCATTGCTGTACGTTTTATGTATTTTATTATTATTATTACTTTTTTTTTTGGTTTACATCTGTTTTAATGTATTTAAGTTAGCTTATGTAAATTTGTTTTATAGATTGATCCTGTGATTTCTTAGATGTGGAGCAAACACGCGAAGGCTCTGCACACTGTAAACTGAACATTCAATGGACCCTGAAATAATGAAGTTGTATTTAGTTCTTCAACGACGCTGTACAATCATAAATCTTAACTCGGAGTCGAGCTCAGTTACAAGGGGAGGGCAAAGCTACCACAGATCTGCATCAATAGCTAATAGAGAGCATTGGTCCCGCTTTGCTTCCGGCTACCCTCCCACTCTACAGAAGAGCCACTTCCGCCCAAGAATTGGACGGTAATGCCTCGACACCGAATTTCAATTAGCACCTTGATTACCAGCTTGTCAAAACTTATCACATTTACATCACCCTGGGAAGGACAAGCTGATCCATGCGGCTCTGTTGTTCCAGAAATTCTTTGAATGACAAAGCGCTCTAATTTCCGTGTGATACGCGAATAGCCGCACGAGTACTTCTCACGTGCCTTGTGTTGATGGGAACAGTTCACGTGATGAGAAGGTTATTTTCATCTGTGCCATGGATAAAAGGTGAGCTGGTTTTGGCAGGAGGCTGTGCGGCACCGCCCACTTATATCTGGGTAAAGATAAAAAAAACAACTTACTTACTTACTTTACTTTTCCTTTTGGATAGTGTTAGGGGCAAGTAGTATTTTCGCATTATGAGCCAGTGCTGCACAATGAACATAACTCGGCATTTTCTCTCCATACATATTTGTGGACTTGAGATATTTAGTTGCAAAAGGTTTCTGAACCACTCAACACTCAGACTTCAAATTTTATATGGTGCATCAGAATGGATGTAAGGGTGCACAGTTTTTAATAGAATAGAAGTCTCAAAACGGTGTAGTTTTTTTTATTGGAAATGTATTGTTTCCCCAATTTTCACTAGGCTCATTGACATGCAGTAGGTTTTTATGACATCATTACTTCCTGAAAATTTTCGGTGCGCACCACTGCACACTGTGTACTGTCCTATCGCTGAGTTTTGGGGATGACCCTGCGCATCTCGGCTTTTGTTCTTATTCCTTTCGGTCTGAAGTGGTGTCCTTTGTTGTTGCACTCTCTTATAAGCTGTCTATGCAGCATTAATGCCTTTCTTAGTTCACAGGCGTCCTAAGTTTTACCGCCCCCCCCCCCCCCAAAAAAAAACCAACACAAATCTGTTCATCGAACAGGTACTCGGCTGGTTTTCTCTATTTGGTTTTCTCTATTTACCTCTCATGCCAAGGGTCCCGGGTTCAAAACTCGGCCGGTGCAGGCATGTTGGAGGTTTAGGATTTTTCTTATATTTTCGTGTCCGTGATCCTATTGCGGGTTAGGATCGAGTACCTAGTCTTCTCAGATAAGGACGAAAAAATTCGGAGGGCCCGTGTGCACGTTGCGCACGTTAAAGATACCTTGGCAGTTGGAAATCGAAAAGAGCAGGCCAAACAAAATAAAATACATCCCTACCACCCCCCCTCCCACCTCATCCCCCCCCCACCCCCCCCCCCCAAAAAAAGAAAACCGCCGACCAGCGCTGCACTGTGGCGACTTCGTGCCTGCTCCAGTTGTAACTGGGCTGCAATGACACAAAAGCAAATTTCCCAAATGGGATTAAAGTAATATACAAATGCAAATACTTATAGTTAGACTACGCGCCCCTAACAGAATTCTTTCCGCTTTCCTTCCGCTGCTGTTGAGAAGCGTCGCGGGAAGATTCAAGTGTCGGCCCACAGCGAGGTGTGTGGCCTTTGATGGAGTGAGGTTGTGTTTCTTGAGAATCTCGCGGATGGTTGGCGGGCGTTTCTAGTAGGGTCCCATTCTGTCCCATCACTCTTTTATATTCTGTCTATCTTCTTGCTTCTTCCTAGCACAATGTGACCGTTATCGTGTCGACGTGCTTTCTGTAAACTCAGACTCAAACTCTTAAGAATCTCAGTCACTCCTTCTGTCCATCGTTTTCTGGGCCTTCATGTCTTCAGAGGTTATGGTGGTATATGCTCGGAGTGCTGGCTAGTGTAGCGGCAATCTCATAAGAGGTCCAAACCAAGTGATCTGTTGTCTCTGTGTGTAATCTATTACAGATTCCGTCCTGACTATTCCTATGACGTCTTTGTTTCTATAATTTATTTGGTCTCTTCTAGTTTTCTTTGCTGCTCTTCGGAGCCACCTCATTTAGCGTGTTTCAATCTTTCTTTGGAGGTCCTCACTTAGTGTCCAAGTTTTGCATAAAAATAATAACAACAGTAGTAAAACATACCTTGAGGCGTTGATAATGATAGCAAACAAGAATACTGATATAAGAAAACAAAACTGCAGAACAATGGTGGACAGTGCAGTTTAATGCAGATGCAGTGTTGCTAAAATTTTATGCCTTCTACGCGAGAAAAACACAATGGCTTTATTTAGCTTTCTCCGCTAGAGTGCAACATTAATTGTCACAGCCTGAATTGGTTCCTGTCTGTTAAAATTGAGAATTAGTGTTGGTGTTAGGTCTGTATTTTAGGAAGTTCCGTGCCCTTGGCATTTACACCTCAGTTTTCTTGTTTTTGTTTTTCTTGTCCTTGCTCCCATGTGTTTGTGTGGTGGGGATTAATTTTTTTAGAATTTTGCCCGGGCAGCAGCCTTGGCCGACCTGCTCTTCGCGACTTTCAACTTGCCAAGGTGTCTTTAACGTGCGCAACGCGCACACGGACTCTACGAGTTTTTCTTCCTTATCCGAGAAGAATAGATACTCGATCCTGCCTACCGTAGGACCAGAGACAGGAATCTTTCCCCCCCAAAAAAATTTCAACATGCCTGCACTGACCGGGGATCGAAACCGATACTTTCGGCATGAGAGGCGAGCACCTTGCCTTTAGACCAATGTGCCCCATTTGAGAATAAATAAGGACGGCAGATATTAATTGATATAATTATCGCTGGCCCTATGGAGGTGGGAGTAGGTGATAGATAGATAGATGATAGATAGATAGATAGATAGATAGATAGATAGATAGATAGATAGATAGATAGATAGATAGATAGATAGATAGATAGATAGATAAATAGACGGATAGACACACGGATAGGCAGATCACAGACAGTCAGTCAGTCAGTCAGTCAGTTAGATAGAGAGAGGTAGATAGATAGAGGCAGACAGACAGACAGACAGACAGACAGACAGACAGACAGACAGATAGATAGATAGATAGATAGATAGATAGATAGATAGATAGATAGATAGATAGATAGATAGATAGACAGATAGATAGATAGATAGATAGATAGATAGATAGATAGATAGATAGATAGATAGATAGATAGATAGGGAAAGAAAGAAAGAAAGAAAAAATAGCCTAAAGTAATGAATAAACACACAAACAAAATAAATAAACAAATTAATGAATACTTGCAACGAATTAGAAACACCAAATGGAAGAAAACATCATCTTGTTAACACAAGTTTTACCTAACTCTTAGGCGTGCACCTGATGTTTCATGTTTGAAATAACCGGTTGTAGTACTTGTAGATCTTGGTCTTTTGAAGGGCCTCAGCCAAATGCTGTTTTCCCAAATGTAACTGTAGACGAAAAGTACCCACATTTATAATCTAATTGCCTGGGTCGGAAGGTTTTTTGCATTTCCTGATATTTTCAATCACTGAATCAGCCAAATCAGTGTGTTGGAACTGATCAATTAATCTGGTGCTTGTTTATTTAGATTTTGCGTTTGCCAATCATACGATGTTGGAAATTATTTTAGTCAATAAATATAAAAACGTGTGCGATGTTATCTTTGGTATTGTTTCCAATATGAAAGAAAATAAATAAAGTAAAACTGGATGCTCCACATAAGCAACAAAAAAACAAAAACAGCAACAATACACACATAATACTCCAACTCAAATAAACAAACAATAAAATAACCATCTCCGCGTGCAGAATTGCTCCTGCAGGATCGTAATGATAGAAGATAGGATACAAAATTGAGCTACGCATCAAAGAAAAGCGCAAATCTTACCTCATGCTGTACCGAACGAGGCGCTATTATATGCATCAAGAAAACAACGCTCTGTACGCCCGAGGTATCGGATCGTAATGAATCTATTCAGACAGCTATTTCCGGGAATCTTCATGACCTGGGCATCTTCAAAGAAATCTAAAATACTATGCAATGTGCAGTGACCTGATGCAGATCATTGTTTCCCCCCTTCTCCCTCCTTCACCCAACCAGCTTCTGGTCGACACCTGCTTAGCATATCGCGACATTGGTTCCTGTTTGTTCCAACTCCACTTTTTGCACAACTGGGAAATTCGACGTTAAACGTTTGCAGTTTTAGTAGTAGATAAGGAGTTAGAATAAATCGCAACTGTGAAACAGCTTGATGAATGCTATAACGCCTTTTAAACGAGTGACAAAGTGTGCATTTGTAACACCGCTTGCACACAGTTTTTCAGAAAATGGAGATAGCACAAACAAGAACTAAGATCGTGACATCCACCCTAACAAGCAGACCGCAAAAGTGAACGTTGGGGGAGGTATGGAGGTGGGAGTAGGTGAGCCAGTTGGCACTGGCCTACGATTTTCAGTTTGAGCACAAAATATTATTTTCAATAACAGATTAAAATGTTTTAAACATTTAATGAACGGTTTGAAATGGAGCCTGTATTTTTTTAATTTTTTTTACCTATTATCATCGCCTTTGCACGGGTTTGTTAACAAACAAGACATGCACAGACAAAAGAATTTGAGTTTGGAGAACGCACAGCACCCCGATAATGTCAAAATGTGACCACAACCAAAAAAAAAAAAAATGTGTAGGTGCAAGAATAATATAGAAACGACACGTAGAACTTATTCTTTTTTGCCACATTTTGACTTTACTCCAAGGCTCACTTCGACTCCACAAATTTTGGGTGTTTTGTTGTTGTTGTTGTTGTTGTTGTTTTAGAATAATTACTGCCAGTCCTAACCGGAAGTTGTTTTGTGAGTGTGATACAGTCTATACCGGAACCAATCTTAGTTACATTAATTTGCCGAAAAAATAGATCGCACGACACTGTGTCGCAACCTAGAAACTAATACAAACGTTTTGCGAGTTTTTAATCATTTTTTGATTTTCTGTGCTGGAGACACGACGACAGTCTATACTAAGCGGTGTATAAAATCTGAGGGCCACCGAATCAGCATTAAGAGAGGAGTAGCGAAAGGCGCGCTGCAATTGTCATAAAGTTTCACTTTTATTAGTATAGATGAAGTTCCCGGCATTATCCGGGATAAACCTGTGAACCCACCGTTCCATCTGTCTCTCTTTCTGGTTTATAAAGCTTCCCATAATTATTCTACAGTCTTATTACAGATTTCATGCGCACCAGAGGCACTCATTTCTGGTAGGGAAATTGCCGGCACCGAATTGAACGCGTATTAATACATCGTTTCCGCTGCGTCGGGCTTACTACAGGGAACCAAAACAAAGATCATTGTATTTTACATTTTTACGACTTTTAATTTAAAAATACGTGAAACTTGAATCAACACAATCGGTTGGACTGGATTCGTTGACACCTGGGAAAATTAACTTTATAATTGTTGAAACTGTCATTTAGGCTCTAGCGTGGCGCAAAAAAAGGGTCAAAATTGCACCACAATGAATTACTCCCACCACTATTTTTTTTTTATAATAAGATAACTAAATGAAATTCCCGACATTATCCAGGATAAATCTACCGTTCCATCTCTCTCTCTCTTTGGTTTAGAAAGCCTCCCATTATTCTATTGTCTTACTACAGATTTCATGCGCACCAGAGCACTACGCACTCATTTCTGATAGAACTGCGCGCACCGAATTGAACGCGTATTAATACATCGGTGCGGTGAGCTTATTACAGGGAGCCAGAAAACTAAGATCATTGTATTTTATATATTTATAACTTTTTATTTAAAAATACCTGAAACTTGAAACGACACAATCGGTCTAAAAGCGATTGGGTTGGATTAGTTGACACTTTGGAAAATTAACTTTATCATTGTTGAATCTGTCATTTAGGCTGTAGCGTCGAGCAAAAAAAAAAAAAAAATCGAAATTGCGCCACAATGAATTACTCCCGCCACTACATTTTTAAAAATCTATTATATATTTCAGTAACTTGCAACCTTTGGCATGACTAACTGACCAAACTATACACTCTTCAGGCCTTAAATTTGGCAGGAAGGTGGCAATTGAGATAAGGAAGATGATGGCTATAATTAAAAGTATTTACTTCAAGCATGTATTTTTTAAAAATAACAATGTTTATTGCTATGTAACATCTGTATTTTTGCATGTTTGTTTCGTAATGTATATTATAGTACTGTGCATGTTATAAAAAGTAGCCGTGTCAAGCGTTCAGTTTGGTGCGTAGTGTTCTGGTGCGCATGAGTTCTGAAGCAAGACTGTAGTTTATTACTTTTATTATACTGGAGAGAGGGGTTGGTGGGGGGGGGGGAATCACATGATTGTTTATTCTGGGCAATGCTCATCTAGTAAGATATAAGATCACATTGTGCTAGGAAGAAGCAAGATAAGGGAAAGAACATAACAGAAGGATGGGACAGAAGGAGACCCTAACAGAAACGCCCGCCAACCAGCGACACACACTCGAAGAAACAAACAGTCAAATGTTGTAGACGAGGAAAACGATTCATCTCACCTCTGACATTATCTGGTGGACTTCCAGCTATGTTATCATGTCCCCGCAGTTTCTCACAGTCAGACAATAGAAACAGAAAGTTATAGAGATACCAAGGAGGCGTGGCCATAAATAAATGAAATAATATAAAACAGTTCGACGCTGCGCAACAGACATTTTGAAGAAGGTTGAAGCACATTGGATTCCTTTCTCTGGTTCAAGGTTTCCCACAATCTCACACAAATTTGGTGCTGAATTAGTTGTTATTTGATGTTGTTCCAGCGTGGCCATCTCTCTCTCTCTCTCTCTCTCTCTCTCTCTCTCTCTCTCTCTCTCTCTCTCTCTCGCTCTCTTCCCCATCCTCTCCTCTCTCTCTTTCTCTCTCGACCCTTTCTCTCTCTCTCCTCCTCCTCTCCTTCTCTCCCTCCCCCCCCCTCTCTCTTCCCTTCTGCCTTTGACTCTCTCTCCTCCCTCTACACTTTCTATCTCCCTCTCTTCCATCTCTTTCTCTCTCCCTTTCTCCCCCCTCTCTCTTCCCATCTCTTTTTGCCTCTCTCTCTCTCACCAGTTTCTGCATTCTCTTTCTCTCCGTCGCTTCCTCCTCTCTCTCGCCATCTTCACCCCTCCTTCTGTCCACCCCTCTCTCTCTCTCTCCCGCAAACGTAAGATCCTAAAATTGCCTAAACGTTTATACCTCTTTCTTCCCACACATGATGTTATCATGTTCTCCGGTAGTTGAGCTAAACATGTCCGATCTCAATTACGTATCATTTCCTTTGCCATTGCACACCCCCCCCCCTTCCCCGCCTAGTTTTCCCTCCTTGCCTTTGTCTTCGTTTTATTTTTGTCGCTATACTCCATCGTTTTGATCGGCCATGAATTTCAATGATGTCACAACAAGTTTAGAAAAATTGGCATGAAAAAAGCTTTCTCCCATCCTTCCATCCGTCTACCCATTTCCATCTATCCATTCACCCTTCCTTCCACCCACCCATCCACATTCATCCGTCCGAGATCGCCCATCCATCTATCCGTCCATCCGTCCGTCTGCATTTTACTCGTCTGACAAGTTTGTACTCAACATTGAATCACATGCAATTCTCCCGTCTTACGATTGGATTTAAATACATAGATATTTCACATAGTGATATGTCTTCCATAAAGTGGAGCCCGACGGTCACTGGCAGGTGAAAATGAAAAGCTCGACACGTAAGTGAAGGTTAGCTTTAGAGTTGAAAAGACGACCAGCACAGATATCTAAATCCCAGACGTTTTCTCGTAGCAGTAAACACATCATTAACAGGCTCAATGTAGGTTCAGGGTCACAATCCGGCCAGCCGAAGACTCACCCCGTCCGGCCAACTTGACAAGTCTCCTTTTTTTTTTTCTGGACCAATATAATTTTGTTTCTAAGGTTTTGAAGACCCCTTTGTTAGTCCCAACAAGTGGAGACCATAGTTCTTGTTTGTTCCAAATCCACTTTTTGCACACCTGAGAAATTCGACGTTAAAAGTGTGGGGTTTTAGTAGTACGATATGGAGTTAGACTAAATCGGATATGAGGAACAGCTTGATAAGTGCCACAACGCATTTTAAACAGGTGTCAAAGTGTGCATTTGTTATACCTCTTCTACATGCTAAAAGATCTCCAGTTTTCCAGAAAATGGAGACAGAACAAACGAGAACTAAAGTCGTCAAACTCATCCGAGAAACAGATCTATGCTTTCTGTACATTTTAAAACTTATCCTACTCTTCAGTATCTTAACAGCTCAAACTGAACGGCCTGTGATGTAACCAACATTCTAATAAATTCTGTGGCTCACGTTAAGAAATATTGGACAGTCCTTGTGTAGGAAAAATTACGTTCCAGCAACCTGTTTCAGTGGCAAGATTATCAGTTTACCGTAAGCAGGGATGATCCGGACTTCATTTTTTCTTTGGGGGGAGGGGGTATATTTGAAATAAATGTCTATACTTGAGCATGACAGCAAGCATCATCAAGCAACCCAGAGTAAATCTGAAGGTGAGCAAGAAACACATTGGTTTATATAAATATATCACCAAATCGCCGCAAATGCTGCATTTGATTTTAGCATACATAAGAACAGAACATGCCCTGTTGAACTGAATCAAATTTGTGAATGCGGCACATATTCATGCGAGCAGATGCGACACGCAAACTGACATTCTGATGCCTTGATTGTCTTATCTCACATTGCACACAAGCGTTAAACATTGCAACAATGCATTATGATAGGCGGTGTCTCTAAGTCAACTCACCACATGCCCCAATGTTGCCTTGGGGCTGTATGACCTTCTACTGTTCCCCAGCTGGAACTTGCGGGAGATTCCATGAAATGTCAGCTCAGGTAACATAGACAGTTCAGCTGAATGTATCCCGTTACACATTCCATCTTACAGTGAACATGATAGCTGCCCGCAACATGTGCATTTGAATGTTCTAGAACTGGGAGGTCCAACATTTTATTTGGGGGAGGTCAGGGTCATAGATGCAAATTTTAGCCCTGTCGTCCACAACTTAGCGTTTCTGGTGAATACACATTGTATTTGTGTTATATTTTTTAATTCAACAATGTAGAAAAGAAAATATCAGAGTCAGGGTCACAGACGCAAGGTTTATCCCTATCGTGGACAACTTAGCTTTTTTGGGTGTTTTTTTTTGGTGAATATACCGTTTTGATTGTGATATTTTTTGAGATTTCAACAATGTGGAGAAAAAATGGGTGGAATGACACATAGCAAGATCAATCGATCGAGCAACTGATTGAATTACTGAACTATTTTTTGCCAATGGCAAGGAAATAATGGATTCGAGGCGAGGTCAGAGAAATCACAGAGGACTCACAAGCGCAGTATTCACCAGATGCCCTGTCCAACTCTCCCCGAAATGTAAATGACATTTTATCGCCTAATGAGTAACGGATTTGATGGGGAAAGAGGAGGGTGGAGGAAGGGGGCACATTTCCGACAGTTAATGCAGTTTTGTTGCAGGCCTTGATATGCACTCATCATTTGTACATGAACGGCGATTGCCTTTACACCTTTGCTGGCGACTGGACTCGCTGGGTAACCATCGTCTATCGATTCTATGCATTTCAAACTATTGATCTGCCTACCTTGTGAAGTGAGTCACTGAAACCACAGTTTAACCTAAGGCCAGATGGGCGAAAGCTTTGATCTTCTAATGTCAGAGGCGCAGAAATTCATACAGATAATGGATTACAGTAATAAATCAGACAGTCGTGCTTTCTTTGCTTTCTGGTGTCTTAGCGGCCAAGTTTGAATAATATTGTGGAATTTCTTTCTGAATCCTTTCAGTTGCGCATGCAAATCTTCTTCCAAATTGCTCATACTTGGATTTGGCATTACGCGACCTTAATTCTACCCATCTCCATTTTTCCGGAAAAACTGGAGATCTTTTATTATGTAAAAGTGGTATAACCATTGCACACGTTGATATTTGTTTAAAATGCACTGTGGCACTTATCGAGTTGTTTCATAGTTCCCATTAAATGTTTAGTCCTTAACGTGACAGGGGAGGAGCGGCTCAAAATATTGACCACTGGGACTAGATCTAGACAAAATTGGGAAACAATTTCAATTCTCAATTTCTCCATAACTAGCAGACAGATTGCCCCCAAATTTTGCACATATGTACTTGGATGTATGTTCTTTGATATTAAAATGGCCAATTTGGGTTATTTGTGATATTTTTTGCGAGCTAGAGCAATTAGAAAGCCCTTAGGGCCCTTTGGTTTTAACGCATTTTCACAATTTCAGTTCTTAATTTCTCCATAACTAGCGAACAGATTGCCCTCAAAATTTGCACACGTGTCATTGAATGTATATACTTTGATGTTACAACGGCCGATTTGGGTCTTATGTGATATTTTTTCAGACAGAATAATTTGAAAACTGTGTTGTCAGATAAAAATGAAACCTACTACTTCAACGTTGGAATATGACCAAATGGATAAGTTTATTGGAAATATGGCGTTGTAACTCTCTTTGCATACCTATTCTTAACTTGTATGCAAAATTTGAGCTCATTGCAGCCGATGGTTTTCACAGAATTATTAATTTAAAAATGTAATGAAAATTCAATATGGCCGCCGTTACCATAGCAACCGCAAAGTTAAAAAAAAATTTGAATACATTTTTCAAATCACATTTTCATTCTGATTCATTACCACAAATTTTATGGTAATTTATTAACAACTAGGGAAAATAGAATTTTTAGCCGCTCCTCCCCTTAACGTCGAATGTCTCAGCTGTGCAAAAAGTGGAGTTAGAACAAACAAGAACTAAGGTCGTGATTATGATACCATTCATATCTCACTGTACAAGTCTGTCACTGTGGCTGCTAATGTCACCCACCTTGGATCTATCACTTTGACTGATGTCCCCATTTCAAGGATTTGTTATTCTGACTGATGTCTCCTGTCATCTGCCTGTCATTTTAACATGTCCCCGATGTTTAACTAACTCCCCCTGTCATGGATCTATCATTCATTCTAGCTGATTTAAATGTCCCCTGTCTTGGATATCAGTGGCACCACCATGAAACCACACAAGTGTATTCGCACAACCTCAGATGACAACAGATTTTTGACAAATATTCTATAAGAACGGTCTTGAAGAAATTCTATTTTTCCTATTGGTTGACGTGGAGTGCGGATGTACCATACAACACATGTATAAAGGATGACGATTTTTCTCTCCAGTAGAATTAGATCAGAGGCACTTGTGTAGTTTTATGACAGGGTCTGCGATATGTCACTCCGATCAATGTCCCCTGCCATCAGTCTGTCATGCTGATTAATGTCCCCTGTAATGGATCCATAACTCTGACTTATGTCCCCTGTCAATGGCTCTGTCATCCTGATAGATTGTCACCTATCACAAACCTGTTACTCCGAGTCTCATTGATGTCAAAGATACAAATACTGCATTTTGACCAATGTACTTTCATCTGTAATGTACGCAAGTGTGTTGACGCGTTTCCCCACCGGTTCCTGGAGTTTTTTCATGATAATGCTTACAGTTTTGTCTACTTGCCCCCCGCCTTCCCCGCTCTTCTTTCCCCTCCGCTACACACACACACACACACACACACACATTTCCTCCCTCCCTCTCTCCCTCCCTCACTCACTCACTCACTCACTCACTCACTCCCTCACTCACTCACTCACTCACTCACTCACTCACTCACTCACTCACTCACTCTATCTCTCTCACTCTATCTCTCTCACTCTCTCTCTGTCTCTCTCCCCTGACGTTCAGATACGGACAGTTAGGTTGAAGGCAAAGGCAAAATTTGGCAAAAAGAAAAAGTGGTAGGTAGCAAAGCCTCGCATAAGCAATAATAGCCAAACGACACAATGAACCCAAATGAAAAGAGATGACAGAAAATGGCCGATATTTCGGCAACAGCCTTTTTCAAGCTGTCCAAGCAAGAACTCACAGTTAAGTACAAATATTCTGTTTAGATTCTATACATTTCCTATTCAGATCTTTTATTGTTCCATTGTTTTATGTGTTCAATTTTACATTTTTTGTTCTCTGTTGTTGTTTTTTCCTTGTTGTTGTTCTTTCTCTCCCTTGAAAAAGTCTGTGGCCGAAATATATGGGTATTATTTCTTACGCGAGGCTTTGCTACATACAATTTCTTCTTTTTGCCAAGTTTTGCCTTTATCTATAGTCTTGCTGCGACCCCACAGTTTTTCTGTGGTTTTTATATTTCGTGAATTGGTTGATGGCATACTGTTTTGCGTCTGTTTTGACTCATTGCGCGAGATCTTCCTTTCCGGCAGTTTTTTTATGCGCACGCACTAGTGAGAAATACTTGCTTCGACCTCACCGTTGCCGCGAGGTCCCGTCTAAGTCCACAGTCAACACCTCACACTTGTTAAAGGGGCCCTTGACTCATTTGCGCCACCAGCCTTGGTTATTAGTATTCAACGCTCTGCGTGACTTCCGCCAGTTTCCCAGATGGTCTACTGCTATATAAGTTATCTATATGACCATAATGACGCTATCGGTCGCTCCACACAGTAATCCACTACCAGAAACTTTGCGTTCACTAAGTCTTGAAGAAAGACATAATACTGCCGTTTTACGTGAAAAGACCGTATGTGCCAATCTAAGTCAACTTCGCCTTTTAGCATCATTGAAATGTGCTCTACAAGGATTATAATAGATTTGTACGTTTGATACTTTCTTTTTGTCGTCACAAAATAGAAATTAAACATAGAAAAAAGCGGGGGAGGGGGGGGGGGGGGGAAACACCAAACTTTTTGTATGTCTCTCAATTATTTTTTTTTCGGTTCATACGCTGTTTTTCCGTAACAGGGCAGAATATAGGTTAATTCACATCGGACTGGTTCTTGCTCTACGATAATCTGCGGTTCTACTGACATAGGAGGAATTACACCTATGTGATTCTACCTGGTTATCAAAGGAGATGATATAAATGTCATGTAATCCCTGGCTTAACTGACTCGAACAGTCAAAGGTAAACATCCTTGTGTTGTAATATGCATTTGGGAGATCCGCATGGAACTGGGAGCACGGGAAGAAGAGAAGTAGGTGTCAGAGAGAGGGAGGGAGAGAGAGAGAGAGAAAAGAGAGGGAGAGACAGAAGCGAAGAAAAGTCATAAAGAGAGAGAGAGAGAGAGAAACAGAGATAGAGGAAGAGAGATTAGGAAGATGAGGGGGAGAAGGAAGACCGACAAACAGGGACAGAGAGAGGGAGAGGAAGAGGAAAGGACAAGAGAGAGAGAGAAGTGAGAGTGTGGCCGAGAGATGAGTGAGTAAATGAGTGAGGGAGAGAAAAATCAGGGGAGAGAGGAGGGGAGAGATGGAAAAAAGAATAGAGTGACGGAGAGGAGAGAGAGAGACAGACACAGAGAGATAGAGAAAGAAAGAGAAGTTTTCCGCATAAGGAAAAGCAAAACCATAACAATTTACAGCTGGCTAGGCGTTGGGGCAGATTTTTCGGCTTTCTGGAAGGAAGGTTAGACATCGGTGGACAGTGAGACTGTGAACTGGAATAAACAAGGGATAAAAGTAGTGTCTTGCTCGTATCATAAAATATGGGAGACATGCAAAACGATAGATAGATAGATAGATAGATAGATAGATAGATAGATAGATAGATAGATAGATAGATAGATAGATAGATAGATAGATAGATAGATAGATAGATAGATAGATAGATAGGTAGGTGGATAAGGTAGGTAGGTAGGTGACTAGGATATAGATAGATAGATAGACAGACAGACAGACAGACAGACAGATAGATAGATAGATAGATGAGTACGTATATAGATAAGTACGTAGATAGATAGATAGGTAAGTACATAGGTAGATAGAAAGGTAGATGGATAAATAGACAGATACATACATAGATATATAGACACATAGATAGATGTGCAAACAACACAATAAACTACTTAGGCAGGAAAATGTAGCCCACGGCAACAACATCAGCTCCGTTATTACCTGTTGTTCCAATGTCACCACCATCAAAACAATATTAACTTTATCTGTGGTGTCTAGCATTGCTACTGACATTGCCGAGGCAGTGTTTCAGTGATTTGAGATCTTGGCTTGGGTGTAGAACTAGAAGGTCCAAAGTTCGAATTTGCACGGTAATCGCCAAGGCCTGGGATAAGTCCTTGCAGGATTCGTAGTTCTCATCAGGTGAGTAAGCATCACGATTAATAGGTATCGATATCGCATGTTGAGCGAGTGTTTGATAGTGTCGGTGCTGAAAGAGGATTATGTCTAAGCCCTCCCAAAACTCCGTGTCAGTACTTGTTGCCTTCATATCTGTCTTGGACACACCCCGAATCGCATCTGTACTGCCATAAACAGTAATATATGTTATTGCTCAATGTCTGTCTACGAACTTTAAATATAATAATATGAATGACTACCCAGCTCTGCACTCATTAAACGCCGGAAGGAGGAACAACCACGGACAGGAAAAGCAATGAATATTAGGCTATATAACACGGCGCGGAAAAGGTGCGAACCGACTTCGAAAGTAGTCCTTGCTGTCTGCAATTCGGAAATGTACCTGCAGTTCCAGCCCTCCATCGTAAACTTCATTGGTTTCAAGGAATTTAGGTGAAAACCAGGTTTCCAAGACTTGTAGTTGTCTTGGACTTCTCAGCGTAAGTTTTGCAAATGAGCCATTCTCAATAAATCGTTTGTAAAACATTACATTGGGGTACATTTTACAAAGGTAATTATCAATGCAAAAACTGCAGTCTTGAGAAGTATAATGCTACCTAGTGACTAATTTCAATGATGCCAAGATAGTCAACTGCAATTATACCTGTAAAAAACTCGTCCCAAGAAAATGTTGCCTGTCTTCCACGTGTTACTGATGACATGAAATTATCAATAGATTGTGTATTTTTCTGATCACTATTTATGTTTCTGTGCTTTATTTTGGGGCAATATCATTTAAAGGCTATGGAATATAATTTGTATGCTTCATGTGCATGAATTTCCATGGGCATTTCCAATTTTTCTGTTCAAATTTGTTACAGGGCGTTTTGTGTCATTGTAACATTTGGAAGACATTAAAGCCACGGGAAAAAAGGGCCTCAAATATGAAGGGACCGTATTATGTTCTCAGGTAGACGGTAGACAACAGCCACTTGGTAAAAAAAAAAAAAACAGTTTCGTTTCATCTTCGATAGCTCCAATCAGCCTTCCCGACGTTACAGTCTGCCCGATGTTACAAAGTAAAGCCGATGACATGAAAATGTAAGCACCCGCCAAAGCAAAGTGACCTCGTCTCTAGAAGATCTTTGGTTTCTCATGGGCCTCAGCCGTGGGCTGTTGGCCCCCTTTTCTTCATTGTTGCCTTCTTTCTTGTTGTCTGTTACTGGTTCGCGGGCGCCAGAGATGTGAAAAAGAAGGAGCAGAAGAGAGGAAGGCCCTACCATTAACTCACGAGCGACCTCGTCTCATGCGGGGTCGATGTATTTAGGCACATGATGGGCACCTCCGGTTTTTTATTAAAATGTTGAAATACGCAATCTGTGGAACTGAATTATAAAATCATCGATCTTCCTGATGTTACTAAATGACACAAATTTAAAATGGCTCACAAATCTACTTCATGCAATAGGATATAGGCTACACTCTATTTAACAACATAGCTGATGTCAAATATGATGGGAAACACTTCAGTTTTTCCACAAAACTCTATCTGAAATGGAGAGTATTTATATTTGAATATGATGAATATTTGGATGAATATTTAAACGTCCAGCCAGTTTGAGAACCTGATGAGACAAATCGTAACGTCGGGAAGGGCCCTTTCAAAGTGTATTTTTGTTTGATGTCAATGTTTCATATGGTTCAAAGTTACGTAAAGTAAGATTTCGGTTCTTTCTGAATACAGAAAACACATACTCTTTACACAAAACATACAAAATACAAAATGGCAAACAATGTATGAAGACACGTGTGTCGTGTAACGTTTTTAACGCCTGAAAATGTACAGATAGCAGTACAAAATCTATTAAAGATTCACCATATCAATACAGAATCACTTTATATTATCTGTAGCCTTTTCATTTAGTTTTTGTCATTTCCCACCAAAATTTAAGCTTGGTGAATATTTTAACTGAAAGATATTGTCTGGGAAAATATGCCATGTTACGCTCCAGCAGGCATTGAGAATGGCTCAAATGGAAATTATTTTGTTACTTGCAGAACAGCCCACCCTGCCTGTGAAAATAAAGATATTGCTTTCCTCGACGATTCGTATTACATGTATTTCATACACCTTCATAATTTAATGCTGCCTCGGAAATTGCTGCCAGATTACTGGAAGATGACACCAGAAAAACGAACATTTTTATAAAACATATACCTGAAAAGCAAAGAGTATTAACATTTGAAAAACAAAAAAAAACACGGCATATAGAAAAGGTAGGGCTCAGCTGCAGAAGTACTGTTATCCTCGCTGAGCGTAACGAGAATCGGATTATTATACATCCTCAATTTATTTCATTCTTTAAGTCTGCCGCGAACTAGATTTTTTCAAATAAATTTCAGTGAAAAATCACATGTTTTTGGGTTTTGTGGTTGTCTCGACGTAAGTTTTTCCAACACGCTCTTATCTTTACAGATGCGACTGTAAAACTATACCATCATGAAGTCATTGTATAAATGTAGCGTCTTGAATTTTGCACTAAGTCTGGCGGGGAAACGGCACAAGTACTTATTACAGATTTTACAAACGTTATCCCTGTTCGATCAAACGGATAGAAGTCGATCTTGGAACATTTTCACCAACGTGCGTGTTTCCCCAAAATCTGAAAGACTCATTGCCCCTGTCTTCTTCTACACAAGATGCACTCTTCATGAATTGCGTTTGCAAAAAAAAAACAAAAAACAACCATGTTTTTCACCAGCTTCCATCTTCAACCTGCAGACCAACGTGCTGCATCTGAAACATGCAATCTGCTGTGCCACTTTATACAACATCCACATGTGTTGAAACACAGAGTGTATGGTGTACACAGTCATGTGTACGGAGTCTGGTGTGACACACAAAAGTTTGGAGTTTGTGTTTAAGTTCTGAGAAAACATGTCGACACCTTACCGGTCACGTCGTGCTACGAAGAAGTAGGGCTTTGAGTCTGAGTTTCGGTTTTTACGGCGATTCGGCACGATAAGGGGCACTTTGCGCTCTTCACGGTCTTTTTCGGTACATTTTCTTTATTTATATTTCGAATTCAGAGCTACCAAGTTTAACATAGAATTAAATACATTCATATAATTGTAACACATTGGTAAAATTGTAAAAAAAAAATTTTTAATGTTGTTTTGTATAGATCTGGAAAAAGTTTTCTAAACGAGTATAAAAGTTATTAAATAGACGCTAGACTGAAAGAATATAACAGTATGAGAGGACAGGAGGAGATCCGGCCAGAAGAGCCCACTAACCCCCCCCCCCCCCCCCCGCCCATACAAGGTGAACGATATAAAGATAATAATATACAAATACATAAACGAAACATAATAATATACAAATACATAGAGGAAACATACTAATATATACAAATACGTAGAGGAAACATAATAACATATAGAAATACGTAGAGGAAACATAATAATATACAAATACATAGAGGAAACAGTAACATATACATATACATAGAGAAAATACCCTACAGGTATTATGTACGCACAAGGAAAACAACATTCAGATTAGCTTTATAGGCAAGAGATATCTGTACAAAATCGTAGATGTCTAATTTCACATAGACGTGCGAACACAAAGAAATCAACGGATACATGTGTATATGTATACACATAAAGGAGCCGGTATAAATGTGTACAAAGAAGCCAAATACAGTGACATGTAAAGATAAGGAAAACAGTCCACAGATGTGCATTCTATACTAAGTGAATGTTTCCATATATTCCGAGAATGTTTACACACGCACTGCTCAGTTACAAGTAATTAATCTTGCATTCGCGTGCTGAGTCTGTCTTTCACCTGACGTAGATGTGCCAGTTTGCTTGTGGAAACTTTCTGTGTTTACTTGCCTGTTGGCACTTCTGTCACGGAGTCCTCCATCACTGAGATTGGTGTGCACCAGTGGTTCACAACTTGGGCGATATAGCCCCACCTTCCGAGGGGCGACCGAGAGGGGAGGGGGGCGATTTTGAGATCCAGAGGCGGGGGCGGGGGGGGGGGTGGTGAAAGCGCAGAAAAGGGCGACAAGGAGGCGAAAACGATGAAAGGGGGCGATAGAGAGGCGAAAACATGAATGGAAGACAATTTGAGGCCAAATACAGGGCAGCCACTGACTTATTCAACAACACGCGTAGATGGGTTCTATGAACAGAAAAAAAAACATATTTGTTTCAGTGCATTTGATAAAGAATGCTTTCCGTTTTAAAATTACTAAATGACACGCCTATTATTATTAATTATTTCCCAAATGGGATTAAAGAAGTATACAAATACAAATACTGTCAAGAAGGTCTTTTAAACTTAACATCCGCATCCGCTCCGCTCCGCAATTTTTACCGGAAATGTCTTATGAATAAGCAAAACACTCTTTGCCTCTGCTCTTCATACTTAACTTGTCCACTGCATCTGTTCCGCTCTGCTCCTCACCGCAGTAGAGGCAAAGAGAGATTTTCATACGTCATTTTTCCATGGAAAAGAGAGCAGAGCGGATGCTGTGGTCAAAACTAGTTATTTGTGTGTAGTCCTGTCTTCTTGTGAACTGTTCTATTATTCTATGGATTTGAGTAGGGATTTTTGGGGATGGGAGGAGGGGGGGGGGGGCAGAGAAATGGGACGATGAAAGAAACTTTGGAGCTTAAGGGGGCGATTGGCTGAAAAAGGTTGAGAACCAACCACTGGTGTACACTAAAGTATCATTGCTTCGGCAGAACAAAATACCTAGATTCAATGAATAACCCCTGAATTCATCTGCAGTGTCTCGTTTTCATTGTCAACGATATGGGATTATTGCATTTCATTGGCAAAATAATTTTGCACTTGTTCTTCTCGCGACAAGCTCACGAGCTTGCTTTCATTCTACCCCACAGTGTGATATTAAACGGTTTTCTGAATTGAAGACAAATAAATCATAGTACATTTTTGAAAGAGTACGTTTGCCCGACGAAGATTAGATTTAGGAAATTTCGTCAAAACTTTGCAAGTACTATTATTAAGAGAGCGTGCAACATGAAAAAAGCATTGCTCAGTCTTATTTCTAAAGAATGTATAGGGTACTTCGACCTGGGGATAGAATAACAACATTTTACAGGAAGCTACCATTATCTATTATATATTTCTGAGTTTCTGCCCCCAGTCCAACAGCCCAAATCAAAACTCATGGAATTCAGCCCATCAGAGGGGTATTAGGGCAGACTTTGGTCGCCAAAGGCCCCTGTTCGTCCTTTCCATTGTTTAACTGTTTGGTTTTAAAGACTTTTTTTTTTTAACATGTTTACCTACAGCTACTAATATTTGATTGCCTTTCAGTACTGTTGGCGCTTTTTTCCAAACATCGTGAAGAGCATAATAACTATGCCTTTGATTATGGACGGATCTGGTTTTTGCAGAATTTGCTGAGAGAGGAAGGGCGAGGAGAAGGGATAGGGAGGGAAAGAGAGGAAGCTGGAAGCAGCTTTAACCCGGGCAAAGCCGGGGGCTAATTATGCTCGTAAATAATGTTGTCTGAGTGAGTTTTTGCTCGCATTCAGTCAGGATAATCTCCCGAGCCATGGAATTAAAACCCGTCAAATTTGGCCATCGAGGGTCAGCTTAACCCGTTCGTGTTTGGGTTAGATTTTTGGTTGGAAGCGGCCCGTTTGTTTGTCCTTTTCTTTGCTCGGCCATTTGTTTTTAAAGAGCTTTATCATTATCATTATTATCGTTATTATTATTATTATTATCATTATTATTATTACATATCTTGACCTAGAGCTGTCAATATTTGACCATCTTTCAGTAGCGTTCAACTCATTGCGCCTTTCTCAAACAACAGAAACAGGATGTGTAATACCATAATGCGCATAGGAGACTGTAAAATATGGGCAGATCTGATAGAGAACTACAGGTGGAGACCGAAGGGGGGGGGGGGTAATTATGCTTGCGTATAAATAAAACACTCGACTTACATCTTTTTAACAAAACCATCTTCTGATTTGAGGGCTTTGTTTTTGGAGGATCTCTGCCCTTGACATGACTGTGCGGTTGGAGTATAAAGTAGCATCCTTTATTACTTTGCACAGACCAAAAATTGTGGTTTGCCCAACTGCACTCTTTTCTGCTGACCACTGACAGTGAACGAGACGCTAAAACCCCATGGGCCAAATTAGCGTCTTCCTCAGGCTTAAGGCATGGGAAAACGCACAAAAACTTGCATTTTCTTCACTGGCTGCAACATGGAAAAAGAGCATCTCCTTCAAAACTGTCGTGGAATTCAGCAATGTCAACTATTTTGAATATAACTTGATGTTACAAATGGAGAGCTAGAAACTGAGAGAGGCAGGATAAGAAGAATCTCCGCGCACTGAAATGATTGTCTTGAGAGTTCCACATGCCATCAAAAGTATGACACTGTTGAATGCTTGTTGTCTGCTGAAACGTCTATACAGTGCTAATGCCTTGCACACTCTGTCAAGATAGGCAATATCGGATTTTGTGAGATGTCTCAGAAACAAAGTTCAAGTGTGGAACACAACCTGTCATGGTTAGAGGAAATTGGCTTCAGACATAGTTTCTTGGCAACCAGTTGCACGACAGGGTCTCAATACGTCGTTCTATGCGAAGTTGAAAACTCATTTCTTAGCGTTATTAGGCTAGGGAAAGTTGGGAGTGATAATCAAATAGAAAAAAATATATATCATGAAAAACGAATCTTCAAATGGCGCGTCAGGAGAAAACTGTGTCATCAAAAATAGTCAGCGCGTCACTGGGTCCCCGAGCTGCATGTTACCCTGCAGTTGAGAAAATAATATCTATCCTCTTTTCAGTTGGAAGGTGATGTAAACTGTCCTACTGGTTACATAATAACTTTTAAAATAATATTCAAACTTGAAAGATAACTTGGGAAATATTTCTTGTGATTGGATGTATGTGCGTGTGTGAGCGCGCGCGGATGTTGTTTGTGAGTGTGTGTACGTTTGCGTGTGCATACACGGCAGGTGAAATTTGAGTTGGTGGATTAGCACGAAAGTTCTCATATCACCCACCAAAGCTACGTAATTTCGTTTATGCCGCTAATTGATTGTGAAGGGTGATGTTTAAATGATAAGATATTATGTTGTGTGTAAGGTGGCACCTCCTGATTTATGTACCAGAGAAAATACGTGTTAGAAAACGCTCAGACAGTGATTAACTGGCACGGGTTGTTCTAACCAGGGGCGACAATCTCTTTTGCAGCGATAAAGACTCTTGTTGAGGCGCTAAGTTACCTTTTTGTATCTGTCTTTGTAGATGTTTGTCTTTGTCTCTTTGAAGATTCTGTTTACGTTTCTCTCCGGGCCTGATGGAAATTTCCAGCCGCCAGGAATTCATTGTGTGCAGCGTTTGCACTCGACAATCGGACATCCCATGCAGTTTTACAGTAAATTGTTTTACAGGTGAACAGATGGAATGTGGAGCGGAGGAGTGGGGGTGTATTCACCTATTGTGCTCTGTATCGCTCGGCATAAATCAGCCATCTAATCGATCAGGCAGACAGCCAATTCAACCAATCGCTCTGGTGCCTTTTTCTTCGAGGGTTGATGTTATCCAACAAAAGTGTGATTGTTGGTCAGTTGCACCTGTTTAACCAGAATTAGGAGGATATAATATGATTTCCCGGATATCTATGTAATGTTCAATCAATCAGTCAATCAATCAATCAGTTAATCTGTCAAAGCATTCATCCATCCATTCATCTGTTCACCCATTCATCCATCCATCCGTCATCCATCCATTCATCCATCCAACCAAGCAACCAACCAACCAACCCCCATCCACCAATCCATCAACCAACCAACCTATCATCCCTCCATCCACCAACCAACCAACCATCCCTCCATCCACCAATCAATCAATTAATCAAGCAATCATCCCTCCATCAGCCAATCAACCAATCAACTATCTCTCCATCCACCAATGAACCAACCAACAACCAACCAACCATCCCTCCATCCACCAACCAACCAACCAACCAACCAACCAACCATCCATCCATCCATCCATCCATCCATCCATCCATCCATCCATCCATCCATCCATCCATCCATCCATCCATCCAACCATCCATCCAAACTTCCAACCAACTAACCATCCACCAACCAACCAACCAACCCTCCGTCTACAAACCAACCAACCAGTCCACCAACCAACCAGTCAATCAAAGCAATGACTTAAGACAGCCTATTTTATGACATAATTATATTACGGGGGTACGGTTGGGCTTCTGTGGGTACAAATACATGTGTTGAGCAGAAGGGAAAAGAAAGATCACATTGTACTCTGCACCAGACAGTCTCGGAATTTCCAGAAAACGGGGAGTTAAATCATACACAGTCCAAATTCGTATGTTTGAAATCGTAGGAACCGAAACAATTTAAGCCTTTTTACTTGTCTCGCCCCTACCCTCCCCCTTCATTTATTTGTATTTTGTATTTTGTATTTGTATAACTCTTTAATCCCATTTGGGAAATTTGCCTTTGTGCCATTGCAGCCCAGTTATAACTGGAGCAGGCACGTCGTCGGCGGTTTTTTTGTGTGTGTGTGTGTCGTGGTGGGGGAGATGAGGGGGAGGGGGAGGGACTGGTAGAGATGAATTTTAATTTAATTTTGCCCGGGCAGCGGCCTGTTCGGCCTGCTCTTTACGATTTCCAACTGCCAAGGTATCTTTAACGTGCGCAACGTGCACACGGGCCCTCCGAATTTTTTTGTCCTTATCCGGGAAGACGAGGTACTCGATCCTACCCCCCAATAGGATCAGGGACACGAAAATATGAGAAAAATCCCAATTTCCAACATGCCTGCACAGCCCGGGTTTCGAACCCGGGACCCTTGGCACTTGAGGCGAGCACCTTGCCTCTAGACCACCTTGTCCCCTTTACTGCATCTTTTAAGGTCTACCCAGCACTGGATAAATACAGGACACGTTTCTTTCCCTGAGCTCAGTCTGTCTTTCCTTTGTCTTCTCTCTCTCTCTCTCTCTCTCTCTCTCTCTCTCTCTCTCTCTCTCTCTCTCTCTCTCTCTCTCTCTCTCTCTCTCTCTCTCTCTCTCTCTCTCTCTCTCTCCTCACTGTCTCTTCTTGCTCTCTTTCTGTCTCCTCTCTTTCTCTCTCCTCGGTCTCTTCCTCTCTCTCTCGCTGTGTATGTCTGTCTCTGTCTCTCTTTCTGCGTATTATTTTGTCTCTCCCTGTCTTTCTGTCTATCTGTCTGTCTGTCTATCTATCTGTCTATCTGACTGTCTCTGTGTCCTTTCATGCTCACTGTGTACTGGTAAATTCCCACTCTTCCCGGAAATCCGATTTCTCTCATTATTTTATTTATTGTCGTGTACCTGGTTATGCTCAGTGACTCCACTCAGGTAGAATTTAATAGCTCTTGATTTGTGCACGCACTTCCTTATAATCCTCTGTGTTCTGTAGTGTTATTGTTTTCCTTTCCCGTTTCGTGCTATTTTGATGTCTTGATCTATAGAAACGATCAAAGATTTTACTGATGCAAATGTCATTTCCCTTTGGCATGTTCTGAGACAAGGCGTTTGACCGATAGGAACCTTTAGATGATAGGATAATACGCCTGTATTTAACATAAAACAAATGCTCATTCCGTCCATTCTGATCAAATGACAATTTTCACATCCAAGCAGATAACGCTAAACCGGGGGGTGGGGGGGGGCGCATCCATAAAGTATGCATGTATTTAGGTCTTTATTTGAGGAGGTTCGCTGCCCTTGGCATTTACACCTCACTTTTCTTGTTGTGGTAGGGATTAGTTGTTGTTTTTAGAATTTTGCCTTGGCAGCGGATTTTTGCGGCCTGCTCTTCACGATTTCCAACTGCCAAGGTATTTTTAATTAGCGCAACGTGCACACTGGCCCTCCGAATTTTTCGTCCTTATCTGAGAAGACTAGGAAAGACAGGAAAGTATGAGAAAAATCGCAAAATTCCAGCATGCCTGCACACACAGGCATTTGAACCTGGTACCTTCGGCATGAGAGGCGAGCACCTTGCCTCTTGACCACCATGTCCCCCATATAAAGTATGCATGTTCCATTTCGGCTTTTTTATACCTCCTTTCCCTCCTTGTACAAGCCCACGACCATAGAAATGTTTAACGCCGATGATGAGGTCTTGATGTGTTTCGAACGTAAAATGGATTTTTTTTTTTTTTGCATGAAGTATTTGGCTCTTTCATTTGAAACATCTTTAATGTCTAGTAACTTAATTTTGCTGGGGCATAAAGTAAATAAACCACATTTTAAAAAAACTATTACCGTAAATGAAAAGTGTCCATACCCTTCTAAGAGCCCTTCCCCACCCATGTAGGCTTTTTGAATGCTGGAGGTATAGACCCCTCTGCCACTCCACCAACCAATTCTTCCGGAGCGTACATGCCCATGAACAGCCCCTTGGCCATATTCTGTTAACAAGGAACGGCACCCTTGCTGCGCCAGCAAAGTGGACTAAACCGACGGCATTCAACATTTCTTTGATATTCGATCTCCCCTTGAGCACCTGCTAAAGATTTCTCCGTCAGTTCTACAGGGAGATAGATGAGCAAAAAGCGAGTAGTTGATAACCTTGCAGGCCTCAGTATCATAAATCATATGACAAAAGAGAAACAGCCCAGAGCTGTTGATTGTTCGCTGACGAAATGGAGAAACCAGTTCTCGAAAATAAACTTTACAGGAAGCGGAGACCGAGTGGCCTTTCTGTTTATAATACTTCTTGCAGGTATTTTTACCTTCCTTTGCTTGTACGTGAGTTTTGTACTGGGGGTGTAGATAATAGTAAACTGTCAGAGACTGGAGCCAGACAGAGGTATGGCTTTTGTCTGTTTTGAGCCTTACGTGCGGGCTCAGTGCATGGAATTGTAGAAACTCCTAGGGTCACTGCTTGAGAGCATTTCCAGGGATGCATTGGTAAATCATCGGAACACGTCTTTTTTTCTTTTCAAAAATTGAGATATTTGGCATACTTGTACCCCTTGACAGCCCGCTGGCTGTTTCGTAAGTTGGGGGTTAAATCCTGAAAACTAAAGGTTAAATAAGTTTGTTTTATTTAAATATTTTTTTTTAATATCGCCTGATTAAATCTGGAGTTTATTGCTTCATTCTACCCCACAGTGTGATATTAAATAGTTTTCTGAATTAAAGACAAATAAATCATAGTACATTTTTTAAAGAGTACGTTTGCCCGACGTAGAATATATTTAGGAAATTTCGTCAAAACTTTGCAAGTACTCTTTATTTGATGATTCGCCACCGTACATAATGACGTGGAACACAGGCGCGCAGTAAGAGAGCGTGCAACGTGGAAAAAGCATTGCACAGTTGTATTTCTAAAGAAGGTATAGGGTACTTCGACCTGGGGATAGAATAACAACATTTTACAGGAAGCTGCCATGTATCTATTATATTAATTATATTATCTGAGTTTTGAAAAAAATGTAAAATTCGACTTGCTAATGCTATAGTTCATCAAGGGGCCCTCGATATGAGATTCACACAGTCATTTATATCAGAATAAAATGTGAGAAGATTGTCTACTTCTATTTTTGAGCAGCAGCGGAGTATTAGAGATTATCCGAGTTCTCAAAAACAAAGTCCGATGATTCGCAGAAGGTTGAAAAGATTTCTCTCTTTCTCTGTCTCACATGGTAAATGCACCAAGCTATGGAATCAAGCCAGATCGAACGATGATTACGTGCTGTCTTGCTGAAGGTCCCGTGCGACTCACGCTCTTTCTGGTCCACATGTGCAAAGAAGTCTGTTTGGAGGATGAGGTGGGGTGGGGGTGGAGAGGTTGAGGTTTGTTCAGACAGTGGTAAGGGGCCGTGCATAAAGCAGGTACGCTCAGTTTTGACAGTTTCTGACTCCATCCCCCACCCGCTTTTCTCTGATGTACGCTTTTCATACACTTTTGCTTTCATGCCTCCTCCCCCCACAGTTACCCAATGTAGCAGCCTCCGATCATAAGAATGGCGAATCTGCACGACAAGCCTTGACGATTTAAAACGTTTAAGTAACAGTTTGCCTGGAGTATTCGATGTTTCACTCGATATTTGATTTTTGTATGATCCAACACATTTTTTGTATTTGTATAACTCTTTAATCCCGTTTGGGAAATTTGCCTTTGTGCCATTGCAAAACAGTTGTAACTGGAGCAGGCACGTCGTCGCTACAGTGCAGCGCCGGTTGTTGTTGTTTTTTTTGGGTGGTGGGGAGGGGGGAGATGAGAGGGGGGAGGGGGAGGGAATGGTAGGGATGAATTTTATTTAATTTTGCCCGGGCAGCGGTCTGTTTGGCATGCTCTTTACGATTTCCAACTCCCAAGGTATCTTTAACGTGCACACGGGCCCTCCGAATTTTTGTCCTTATCCGAGAAGACTAGCTACTCGATCCTACCCCCCCCCCCCCCAATAGGATCAGGGACACGAAAATATGAGAAAAATCCCAAACTTCCAACATGCCTGCACCGGCTGGGTTTTGAACCCGGGACCCTTGGCATGAGACCACCTTGTCCGTTGCAAAAAAAAATTACATAAAAACCAAAGTTTTAATTCATTTCCGTGATTGAGAGGTGAAGGTATTATCCCCAGAACCCTCCGGCCCCATGTACACTTTTCATACTGTGGGGCTTGGGTTTGAGTTCGGGGAAAGCACGTCGAGACGATAACAATCGTAACACTGTGCCAGGAAAAAAGGAGGACGAACAACATAACCATAGAACACAAGGAGACCTTACCAGAACGCCCACCAACCACCTGGTAGGGTCACACCCCATTTCCTTCCTCCGAGTGAACGTACTTTATGGTCGCCCCCCTAAGGAAAACGAGTCAGTGTAGAGAAGAATGAAATAAATTTCATCCATGATTCTGTCATTCTCTCAAACACATACACAAGCATTGTTTGAACACAGCGGTTGGTTGATGGGCGCTTCTGATAGGGTCTACTGTCCTATTGTTCTGCTATATTCTGTATATCAAGGAAAAATTGCCATATTGTTGTGTGCGACATTTTTGCCGATTTTGAGGTGTTGTCATGAAAGTAAGTACCATATACGTAAATTTTATTAGGTACAATTTTCATATGGGTGCATTTTACGTGAGCATTTTTATGGAGATTTTGATTTTGAAGTGTATTGAACAAAACCCCGATTTTATATAATTCCTCAAACGTTTAATGCTCATTTTCTCGGAAAGGCAAAACTGCACATACAACAATATGGAAAATACCCAACGATACGGTCATGTTCTTGCTAGCACAGCATGGCCGTTATCTTATCGACGAGTTTTTTCCAAACTCAGACTCAATCGCTCAGACACCAGCAGAGACTCAAACATGCCCATTGTCGAGTGTGAGGGACAGAGTCATCGACCACTGTAGTGTTGGTCGGACATGACTTCACGCGGCAGAACTGACCATACTTGGCTCCGTTCCCGTAACGTTTCTCCGGTCCCAGGTCAATTCTGACCTCTGACTTCACTTGGTCGCCCAGTGCTGTGTCCAGTCTGACCTCAGAGTCACCGAGACCACGACCAGGTTGGGCAATGAACGAGTCCAGTAGAAATGTAAACGCAGGGAGAATGAACGATAGTTTCACTGCCAAGTCTTCGGGTAATTAGAGTCCCTTTATGAAGTCCATGCCCGTGTTGATGGGCTGGACTTGCCTTTGGCAGTGTGACACCCCAATCTAATCTGATGGACGCTGACTCGCCACATAGAATAGTTCCTTCTTCATCTCTTCCTTTTTGCATAGTGCTTTCTCATCATTCATCTCATCAATCGCCCATCCTCTTTTGGGGACCATCCATAAGGTATGTATGCTAGGATGTGGGTAACCCCAGGTAATGCATGGCGTCCTTGGAGGGAAGTGGGTTTCCATAAAACGTATGTACGCTTTTCAGTTAATTAAGAAGTGGGTTATGTTTTTTTCAGTCCCGAGCTCATTATACTTCTCTTTTAATGGGTGCCCTATAAGTGAGACAGCCTAACTTGTTAAACGTGGTTATGTTTAGACATAACTGTCAGTATTGTGTCATCCTGTTAGTTGTCTTTTCGTATTTGTTTGTTTTAGTTGATGTTTGAAAAATAGGGAAGGAATGAGATTTCTTACTGCAAATGTTTGTTAGTTTTCTACTTGCCCCTGACCTGTACAGAACCTAATGGTGAGCTCTTACCACTTTCCCGCTTTATCAAAAGATGCGTCCGTTATTAGTACAGATGCTACAACAGTAATAAAGGTCTCTAAATCGCAGAGGTCCGTTCTAAAATGTCAGTTTATGTTCGTTCTGTTCCTGTTCAAACCAACTTATAACAGAATGAGAGAAAGTGCAACTACAGCATGAAGAAAAGGGACGAGATAATTGACGAAGAGAAGATCCGAAGGGAGCAAAACCTGTAAATGAATTTGGCAGTAAAAGGGAGGGGGTTGTACATTTCATCATGGTTCTTCGAGAATGCCCCATGTCGAGCCTTCCCACCTATCTGTTGGGCGTCTCGGGGTGTAAAACCTATTAAGGTTTTAGTTACCCTTTTTTTTTCAGCAGAACAAGGTGTAAGAGTATATAAAAATCAAATTCATGTATTGGTTAACAATTAATATTATGATTCTAATGAAACCTTTAAATTGTCTGTGCAAAATGCTATTGGAATTTTCGGAATATCAACATAGTATTATGGACATTCAACATGGTCGAACGCTTATACAAAGGGGAGAGAGGGTGGGAGGGTTGAAGCCAGACGTAGGAAAAGCGCACAAGAAGGGAGAGGAAGGGGGGAGAGGGTCGCCAAAATCGAGCATACGTACTTTGTGGATGGCCCCTTTTCTCATGGTACACAAGGATAGACATGCGCGCGCGCACGCACGCACACACTCACACACTCAAGAGCACTCGTTCGCAGACGTATGTAAAGTGCAAGGATCTGAAGTGAGGAAATTGTACTCGGATTGTACTGAAACCTCCCTTCCTACAACCTACTCCTGTTCCATCTCCCTACTCCGGGTCAGAAATTGCCTACAATAAGATCCATATCGCATTGAGCTAAAGCCTGTTTTGCCTCGGTTTTGAGGACTATTGAGTTAACTGGACTTCGTGCTCTAGTGCGACTGAAAAGGACAGTCTCACTAGTTGATTCAAAACGAAGTTCAAGTCCGAGTCAAAACCGATGCAACCAGCCCGATGGAAGAGTTTCGATTCCATATACGTAAATGATCAATGAATGATGAACAACCCGCGATCTTGTTTGTTCTATCTCCATTTTCTGAACACTGGAGATCTTTTAATATGTAGGAAAGGTAGTCTATATTTTAATGCATGCATTGACACCTGTTTAAAATGCGTTGTGGCGTTTATGAAGGTGTTTCACAGTTCCGGTTTAATCATTTTCCTTACCAAAGTAACTAAGGCTTCCAATGTAATCGTGAAAGGCTGTTTATTTACCGAGCCTTAAATTCTACAAAATATCATATCACTCAGAGAAAGACCAAAGAATTACGTGAGCATATTATTTTGAAGTTGGCTATATTTTTAATACTGTCGTTGATTTTGAGCCACAACTGGGTTGAACAGAAGAAACTGTTCCGACGTTTTGATCCGGACAAAAAAAGTTGCATCTTCGTGAGTAGAATGAAAAAGTATGACACGAAATTTTGTTCTGTGCCTTAATTTGCACATTGGTAATCGAAACTTAACTAAATCACATCTGTTATTCCCCGAGTCAGTGGGCCAACTGGTAATACTAAATCCACAAACAGTTGTGCATAAAGAAGAGTTGGAACAAACAAGTGAGGTCGCTATCCTCAAAGATAGGCTTTTTTTTTCTCATTATAATGCTCGCAAATACTGTCTCTCCAATCAACATCAAATTAACCAACTCTATTTATATTTGTTCGATTTCCTACAAAGTAACAAATCCGCAACATTTATTGCCTGTGAAATTAAACACCAATCCCCTTCACATCAAGCGGAAGAAGCAACATGGCAAAATTAATTAAAGTTGCGTGTTGCAATTCAACAAAATAACTTCAGAAAAAGTATCAATGACGGTTATCTACGTTGCACCGGGCAACGCTAACATGCTGCAAATCGGTATTACCGGTACGAAATGGAATGTTCCTGGTACCTGTTGCCCTCTCTCTGGGTCTGTCTGTCTATCTGTCACACACACACTCTCTCTCTCTGTCTCTCTCGTTCTCTCTCTCTCTCTCTCTCTCTGCGCCTATCTCTCTCTCCCCCTCCCTCTCCGTCTCTCTCCCTGCCTCTCTGTATCTCTTTCTTTCCCTTTTTCATTGGCTTAGCCTAAATACCCCCCCCCCTCCTCCTCGCCCCCTTTTCCCCTCATATACGACCGCTCGACAATTAGAATAGTGGATGTCCATGATAAGACTTGGCTTTTCTAAAACTTGTTAATGGTCATTTTCCATGCAGGCACTTGACCGTTTCATTACAAAAGCGTACGTACGCTGTTCAGAACTCCTTCCCCCGTCCCCTATTTATGTTATTCGTACGCTAGGGCCCGACCTCGCACTGCCCCCTTTCTGAGCGTACTTACGTACGTTATGATGACCCCAAAGCACTCGAAGCGTTCGGCGGATCAAATAAAATTATCGCCACAAGCGCAATCACTCCTCTGTCCTCCCTCCTAACACCTCCTTCATGACACCCCTCCCCCCCCCTCCCCAATCACCTCCTCCCTGCCCCCCCTACTCCCAACACCTCCTCCCTATACCCTCTTCCAACACCTCCTTCATGCCCCCTCCCATCTCCTCCTCCCTGCCCACCCCTGTCCCAGCGCCCTCTTCCACGCCCCCTCTTCCATCACCCGTCCCTCCCTGGCCAAACTTCTAACCTGATTATGTCGGTGCGTGACACTTACCAAGACAACAACAACAACAATAGAAAACTCGTAAACTGGCACTCCGTTAATGAATGAAACGGATGTCGAGAGCAACGCGAGGGGAAATAAAGAATTGTCTAGAAATTTAAATAGCGATTGTACGGCTTACCCGTTGATGGCTGTTCCAAATTAATCTCAACCTTGCCATTTCTAGAACAGCAACAACAACAAAAAAAAAAGTTGAGGAGCAGCAGCCTGTAATTCAATTCAAATTGCAGTTTTTTCCCAGTCACCCACTTTCGGGCCCTACAATACAAGTCTTAACCCCCATCAACCTTCTTTCTTATTTGTTCTATCTCCATTTTCTGAAAAACTGCAGATCGTTTAATATGTAGAAGAGGCATATCAAATGCACACTTTCACACTTCTTTGAAATGGGTTGTGGCATTTATCAAGCTGTTTCGCAGTTCCGATTTATTCTAACTCATTATCATTATGCAAGAGCCCCAAGCGTTTACCGGCGAATTAATTTGTCAGTTGTGCAAAAGTGGAGTTAGAACAAACAAGAACTAGCTCGAGCCCCGAGTAAACTATACCTCACAATTATCGATTCATAAAAAAAATTATTTGACTGGAGAGACAAAAATCTTAATCTGTGGTTTGTTCACATTTTTTGGGCTGGCTGAAGCTACTTAGAGCCGTTTGTAAGCTCCTACGCCCCGTGGAAATGCACAAACGGGTATTGTTTACCGCAGCGACCTACTTTCCGCTCCATGCTAACAATGGTTTCGCGGAGCCTCCCGTGTCTCGCAATGCAAATCGACCAATAGTGAAACCTCTCTATACATACATACTCTCTGGTATAACCCAGAGCGAGCTACCTGATGTGTTCAAGTTGCTAGAGAAAATAATTGTCTGGAAATCCAAACGCTAAAAACGTCAGGTGATTTGGTGTTTGTTTACCCACGTGGATGTTTACGTGTTCCAGCAACAGAACAGGAAAACTTTCGTCTGAAAAAAAATGTGGGAAAAAGGTTCGGGTGAAAGGTGAAGTCATGAATAATCTATCTATCTATCTATCTATCTATCTATCTATCTATCTATCTATCTATCTATCTATCTATCTATCTATCTATCTATCTATCTATCTATCTTTCTATCTATCTGTCTATCTATCTATATATCTATCTATCTATCTATCTACCTAACTAGTCTAATCTATCTTATCTATCTACCTAATCTATCTATCTAATCTATCTGTATGTCTACATATCTATCTACCTACCTACCTACCTAATCATTTAATCTAATCTATTCTCTTCTAATCTGTCTGTTTATCTAACATGTCTATCTATCTAATCTAATCTAATCTGTCTAATCTATCTATGTTACTTTCTCCCTCTGAAATATAAACGAGCGGTTCAGTTAAATAAAATAATGAATGATCTTTGTCTCTCTCTCTCTCTCTCTCTCTCTCTCGCTGTTTGTGTGTGTTCCTATCTCTCTCTGTCTCTCCCTCTCTCTCTCTCTCTGTCTCCCTCTTTCTCTCTCTCGCCGCCTCCATGTCTCCAACCCCCTCCTCTCTCTCTTCCCCCCTCGCTGTCTTTCTCTTTCATTGCCCCCAAGGTATTCGCCCCAGCATTGATAATATGTTTCAAACAAATTGTTTACGGCATCAAGGTGGCTGTAGCAAACTGAGTGCTGTTTTTAGATATGGTGGTCTTGAACAAGAGAAGAAAGGGCGAGGAGAGGGGAAGAGAGGATGGGCTGCTGGGGTGTAGGAGATTGTCTTTTAATTGCCCGACCAGGCAATCGCTGGGCGAGCGGCTTATAATTGGATCAGGCGTAAAAGTGTCGTGAAGGCGGGCGCAAGATGCGACAAACGTCTTAATATTTATCTTATCTGACATGTAGAACAGCACCTGTCTAGGTCATGTGATTGGGTCCTGTGCGCATGTGCACGTGGCTGAATGGCGATGAACCGTTCTGTCTCAATGTCTGGTGTACCCAGAGAGATTTTTCTATCATATGCGCAAAACCACGACACCTTGAAAGATTTGATATTGTTTATGCTGGGATTTAATGATTTGATAAACCTGGATAATTTTGCTTCTCCATCTATCCATTCGCCGGTCCACATCTTTGTACGTCAGTCCGTCAGTCGACTCATCCATCCAGTGCGCCGGCCAGCCAGCCAGCTACCTCACCCATCCATCCATCCATACATACATTTCCCTGTTCACCCCGTTATCCATCCATCGGCCTGTCTACCCATCCGTGCAGGCCATCCATCCATTCATCCATCCACCCATGCAGGCCATCTGTCCATCCGCCCACCCATCCGTCCACACATCCATCCATCCACCCATCCACCCATGCACCACCCACCCATCCATCCAGCCATCCACTGGCTCATCAATCCATCTTTTGCAGTCTACGTTCATCGTGTCTTTCTCTTACCTGCATTATGTGTAATGAATATAGGTGCGTTTGTAGAGAGAAAAATACCATCACCAAATGTCTTCAAAGCATACATGTTTGCACAGGATGACAAAGGAAATGACCAACACTTAGGCTGGTGGCGGGCTGAGTCAAGTCTGTTTTGCATCTGTATTGACTCGGAGTTCTGTCTTTCCACCAGCTGATTCAAGACAGCACCCGAACTAATGAGTCAGATTTTTCAGTCTCTCCAGTGAGCGAGGTCTCCTCTAACTCCATAGACCACAGCTCAGGCGAAAAACAAGACAAGACAGACGACTAGTGCGCCACAAGCCTAGCATGACCGAGATTTGGAAGACGGGGGTAGAGATAGAGAGGATAGAGGAGATGGGCGAGAGGGGAGTTGAAAGAAAGAATGCTATTTCCCTCCATTTCTGTTCTCTCTCTCTTTCTCCCACTGCCTCTCTCGCCCCAGTGGTCCACCAGCCTAAAGACCTATGACTGGGATTTGGGAGGGAGGAGGAGGAGGGTGCATAGAGAACAGGGTAGATGCAGGAGAGAGGGATGAAGAAAGGGGAAAATTGATGCAGCTGATGTTCAAACCAAGTTTTGAAGTCAAACATCACCAGGTGTTCCGGCCTCTTTGGGCTAAGATTAAGCTTGTCAAAACAGGATCGAAGTGTTCCTTGGTGCTGATCGGTGCAGGCAAAATACAAATTTACCGTTTTCTGGCACTGATGAAACTGCTTACTGAGGAAGGATATTAGCTTTTTCATCTGGCCGTTCTTTCTATCTGTTAAATCTATCTCGCCCATAATTTCTCTCATTTTCTGTGCTTGACCTGGCCCTTTCTTTCCTTTCGTTGGCACATTTATGAGTTTCACCTGATTTATCTTTTATTGTTTGTTTGTTTGTTTGTTTGTTTGTTTGTTTGTTTGTTTGTTTGTTTGTTTGTTTGTTTGTTTGTTTGTTTGTTTGTTTGTTTGTTTGTTTGTTTGTTTGTTTGTTTGTTTGTTTGTTTGTTTGTTTGTTTGTTTGTTTGTTTGTTTGTTTGTGTGTTTGTGTGTTTGTGTGTTTGTGTGTGTGTGTGTGTGTGTGTGTGTGTGTGTGTGTGTGTGTGTGTGTGTGTGTGTGTGTGTGTGTGTGTGTGTGTGTGTGTGTGTGTGTGTGTGTGTGTGTGTGTGTGTGTCTCTCTCCCCTTCTCTCTCATTCTCTTTTCCCTTGTACTTTTGTCTTTCATTCCACTCAGCCTAATGTTAATCTTCATTCTTTGTCATTTTTCGATTCCAATTACAATTCACAACAAGACATGAATTGTAGAAACCATAATTAAATGAAATAAAATTCCGTCATAATTGCAGATTGCTTGCTAATTGTAAACCATTCAACATCCAGTGCCAGTAAACTATACGGAACTGATTTGGTATTGTCAGGGAGTAATTACTTTTCTCAGTTCAGGATTGATTCTATCTACTCAGGATTTATTTTTTTCATTTCAGGAGTTCACTTCTACTTCTGAATCGTTCGACTTCTACGTAACAGTCACATTATAAAAATGCCTTTTCCGTCAATTTTCGTCGTGGTTTGCGTTTCGTCTATTGCACTTGTATATATTCCCTCTCTCTTTCTCGCCCTAACTTTTCTCGTCTCTTGGCTCAGTTTGAGTTGTTAGCCACATTTATTCACTTTGTATATTATTAAGTTCTGACTTTCCCATTTCTAGGTTCCCCCGTCTGGTGTTGTTTTTTCTTCTTTAAGTGTAAGCCAGCATGTATTTCAGTTTCTTCTGGAATGGTTTGTCTAACAGTTCTTTTTTAGTTTGGAATCATTCCATCAAAACACTCTCCCTACCACCAGATTTCCCGTGCTTTTAGAATCGTCTGGTATCAAGTTGTGCATAAATATCTGGTATGTAACCCATAAACCTTTGGCTAAATGCTAGGATGAAAAATAAGTATGTATTAAAAACATGTACATCGAGTGAAAGTGCACCTACTATTTTGCCTTTATTTTTTTCATGTGATACACTCCTGTACGGTGGGATGACAAGGAAGGTTTTAAAGAGATATTGATACAGTATGAAAAGATATTTTTTGCCTCTCCTTTTCCTTCCCCGTGTGTCCTTTTGGACATAATGTGCCATTTTAGCCTAGGAGCAAACATGGGGCTTTTTTATGTTGCTGTCGCGTCGCATCGCGTCTCCATTTTTGAAATGTTGTTGAATGAATGGAGAAGCGCACACAAGTGACAGTTGGGCTCGTTTCAGAGTTAAGGGAACCTGAAAGTAAGAGTAAGACAGAACAGCAACGCGGTGCAGGCTCGAAAAGGGGAAATTGCACGACATATTTATTGAATGGATACACATATAGAAAAAACAGCGACTGACCTCTCCGTGACGTTAGCCTCTGCAGTCACAGGTGCCACTCAGGGTACGTGAGTACACCGGACACCAACAATCTGGTCGTTATCACAGATTATCCTATGATATAACCTCGTTAATTTTCCTGTTGCCTGCTGTCGCTACCAGTGAGCCGATTATGACAATATGCCGATATCCTACTCACGAAGAAAACATGGCACCTACGGTGTCACGAGCAGAGTTAGGGTCTTGGGGATGTTACGACTGCACGAGAGGCAGCTAACTCACACTCGGACACAACCACACAAGAAAAGTACTAAATAACTAGAGCGTATATATGTCAGGCCGGTCAGGCCATAGTTTACATAAATATTAATAACAAAACAAAAGACAATAGAGGTATATATTCAAACCAAAAACTCTAATTAATAACTTAACCAATGATATTCATGTAACTATGGAGGTACTGCAATCAATAGTAAATAGGTATATTATACGAAACTGGATATCAATTTAAAGTGACAGTTGAGTCGCCACTGGCCAGTCGCCAGGCAAACTCTCCATAAATCATATGGGCTTAAATGTTAGGAGAGCCCAGTACGTTCAAAGCCTACAGAAGCACTCTTCGGCTTGTAGGTAATTTAAGCAGTTGCCAAAAGACTATATTTTATGCACAATCACTATTCAATTCATCAACAATGTGCTATATTATTCCAATCATACTATGGCAATAGATCTATCATACAGGACACTCGTGGTCGAGTGCCAGCTGGGGTTTCCTTAGTCTTCCTATGAGGCTGTAGTTCTCTCTCTATCTCCGATCTCTATTATACTTGAATAATTAAGATATATTACCATTGCTCACGCCTACTGAGAGGCGCGAACATCAAAATAGCGCAGCGTGGGCTTTCAAAGGTCAGCCCACTCAGACCTTTCTTTCTAGAGCTCAGTCAGTCCGTTAGCAAGGACTTCTTAGTCTTCAGACCACACAGTTCAGGTACTGGCCAACCGGAGATACTTCACGAAACGATGCTTCTCTCGTCTGTATTCACTAAATCTGAACGTTACACGATGTTATATACTATCTAACTACCCAGCGTGCTAGTCCGCTGGCCCAATTAGTTCAGCTATCTCATAGGTCGAAACCTCCCACCATTTTAACTGTAGTAATACGTCTGCACTATTCTACCAGCCAGTTAACGTGCAAAACTTGTCTAGTCATACTTAACAATGTCAACTGTCCCCACCTTGTTTCACCCCTACTCCATTACTTATTAATCACGAACATAAGCCGACAAGCGTGACTCCAACAGTTTAACTTTACATTTATTTACTCACCAACTATAATTTGGCGAGGACCGTTCAAGGCCACCAGCCAATTTCTCATGGCCCTGGTAAACAACAACAACTCACTCTCTGCGTGAGTTTTAACAATATCCGAATCATGACATACGGCACAGATGGAATATTCCACCAGCGAACTATTCATGTGTCATAATTTACTGAGAGAGATATGTTACACGGTACAACATTATGCCACTCTCACACCGGTCTCCACAGTCAGAGAGGACGCTGCCCCAGACAAACGGATATATATACAGGACAATTAATGTATTGGATGCTCATCCATGATCGTTTCATGATCGACGGGGGCCTTACTACTTTTGCTAGTACAACATAATCATAATCACCTTTAATTTTAATTGGTCTTTTTCATTAGTTTTGTGGCAAGGCTGAAATTATTTGATTTTCTTTCATTTGATATTTGTTCATTCCACATGTCAAAGGGAATTCACCGGATCATTGCATAGAAAATGTCCGTCTCGTGCAACAGAGCTTTTGGGCATTTTGTGTGGAATAGATGGAAGTCACAGCGATAATGTCTCATCATTAAAAATTATTGAGAACTGCATTGAGAAAACCGTTCGTTGAATCAAATCCGCGTCGTCCCAAGAGTTCATAGTTGGGTTAAATTTAGACACACTTTCGCTTCACTTAGCTCCTGAACTCTACACCCACATGAGGAAGTCAGTTCTGTGAACGGAACGTGCTAGAGCCAAAATCTCTTCGTGTTAAGAATGATTGGCTATTCAAGACATGCTCCGACTCTGTTGCAATACTATCCAGTCACGTATGAGTGCGTTACAGTTCACTGTGCTTAATTTGATAAAACTGTGTCAATTTTCGTGTAGAAGTCTTTATCTCTGTTTTAGGAAGAGGAGATGGACCACTATGGGACCTGTAAAGCTGTGTTTTCATGTGTATAGCAACGGAAACGCCAACATTCTTTCTGTTTCACCACTTGAAGGGTTTTTCACCCATCCATTTCCGTTTTCCATACACAAGTCATGAAAATCCAGCTTAATTAGTCAACGTAATAAAAAATAACGGCCTGATGCAAGCTCCCCGTAACACTGTACGTAGAACATCTGGGAGCCTACATTATGCAATACACGAATGTTTCGACATCTATTATATCAGGTATTGTTCCGGTAACCAGTTCTCAGTATGACATGAGGTAATACATGTTGCAATGATAGATCAACTCGCAGGAGTGAGAGCTAGGTCAGCAAAACAACAGCAGTGCTATCAGTGTTTCAGGTAACCAGTGATTGCGTGATCTCTTTGACTGCGTGGGATGGGAATGGAGTGGACTGAGTAGCAAAAGGAGGGATATTTATCGTCGTAAACAAGACCTGCAAGAAGGTTAGCCAGAAAATCCACATAGACAAAACGAAAGACACAACGAACTACGAGACGGATGAAAAGGGAATAATTGAAAACAAAAACGGTTGAAAAATCACGGAATATAAATACCTAGGACAGACAGTACACATGGAACACAACATAATAACACTGAAATAGACTCTAGAATAAGATCAACATGGAGCTGCTTTGGAAAAGAAAACAGAGAGATATTCCTGGACCATGAACTGCTAATAGGGACAAGTATTCAACCAGTGCCTTATTCCAACGATTACCTATGGTTGCCAAAAATGGTCGATTACAAAACAACTTACGAACAAATTAAGAACGACCCAGAGGGCAATCATCGGACTACAAGATAAAATTCGGCACGCCGAAATCCGCAAACAAACAAAGCTAACGGACATAGTAAACTTCATGCTACAACAAAAGTGGAATTGGGCTGGACCTGTGGGTAGGATGAATGACAGTAGATGAACAACACAATGCACTGAATGACAACCACGGACACGAAAAAGAACATGAGGTCGACCAGGAAGAAGATGGCAGGTTAATATTAAAAAGAGAGGGGGAACAACTTGGATGAGGGAGACATCAGACAGAAAGGTTTGGAAGTGATTGTTGGAGGGCTACATCCTACAGTGGATGGACAATGCCTAGGTGAACGGTGAAAACAAGACTTGGCACTACCATTACATGACGCATAAGCGTTAAGATGCATATAGCGGCGACTGCAGTGAGCTTTGCTGGCTACAGACACAAGTCCAAATAATTGCTTTCGAACAGCCCTCTGCATCAATAGCTTGTGTTGTACGGGAGCGTTTCGTCCTGTTGATTAAGGCGCTTTTATCATATCAATATATGCGGACATAATTAAGCAGCACGGTCATGTAATGTGCATCCCAGCGAGTACTCCCTCTCTCTCTCTCTCTCTCTCTCTCTCTCTCTCTCTCTCTCTCTCTCTCTCTCTCTCTCTCTCTCTCTCTCTCTCTCTCTCTTTCTCTCTGATGCTCTCTCTCTCTCTCTCTCTCTCTCTCACCCTCTCTCTCCGAGTCTCTCTTTCGCTCTCGGATGCTCTCCCCGAGTCTCACACAATCCCTGAGGTTCTATATATTTCTCTCCCTTTCTCTTTCTGACTGATGCTCTCTCTCTCTCTCTCTCTCTCTTGTCTCTTTCTCTCTCTCTCTTTCTCTCTCTCTCTGACGCTATCTGTTGATGTTCTCTCTCTCTCTCTCTCTCTCTCTCTCTCTCTCCTTCTGATGCTGTCTCTGAGTTTCTCTGTGTCTGCCTCTCTGCCTCTCTCTGAGGCTCTCTATATTTCTCTCCATCCTCTGTGTGGCTCAGTGTGTGTTTGGAAAGGAGGGGAATCGATAAGGGTCAGCACTACACTGAATTATAAAGATTCTTTGAATCTTCAGATGTATGTTATAACACAAAACATTGTGTGAGAAAGCAGCGGGGAAAAGGTCTTTCGGGACAGTAAAGAATCCTCACGCCTAGTTCATCCATTAACTACAACTTTTCTATACAGTGCACAGGTTTTCAAGAATTTGAGTGTGGCCCATTTAACGCTACAAAATATTCAGCCTGGAGGGGAAATTTCATTGACTGGCCATTCAGAACATCATTTTGCACCCCTGAGTGCTTTTGACTTTCGATGTGTACAGAAATGCTGTAAGAGAAGTCAGGGTGACAAAACCATTAGGTCACTCTTTCCTGTTGATATTTTGCTGGGGGTGGGGAGGTTTCTTTGTTTTTTTAAATGATGTCCTTACAGTATCAGGAGCAGACTCAATGCACTTACCAGCGCATTTAATCGTGTTTTCCCCGAATAATGCAACATTCAGAATCGTTTTCAAGTTGATGTTGCAGTGACGCGGAAAAGTGAATTCTATTTGAATGAAATTAGAGAGACTGGTCTGGGGGGGGGGGGGGTGAACTTAAAAACTGCCATCAGCTTTCGTGGCAAAACGCATTCCGTTTCTGTAGAATTACAAGGTTCTAACTCTCTTCCGACAGTCTTTGAGAAATTGATAATTGAAGTGTCATGACTCATAGCTCTTGATAATACGCCTTTTTTTCTTTTTAGTAATACAAAGTAAACACCGAATCCCTTAATGGTTTGACGCCCAATGGAGAAGGCCTGTAGAAGTAGAGTCTAGTATGGAACTCAGTTCAGCTCAAAAGTGCTCAAGAGGGCGATTTTGTGATGAGAATAAAAATTAAGAACAAAATAATCTGCTTAAGGATATTTTACGGAAAGAGATGGGCATGGATAATGATATCTTTGTTCCTAGGCCCATGATACAAAGGGAAAAATAAGAAAAAAAGACAGGTTGCCTTGACTTCGGACAAATGGCAGATTTGTTCCATGCCAGAGGCTCTCGCCTGTGTGTTCTTTATGTCTCCGTCGATGTCAGTTTGCTCCCTTCTAGTTTGTTGTGGTGATACCAAGGTAACGGCATGTCTCTTGATGACCTCAGGGTATTGATACTGTTCAAAACACAGACATTGATATGTCAGTTCTTGCCCTATCTGTGTGGTTCTACAAGGCAGGGAGAGATACAAATTTTAATACTGAAAGAAGGCAAGAGAGACGGACAGATTTGGAGAAAAAGTGGGAGGGAGATAATTATGGCCAAAAAAAAAAATGCACCGTATGTTTTTTAGCCGAATGTTAGTTCATTTTACCAATGTGATAAAATTATATGAATGTATTTAATTCTATGTTAAACTTAACAGCTCTGAATACGAAACAAAGAAAGTACACCCAAATAGACCGTGAAGGACGCAAAGTGGCCATTATCGTCTAATTACAAGACAAAATAGATAAAATACTGAGTGGTGTTCATTTTTCAGTGATGGCTTGTAATGTAAAATTATTACGCGTGCCAGTGACAGGCCGTGACAGATATAGTTCGTCGTCCATCTTACATAATGGCGTATCGATGATTTTTTGTGTTTTTGAATTAAGACTACCTTATCATTGCTCGTGATGAAATCCATGTTCTCTCAAAGCGTCGTATCGAACTGTTTAATGGTTTGAGTAAAGAAGCACAAGCGTTTTTGCCATGTCCAATAATAACAAACGTGAACAAAACAAACGCGCTCTTGTGAATTGAGAAAATTGTCCACGCCAGTATAAGAGAGACAACGAGTGATATTTGTTGGGTTTCAATAATTTTTATTGTTCATTACATGCGCTGGACACAGGGAAAATTACCATTTAAAAAGGGATGCTGTTGCTTTGTAATATTCGAGTTGGTAGATGACGTGAGAGACAATCTTAGCAGGTAGGTGTCCCCTAAATGTAGACAGCCATGAGAGGAGGCTGCTTTGACTAACATACACTGTGATCATTTTGCATCTGCGTAACAAATAGGAGTAACATGTCAATTATTTCAATCGTACCTATTGCAACCTGGTCGTCACAGTGGGACACATGACGTAGCGGGTGTCTATATCTTTCTTGAGCGCACTGACACACGAAATGACACACCCGCATATCTGCACATATATTCCAAAACCTGTATAATACACACTCGAGCAATTGTAAATTCATACACCCGAACATATTCACAACTTGAATGTTCAATAATTTGGAAAACTGGTCCAGTAAACCAAGCGAGTGAAGCGGATACATCGACCACCTTGGACTCTCCTATTGTTTTTTTAGTGCTAGTCACTTCCTCTCAAAGACTAGGAACCTGGGCAGTGGACAATAGAGATATTGTATGGAGGACGTCAAGCCAGTTTTCCTGGTAAACTCCGGTAACTCCATAAGGCACTGGGCCAAGCTGAGTGTTCTCTCCCCGTATCCCCAGCAAACAGGGGAAACCAGTACAGTGTTTTAATGGCAAGGGTTGCCGGCCCATTGTCTTCGTTACGCCTTTCAGACTGACATAAGATAGGAAAATAATGGTCCTATTATTCAAAGGTTCTCAACTTGCTATAGTCTGATCATTTTCCATTTACTGTTAAAAATTGGAAATTTCCAGCCCCTCCCGTTATCATCCCACATTTCTTCCTCATTCCGCCCATTTGGCGTTTTCATAACTGTTTTTTTTTCTGTTTTGAAACAATTTTCGTCTGAATGTCAGGCCGCATTTTCATCTCCGAATCAGTGAAAGATGTTTTTTCTTTCTCTCTCTTCTTCTTTTCTCTCTGTCCCCCTCTACCCCCTCTCCCTTTCCCCCCTCATCTCTCCCCTCCCTCCCCACCTCTCTCTTTTCTCTCATCTCTCCTTTTCCCCTTCTCTCTTTCTCCACCCCCATCCCACCCCACCTCCTTCTGTTCTTTGTGTGTCCATGTGTATGCGTATACGTGTATCGGGAAGAGTCAACACTTTTTGTTGTTCTATTGAGTGAGGCACAGAAAAGGACAGTCCGGCTGCTAAGTTGAAAGAAAACATCTTCCTCTCGGTAAAACCAAAGATCAACAGACTTAAGCCGTAAGTTTATTCAGATCCACCCCAACGATCTTCCCAAGATCGAGAAGTAGTAAAAAAGGGGGGTTTTGTGGGTATTTCTGTAGGCAGAGGTCCCTGAAGGGCATAACAGATGTCTTTCCGTACAGAGAATATTCGTTGGAAACTTGAGACTCGATACTTGTGTTGACCAAGTTTCATAGACATAGACTGCAAAAATCAGAAAAACCAAACTTTCCGATATTCACATGTCTGATCCAAACATTTTTCTTTTTAACACTGTCAATTTCCGTCAGAATATAGACACTGGTATTCCTTGACCAGTAAATCGACTTGCTTTCAAATCATAGAATGTGTGGTGCAAACTAAACCTTTACAATGACATAATCCTTACACTCGATAGGAATTATACCCCAGATCCAGGATACCGAGACGAATCAACTCGCCAAATTCCGTCCGTCGATTTGTGCGCGTATCATCGATGACAGCAATACAACGCCTACATACGTCCCTTCATAACTGAAAGAAAAAGACTTCTAGTACTCACGTGAATTATACGCGCGCAATTTCTGGACATAGATTGGAAGAAGGAATGGTTCGCCTCGGTATTCTGTGCCTCGGATTATGCTTTGCTACAAAGTTGCTGTTGTAACCCTTCATGTCGCGGATTGGCAAGTGGACTGTTTTATGTCCAAAACCCTCAAATTGAGAGAGAAAAAAAGTTTGTAATATGTAACCTTAATGAAAATTCAAATACCTGCAATAATTTCAACACAGTCACATAAATAGTTTTATCAAGTTATAAAATAGAGTAATACACGTTGTGTCTTAGATATCTGCAGGCATTTAAGAGCAACAAATAAAAACGGACGTGATTGCACTACAGTTGTATTACAGAGCTCGAAAATTCAGTACTTCAGTCAACACTGTACAGTCAAACTGTTTAATGACAAGAAAGTCAGCAAGATTTGGAAAGCAGATACTAAAGAGCAGGCTGTCTCTCTTAAAAAAAAAACCAAAAAAAAACAATAACCACCGGGCATGTCCATAATTATGTAAGCACTGTAGGCACAGCTCACCATGTGCAATGAAGGGAAAAACCTAAAATGATGCAAAGGGGTGTGCGCGTGGTAAGAACAGTCTCTCTGCGGTGGACAGAGAGAAAAACGGAGAGAGACAGAGCTGCAGAAGAAGAGAAAGAAAAGTACAGAAAAAGGAAAAGAACTGCATTTTTCTCTCCGCTCCCCCTAAGACGAAAACGATACTCATTGTCGTCCTACATGTAGATAGATCAAGATGACCTTTCACATCGTCACCGTTCCTTAAAATGTAGTAGCTGAAAGATTTTGACTACTTTTCAGGTGAAGCAAAAACTATTTGACGATGGCTCTCTGAAAGTTTGTTATTCCATTACTTTTCGACTCAGGAGTCTAGAATCAAGATCATTCGATGTGGCTTTGAATGGAGCTGAACATAATATAAAAATCGATTTTTTAAATTTTTTTTTTGATTTGCTAGTTTTAGGGAACGGTGACATTCTCTCTCTTTCTCTCTCTCTCTCTGACTGTGGCACAATCAATATTTTTTTTGTTGGTCTCTCCTTGCCCCCCCCCCCCCAAACCCACCATCTTCCCCACCCTCAGCCTACCCTTTCACCGCTAGTGAATAAATTAAATAAAGGGTGACAAATTAATCACCTACATCAACAACCCGCAAGAGATCGCAATGTATATTAAATTCTGTTTCCAACATTCTACCTGAGGACTGACTAACAAATATAATGTTTTCTCTCATGCATGAAGTGACCAGCACAGCCATCTGTCAGATATGGTTGATTCACTTCGTTGGACTAACATAGACACAACGGGCAGTGGTTAAACTCATTAGTAATTGAATTTACAGGCTGATTTTCATGTCTAGACAGTGGATAAACGTTGCCTATGTTTTGCGAACGGAGTGGACAAATGTATTCAGCCGAGCGTAAATTATGACATTCGTTAATCTTCATTTCCTGTCCATCACGGCCACAGAGAGGTCAGCAGTCGGTCACCTGACAATATTTATTAATCACATAACCTCACGAACATGGAAATAATCGCCGTGCGTGCGTCAAATGCAAGCACCTGGCAGTGACAATGCGATTGGGCAATGGAGAGGGAAGGGAGGGGCAGGAGTGAGGGTGGGGCAAAGTCAAGTTCACAAACTGTCGAAATAAATAAATAAAATGAAATGGTATAATTAAAAAAAAACTAGCGCCAGCCTATATAAACTTCAGTAAAGCCCTGCAGACTTCGTGTGGCAACGTATGTTGCTGAAATTTTGCACAAAAATAAAAAACAATTTGGGATTAATGGCTGTTGCCGTTCTTTTTTTAGTGGGGAAGTATTTTCTTGAATTTGCTTTGGGTCGCTAATTTCTCCTGCAATCCATTCTTTTCCATGAAAACATGACGTTATCACTTCCTGAAATGTGTTCACTATCAAACACACTGACCCGTGAGCATATTATTGTCATTTCATGATTATCTGATGGGGTGCATTGGGCATAAACGCGCAAAGGAAGTGCAGAATGACCTTCTAACTCAAACAACAACAACAACAAAAATAAACTAAAGGAACAGACAAGGTGGAGCAGATCCGTGATAACCACCAAAAAACAAAATAATAAAAATATTTCTCCCAGATAGGGCCGGGTAAAAGCTATTTCATGCATAAATATTAAATAGTACCAACTTGGAAGAGAGAGACTGGAGGAGATTGTGGCGAGAGAAACCCAGTCAAATAATGAGGCCTTAAAAATATATTTAAACATGTATATAATTTCATAACTAAAGAATCCTAATTGAGAGAATAAGGGCCGACCTGTTATCTAAAATATGATTATGTCGCAAAGAACTTTGTTCTGATTATGGGATAATGAAAGCGGTTATTGTTGGAGGTGTTGCTGATTACGACAGCAAATGATTTCGTCATGATGACAATGAAGCAGTACTTGTGGACCTCATTCGTCTGAATTTTTTTTTTCCCCCGGCTGAAAAAATAATTCCTTGATATTCATCTCTTTTCACTAACAACGATATTAATCCTAGTAAAAATTATTAAGAGGATTTGACTGCTGCACGAATACAGGTAAAGGGTAGATTGAATTGGGTCGATATGACATGGCACCAACACGCTATATCATAAACAATGAACTCACAACAAAGGGATAACTCAAACGTCAAAGAACAATATCACTCATTTTTTATTTTGCCCGGGCAGCGATCTGTTCGGTCTGTTCTCTCGATTTCCAACTGCCAAGGTATCTTCAACGTACGTAAAGTGCACACGGGCCCTCCGAGTCTTTCGTCCTTGTCCGAGAAGACTAGATGCTCGATCCTATCTGTCATAGAATCAGGGATTGGAAAATGTGAGAAAAATCCCAAAATTCCAACGTGCTTGCACCGACCGGGACTCGAACCCGGTACCCTCGGCATGAGATGCGAGCACCTTGCCCCTAGACCAATGTGCCCCCCCCCCAACCCCCTGCAACCACTCAGCGAGTTACTAGAAGTACATTTTGGCTTAATTTGACGAGTTCTGAAGAAACCACGGTCGCGACTTGTGAGATGGTAAGGGTTTTAGTTAGATGTATCGCCACACCTCTATCTCCCTCCTGCCCTAACCTCCGCTCGCGTTGATGTGACCCCCACACAAGCGAATGACTCACACTTTTCTGTGCTTCTCGCCAGATGTAATTCTTTTCACTATCTAGAAAAGAAAAAAAAGTCAACACAGCCAGATCCATAACGTGCAGTTGTATAAATTCAATTTATCGGCGGCGCGTGTAAGAGGTGAAGTAGGAGATAAGTAAAGACAGAAAGAGAGAGATGTGAAGCTAATACATTATTATGCTGTCTGTCAAGGTCAGAAAGAAATCTCTACTCCAGCTGAAGGCAGTCTGGGGGCATAATAGATACTGACGTCTGTTTCCATCTCGTAATGTTGTTGTTTTTTTTGTGCGTGTGTTTTGTTTGATATTTTCACATCGTCTTGTTTACTCTGTTCTTCCCGCCACCTCCTCTCTTTCTCTCTCTCTCTCCTCCTCCTCTCTCTCTCTCTTTCTCCTCTCTGTCTCTCTCTCCTCTCTCTGTCCTCTCTGTCGTCCTTTCTCTCTCTCTCGTCCTTTCTCTCTCTCTCGTCCTTTCTCTCTCTCTCGTCCTTTCTCTCTCTCTCGTCCTTCCTGTCCCTCCTTCGTTCTTCCTCATATCCTTCCCCCTCCCTCCCCTTCTCATTCTCTCCTCCTGCTGTATCTCCCTTCCTTCCCTTTCATCATATCACTCTATCAATAAAACATATTTTAACAATGTGTAGACTTCATGCATATTCGAGGAAGGCACTATGCGTGCGGATCCATGAAAGAATTATTTTCTGACGTGGACCCGCAAAGCATCCTGTCCTTTCTGAGAGAGGCTAAGCTCTACAGCTTGATTTAATAACTTTTATATTTATTAATTTACAAAACATGTTCCCCAGATCTATACAAAAGAACTTTTTTAAAGAATTTTACCAATGTGATAAAATTATATGAATGTATCTAATTCTATGTCAAACTTAAGAGCTCTGAATACGAAACATAAACAAAGAATGTATACCCAAACACACCGTCAAAGTCGCAAAGTGGCCGTTATCTTGCCGACGCGATGTAAAGCCCAAACTCGAACTCCAACTCATAACACTCTCTTTCCCTTTCTTTACCTTTACCTCTTTGATTTTCTTGCATACATTCTTCCCGGATAGAGGAGGTTCTTTGGAATTCAAATTAAAAATTGTAATTATTTTGTGGCGCCGCCTCGATATGTAAACACATGATGCGTTTTTAATCGAAACAGTCTGCCTTGCCGCTTCTTTCACTGTAACCGCGCACTCAGACACTGACCAGATATTTCAGATTAAGGGGTCTAATCGTTTTGGTCACTGGAAATCAACAGAATTGTGAAAAATAATGGGAGTGAAAACTAAGTGCTGAAGATGCTGGCAGATTAACCAATCCGTGCGACCTAAGTCAATCCTTTCAAACTATTTTGCAATCCAGATGGGTTCTGATATTTTTGTGCGTGGGCCGAGAGCTTGAGTTACGTTAAGTAAAAGTGGTAAGTTGGCCCACCAAACAATCATTATATTAAAATTTATATCGTTAATGTTTAAATGTCAAAGACGATTTAATCAAAGACATAATTTTCCCAAACATCTGAATTTTGGCTTCTGTGGCCGTATGTATGAATTGTGCGTAACTGGTTACACGGTGGTGTAGGCCTTACGCGTCGGTGCAAAACGCTACCCGGTATGCATGAACTTTGCGTAAGCCAACACCCACATGTACAGAGTTCGTAACTTGACGCTTTCTCCGAGGACGACTACATCAGCTACGCAATGTGTAACGAGCTTGGGAAAGTGGCATCTGCTAGAGAGAAAGAAAGGAAGTAACTGATATTTTATTCCAACCCATAACTTCACGCGCCAAGGACAAAAATTGGATTTCCAATCGGCAGTTTTCTCGTGGCATTGATAGGCCGAAACAAATTTTAATTCTAAGCATGCGCAATGTCTATTTTTGTTACAGGGGTAAGCGGCAATTGATGCGTAGGTACAGGCAGGTGTAACTTTAGTTCATGCATACCGACTAAATTTGAGTTTACACCTAGGTGGCCGTACGCACTATTAAGCCTGCACCATGGTGTAAAACGGGGGATTCACACCAAGTTCATGCATACGACCACGTGTGTGTCGTTATTGGACCAACCAAGTTTGTTTTATGGCTCGCCGTGTTATGGTGCCCCTCAGACTACTGCAATTTTCCCTGAAATCTGATTACTGGTTGCAGTAATGTTTTGCGCGCCATCCTAGATTATGCATGACTTTTAAGATTTTCAGATCAGTAAAAATGCATTATTAATATTAGCGTCGTGAATTTTTCTGGCGCAGCGAATTTCTTTGATAATTTTGAAATGCCAAAAGAAAAAAAAAAATGTCTTTAAACGTCACTTCATATTCAGTCTGCTTAGCACAGAGAAGGCCAACTGACCCTACCCCCCCCCCCAAAAAAACAACCAATGCAAGCGTTGTTGTTTGTTCCTGAGCCGACGTGGGTACAGAAATGACTGTAAATACAAAATTGCTATCATGAAAGCCTGGGGGATTTTTTAAAATTACATACCAATTAAAGTAGCAAAAATACGAAATCTTAGGGGCTGCTAGCTTTCGGAAGAGGGGTACCGATTTCTGAACAGATTATTATTGACTCGTATCATGCCTTGCTGTGTTTGTTAGTGAGAAGCATTTAATACATCTAAAATAAAAAGGTTAAAAAAAAAGTGCATAATTAGCAATGGGGATAAAGACTTAGTGGTAAAAATATACTAAAAACGTATTATGTCTCAAAAGAAGTAAGATAAGACAAATAAAGTGACTATTTTACGGTATCATTAGATTGCACATTAGCTGGTCTCACCCGAGTCCGCCATTTGTTCAAAACTGGTCAGTTTAAAATTCATTTGTCCTTAATCCTTTTGCCGCCAAGCCCAAATGCCCTTTCTTCCTTTAGACTAAAAGAACAATGGATTATCGTGTAGAAAGCCAGCAGGAAATGGTAAAATCAGGAGTGCAAAACATGCCGGAACAATGCCGGCCGATATTTGAGCCTCACAGCAGTTTTAGCATGAAACGGTATGGGTGATATATCGGACGCTCAGCAGTCTTCTGCAACATAGGCCGTTAGGTCGGCCCTATGGCAGCAAGAGGGTTAAATCCAAATTGTGATATCTTCACCAGTAAGTCATATAACGTGGCATATTACCTTAGATATGCCAGGGTGTGGCAAGCTGCCATTCTCACGTAATTTTACCGTGTTTGTGAATTAATTATTTCTCTGCTTCACCGGCGTCTTTGTTCTAACACATACCAGGCGAACAAATTCTTGTTGGTCTTGTGGGTCATATTTTAATCATTTGAAATGCGACTCTGGTGACATTTAAAACATTGTGCAAGAATAAACTTGGCTCCAGTGAAATACGATAAAGTTTACTGGAAATTCCACAAAAATTCCTTAATGTCACAACTTTTTTGCTGTAACAAACAGCCCGATCTCCTTCCAGTTGTCGAGGTGCATAATGGCTGACAAACATTGTCAACCAGACCAAAGGACTCCCACTGATATAATACTTATAATCTGATCTCCATCCAGTTGTAGAATGTTCTCAGTGGTTGTCGGATACCACTTTCAATTCAACACCTTCCTATTTATGTCACAACCCACAGTGCGATCTCCACTCCACGTACAGTATCGTCGGGCGCCATCAGTGTCTGATGTGACATCTTTCCACTGATCTAATAACTCACAGCCCGATCTCCATCCAGCTGTAAAGTGCACATTATCGTCCGGTGTCATCAGTGCCTGATGTGACACCTGGCCACTGATGTAGCAACTCACAGCCCGATCTCCACCCAGCTGTAGAGTGTACAGTGTCGTCGGGCGTCTTCGGTGCCTGATGTGACCCGTGGCCACTGATGTAACAATTCACAGCCCGATCTCCACTCACCTGTATGTAGAGTGTACAGTATCGTCGGGCATCACCACTGTGTGATGTGACACTTTTCCACTGATGTAATTGAGTCTGATCTCCATCCGACTGCAGACGTGTCAAAGAGTTCGGTTCTGTCTCTCATTAAACAGACGTGGTTTTCACTGCGCATAAAATTTAATAGCCTTTGAAACATACAAAAGCGGAGGTAAAGTTCCTGACAAAAAAGCTAATTAGACCAACGAGAAGAATTCTTTTTCCGACAGGCTATGCAGAACCAATCACGGAGAAAGAAGAAGAACATTGTCACGAACGCAGCCCCTACAACTGGTCACTGGTATTACAACTCAAGTTGAAGAGCTTTGTTTTCGGAGGATTGCTGCATTAGGCACCCACAGCCCAACATCTACCAATTTTATAGGATGGGTACCCGAACTATTCGTAACTTCGACAATATTTTGATTTAAGGAGATGACAGTTTGAACAAATTTTGAAATTTTGACATTACAGAGCTTAGATGAGACCTACAAATAGAGCAGTTTAACTGTAAAATTTTAGTTATGACTGTGTGCATTTCACAAGATCAATACAACTTCTGAATCTGGCTATATATATAGCATTGATGTTTGTGGTCCTTTTTTTTTGTATCAGAATCCTGAAGACGGTGAAAACTGCACCTAGGACCAATTTCGAAAGTGTGATTGTTGTTTTGTTGTTGTTGTTGTTTGTTTGTTTGTTGTTGTTGTTGTTTTTAATAATACGTTGTTGTGTGGATGTCCGACATCATAACTCGTAGACTAAATTAATATGGCTGGATAAACTAAACATCATCATGTGTTTAGTTAGGATACCGATGAGTAGGTGAAAGTTAGTCGCACTCGAAATTCAACATTTTGAAGCGGAAGATAGTATTGGATAAATCGTTAACATTTAAAGACAATTCACTACTTCCAGTAATAAATGCTTTGATTTTCAACACCACCGTTCAAACTTCCAATTTTCTTCCTAATTGATTTTCTTTGGGTTTAATTTTTAATCGCTCATTATCTTAAATTACCATAATACTACCATACCACTCAGAACATGAAATTGCACCCCCCCCCCCCCCGAAGAGTTGGTCCTCTGGATGGTGTTACGGGTGTGCCCTCGAGTGTTACGGGGATGGTTTATATGGAATTATAGGTTCGACTGCATTTTAAACTATCGAGAGGTTTTTAGAAAAATACTCTTCCATACCATGCCACATATACTAATAACAATTCGAGTAAGTTTTATCAAGGACCTTGCAGGGCCACAAATTTATTACTTTAAATTCCCTAACAAATTTCGTCTAGCTTTACATTCTAAAAGGACAACATCAGCAGCATCAAATGAAAACACAATAATATATCACTAGAAGTCTCCTCTATATTCTTAAAAGATTATATCATTCTGACTCATTCACAATTTAATTATTACTTATCTATCTTCAGAAATAGCCTACCTACTATCTAATAAATAATATCTTAATGTCTCAGACGACAATGTTAACTCAGTTATTCGTGCCTACCGCTTAAAAAGGATATAACTCGTCAACACAACTGACGTAGTTACATTAGATCTAGATCTACTCTAGGATGGGCTGGCAATCCCCAGCCTCATCCAGACACATCAATTTCAATTTACAAATGTGTATACCAGACACTCATGCTAGATCTAGTTGCATGTAAAATACATTGTAGTCTTGCATTCTTTGATAGCACTTCTACTGGAAAATTAAGGTCAGATTCACGTTCATCGTCGAATCCGTAGGTAGAAACTTACGATTGTTCCCTGATACGAGATCAGGGAGCTGGAGATAATAGCAGTAGATACTTTCGTAATAGCGTATGGTCTCATTCCAATGTCTATCAATGGCATAGACATGACTTTAACAATCTTCTGATCCTCTCAGGCCGAATCCAGCCGACTGCCCTCACAGATGGATAATAATTCTGCATGGAGTGCTCAAACATAGTAATGGCTCCACTTATATACCAGCGCGGCCATATGCAATTCCCCAGCCAACTGCCCAAATTTGATTGGTGCATCCATTTCGAGCTCAGCTCGTAGTATTAATAGATTCTATTAATAGTAACAGACAAAGTCAATTTAACATATCAAAACCCTTCCTAAAGTCTCCAAACCCTCTACGTTTTATGTACGAATTTACTCACTCCCTTTTCTCACCCCTGTTAAAGTTTATCAAAATCACGGGGTCGAAAATTGCACCGTCACTGCCCCACTTTCTTTCCATCTCTAAGAAAAAGCGCCACAAAAACAAACTGTCCACGAGAACAGATCAAGGACATTTGCACTGGCCAAAACCAACGCGACCCTGAAACAAACAAACCGCGACCCAGCACGGCAATTCTAGTCCTAACCCTGACATATCCCCCATGTCACGAGCAGAGTTAGGGTCTTGGGGATGTTACGACTGCACGAGAGGCAGCTAACTCACACTCGGACACAACCACACAAGAAAAGTACTAAATAACTAGAGCGTATATATGTCAGGCCGGTCAGGCCATAGTTTACATAAATATTAATAACAAAACAAAAGACAATAGAGGTATATATTCAAACCAAAAACTCTAATTAATAACTTAACCAATGATATTCATGTAACTATGGAGGTACTGCAATCAATAGTAAATAGGTATATTATACGAAACTGGATATCAATTTAAAGTGACAGTTGAGTCGCCACTGGCCAGTCGCCAGGCAAACTCTCCATAAATCATATGGGCTTAAATGTTAGGAGGGCCCAGTACGTTCAAAGCCTACAGAAGCACTCTTCGGCTTGTAGGTAATTTAAGCAGTTGCCAAAAGACTATATTTTATGCACAATCACTATTCAATTCATCAACAATGTGCTATATTATTCCAATCATACTATGGCAATAGATCTATCATACAGGACACTCGTGGTCGAGTGCCAGCTGGGGTTTCCTTAGTCTTCCTATGAGGCTGTAGTTCTCTCTCTATCTCCGATCTCTATTATACTTGAATAATTAAGATATATTACCATTGCTCACGCCTACTGGGAGGCGCGAACATCAAAATAGCGCAGCGTGGGCTTTCAAAGGTCAGCCCACTCAGACCTTTCTTTCTAGAGCTCAGTCAGTCCGTTAGCAAGGACTTCTTAGTCTTCAGACCACACAGTTCAGGTACTGGCCAACCGGAGATACTTCACGAAACGATGCTTCTCTCGTCTGTATTCACCTAAATCTGAACGTTACACGATGTTATATACTAACCAACTACCCAGCGTGCTAGTCCGCTGGCCCAATTAGTTCAGCTATCTCATAGGTCGAAACCTCCCACCATTTTAACTGTAGTAATACGTCTGCACTATTCTACCAGCCAGTTAACGTGCAAAACTTGTCTAGTCATACTTAACAATGTCAACTGTCCCCACCTTGTTTCACCCCTACTCCATTACTTATTAATCACGAACATTAAAGCCGACAAGCGTGACTCTAGCAGTTTAACTCTACATTTATTTACTCACCAACTATAATTTGGCGAGGACCGTTCAAGGCCACCAGCCAATTTCTCATGGCCCTGGTAAACAACAACAACTCACTCTCTGCGTGAGTTTTAATAATATCCGAATCATGACACATCCCCCACCCCAGTTAAAATTTGCAATTTTAATGATATAAATTATTATCGTAAAGGGAAGGCATGAGTCGAGAAATTGCTCGAAAGGTTAACTTAACTAAGAATACTAGGTAATAACTAAGACTAGTACTAAAGTTGAAAAAAACCTACAGGACGGGTATCATTGATGGACAAAACTTCATGAAAATCTTAAGGCTCCGTCCAAAAGTATATATCTCTCTGAGGATTAAATCTTACCTCTAAATAGGTAGACATTAACAATCATAACTCTAAAATTTTAGAGTACAACACTGATCCTGTGCGAATGTCATCAGGAATGCATACATACAATGAATAATACTCAAGAAAAGATAACTATAGTAGCATCGATGGCATTAGTGGATCTGGACTCCTGGTCTGCCATGACCTCTTTTACTCGTCCCTCATACAATGTCAGCGCGCCTCGCTCGTGGAGGGCGGACATCACTGGAATAACTTTATCTACGGTTTCGGCATTCCTAGTTCTGTAACCGCGGTTTTCGGTGAATGCTACAGAGCATGCATTTGCCGCATCTAATCTAACTCTGCATTGTCGCGCAATGTGGCCTCCGGCGCCACATCTATAACAGTAGACTGGATTATCATCCCTTCGAGGTGTACCTCGATAAGAAGGAAATGTGGGCGCTTGATAGTAGTTGTTACGCGGTCCTCCGGTAGGGAAAGGACGTGTATATCGGGGTTCCCAGTCCCGAGAAAATTTATGGGGATTCGGTTGCCTCCTGCTAACCGGCGGCTCGGACCGTGGACGAACCTGCGGCGACTGTCGAAAGGGCTGTCTTGATTGTCTCGACGGTACCGGTGTCTTAGTAGCAGCGCCGGCGTAACACGGTTCGTTTACTTTAGCTTTAGCTAACGATCGATTAGGGTGAGCTGCAGCATACCGTTCCGCTATCGATGTTATCTCGACGGTAGTTTTGGGGGCTTGTTCCTTAAAATGCGCCACCAGGTCCGTGTGGCAGGACATATATATTTGGTCTTTAATTATCAAATCATATAGTTTCTTATAGTTTCCCTCTTCCACACCGGCCAACTCAGTCCAACGGCTGAGTAGGTGGCGGAGGCGGTCCACGTAAGTAGAGAAATTCTCAGATGCCTCCGGCTTGCAATCGCGGAAACGCTTATGAAATCCATCTTCCGTATGTTGGAAACGCTTTAATAGCGCGGTCTTTAGAATGTCATAGTCCCTAGCGTCATCAATAGTGAGGCTATGGAAAACTTCCAACGCTCTCCCTGTCAAAAGATTGGCGAGGCATGACGTGTACTCACTACGCTGCCATCCCGCGCAAACGGCATGGAGTTCGAAGCGGTGTAGGTAGGAATCAATACGATCAACCTTATCATTAAAGGTTGGCAATTTAGGCTTCGTTTTATTATTGGAAGTAACTTCCGGAGCCCCGGTAGGTTGGGCTTGCTTCGCTTCTAACTGTTTCAAAGCGAGCTCGTACTCTCTTTGAGCCTGTTTTTCCGCGCGTTCCGCGGCTCTATCTTCTCGTTCCGCGGCTTTTTCTTCTCGTAATATCTCCGCGGCCTTTTCTTCTCGTAATCTCTCCGCGGCCTTTTCTTCTCGTAATCTCTCCGCGGCCTTTTCTTCTCGTAATCTCTCCGCGGCCTTTTCTTCTCGTTCTTCTTTCAGTTTCTGGTCTACCCAAGAAGCACGCTGAGCTTCCGGTATGCCAAATGATTGGGCCAGTTCCAAATATTTCTGTAGTTCGGCCATGATATCGGTCGATAATACGATATAATAATGTCCTAATCGAGGACAGCTCCTGAAAAATCTCCAACTTTATTCTCCCTTGAAGCAATTTATCAATTGCACTCTGCGGGTGCTCGTTCCTGCAGTATGAACGAAATTAACGAAATCAACAACAAACTGTACGTCTTAGTCAACCAAGTAGTGGTTGAGCTATCTCAGTGATCACTTAACTCCACTTATTTCTCCTAATCCTCAAGCAGTGAGTCTACTGCTTCCGTGATTGGTCGTTACTAACGATACCAATGTAATATTCCCAGTGTATTTTCCGTACACTCCTAGCAGCGTTCCCTCTGCTATAAATCGGAATAAATCAATATTCACGATATGAACTTCCTTGGCTATACCAGCCTAACAACTCTAATATCCAGATTATCTCTCAACGTGCCCTAGACACGTGATTTATCCCAGGCAATAATATAGCAAGTATGAATACAAAATATAATAATGCAACACTATAATGGAAAAGAATTACATGGAGAGTAAGACGAGACTAACAGAAAGAACAAACGACAACAGACCTGACTAACCTGAAACTATCTACAAAAAGGTAAGAAAAAGAACAGGAGAGACGTCTTCCTAAAATACGAGGAAGATAGAACGCTAACAATCTATACGAATAACAGGTCCCTACAGAACTATTCAAGGCAAAGCGTATCTCCTATCCGTTTTAAACGCCATCTAGATCTGCTAGTCTGGCAAAAAGAGGTATGCTGAGTCTTGATCCCTTCCAACCTCCCGCCTATCTAATCTAACACAAAAGAAAAAAATAATGCCTGTCAAAAGTAGGGGAGCTGGAACGACGAACCCCTCAAACGAAGACAAATACAGATGGTTCACTTAACTGGGCAAAATGGACTGGCTCTTTCCTTTGGTCCACAGCGCTGGTCTTGTCTTTTCCTGATGCTAGCTGTCAGTCCCTCGTAGTGGTCCCAGGATCAATGACGAGAGGACATGCCAGACATGTGGGGGAGAAACAAACAAAAAAATCAGCAGTATACAAAACTATAAACTACAAAAATTACATAAATAACAGTGGAGTCTTAGAGTGGTAGACCTGCAGCTGTTGACGGGGTCCTCTTCCGATGATAGTAGTGTTCTCTAGATGTCAGAAGGTGACGGGTCCTCTTCAGATGTCAGTGGGGTCCCCTCCAGATGTCACGAGCAGAGTTAGGGTCTTGGGGATGTTACGACTGCACGAGAGGCAGCTAACTCACACTCGGACACAACCACACAAGAAAAGTACTAAATAACTAGAGCGTATATATGTCAGGCCGGTCAGGCCATAGTTTACATAAATATTAATAACAAAACAAAAGACAATAGAGGTATATATTCAAACCAAAAACTCTAATTAATAACTTAACCAATGATATTCATGTAACTATGGAGGTACTGCAATCAATAGTAAATAGGTATATTATACGAAACTGGATATCAATTTAAAGTGACAGTTGAGTCGCCACTGGCCAGTCGCCAGGCAAACTCTCCATAAATCATATGGGCTTAAATGTTAGGAGGGCCCAGTACGTTCAAAGCCTACAGAAGCACTCTTCGGCTTGTAGGTAATTTAAGCAGTTGCCAAAAGACTATATTTTATGCACAATCACTATTCAATTCATCAACAATGTGCTATATTATTCCAATCATACTATGGCAATAGATCTATCATACAGGACACTCGTGGTCGAGTGCCAGCTGGGGTTTCCTTAGTCTTCCTATGAGGCTGTAGTTCTCTCTCTATCTCCGATCTCTATTATACTTGAATAATTAAGATATATTACCATTGCTCACGCCTACTGGGAGGCGCGAACATCAAAATAGCGCAGCGTGGGCTTTCAAAGGTCAGCCCACTCAGACCTTTCTTTCTAGAGCTCAGTCAGTCCGTTAGCAAGGACTTCTTAGTCTTCAGACCACACAGTTCAGGTACTGGCCAACCGGAGATACTTCACGAAACGATGCTTCTCTCGTCTGTATTCACCTAAATCTGAACGTTACACGATGTTATATACTAACCAACTACCCAGCGTGCTAGTCCGCTGGCCCAATTAGTTCAGCTATCTCATAGGTCGAAACCTCCCACCATTTTAACTGTAGTAATACGTCTGCACTATTCTACCAGCCAGTTAACGTGCAAAACTTGTCTAGTCATACTTAACAATGTCAACTGTCCCCACCTTGTTTCACCCCTACTCCATTACTTATTAATCACGAACATTAAAGCCGACAAGCGTGACTCTAGCAGTTTAACTCTACATTTATTTACTCACCAACTATAATTTGGCGAGGACCGTTCAAGGCCACCAGCCAATTTCTCATGGCCCTGGTAAACAACAACAACTCACTCTCTGCGTGAGTTTTAATAATATCCGAATCATGACACCCCACCCCAGTGAAAATTTTAAATAAAATTTACACGATAGGATCCAAGAAATCCCAAAGTTATTGTGGTAGGGGCTTAAGTAGTACTGTAGAAAAATGAGCCTTAAGCTTGAGAAGAAAAATCTAACTAAGAACGTGCATATTGGATGGACAAAAAGCATACAATTATTGATGCCACGTTCTATAGAATCTAGTCTATCTAAACATTCTTACTGCACACAATCAAAATTCTCAGGAACATCTATAATAATAAATGAGTATATCACTGTATACTGCTGGATTAAAGTATAACTATTATCAAATAATGAAGCCTTACTGAAGGAATAGGCTCATAATTATCTAGTCAACACACATAATTGCTACTTATATACACATTCACACACAATATACTGTTAATTAAAATACTGTGGTATCCAATGGCAGCAGTAGCTCTGGTAGCTTGGTTTGCCATGTCTCCATCTCATTGACCCGCTGACAAGGGCGTCAGGTTTGCCAGAAGTTCAGGTCACAGTCAGGAATGACGCTGGTGGAAAGAGGATATTCACAAAAAAAAGATTGTAAAACTGGTTCATAAAGTAATGAACAAGATAAATGTGAATCCATCCACCGTCTAGAATTGAGGGGGACAAGCACTATCCAACCCCAATACAAGACACAACACTCTTTAATAGGAAACTAAATGAGACGTGACAAAATATCAGCTTGGGAATTGTCACCGCCAGGGATAGCCCGGATAACAAACCGTTATTCCTGGAGTGCAAGACTCCACCTCGTTAATCGAGCATTTTTAGCCCTGTTAGCCTTCAAGAATAACAACGGACGATGGTCCGTTTCAATTATAAACTCGGACATGAGTAGATATCGCGAAAATGCGTTTACAGCAAAAATGATAGCGAGGCACTCTCGCTCGATAATTGCATAGCGGCATTCCCTATCTAGCAACTTGCGGCTGGCGTATAGACATGGCCGCAAGGTATCGTCTCGTTCCTGTAATAACACAGCTCCCAATCCCTTGTCCGACGCATCAGTGCGGACAATAAATATTTGGTTTATATCTGGCAGTATGAGAATGGGGGAAGTGGAAAACAATCGTTGAACGGTACGAAGTGTATCAGCACATTCGGTTGTCCATTTCACTTTATTAGGAAAATTCTTTCTTGTGAGGTCCGACAACGGAGCTGTAAGCGAAGAAAAATTTGGAATAAATTTCCTATAATAGTTAAGAAAGCCCAATAAACTACGAACTTCTTTCTTAGTTCGAGGGGGTTGGAGCTTTAAGATGGTAGTTATCTTCTTATCATCAGGAGTCTGAACGCCGTGGGCAATTGTATGGCCCAGGAAATTAATTTCATTATATCCTAAAAACACCTTACTGGGTTTCGCCGTAAGGCCAGCTCGACGAAGAGCAATAAAAACTTGTCGTAGGGCTGCGAGGTGGCCCGACCAATCGGTTTCATAAATACAAATGTCGTCAAAATACGACAATACGGAATTCATACCCTGGAGCAATATTGTCATCATACGGGCGAAAGTGGCAGGGGCTGTAACTAACCCGAAAGGCATATAGCGCCACTGCATAAGACCCAACGGAGTCTGAAAAGCGGTATATTGCTTGCTATTGTCATCAAGCGGAATTTGCCAATAGCCTTTGGAAAGGTCAATTTTCGAAAAAATCGTTGCCCTCGCTAACTGAGCAAAAAGATTCTCCTGGTTGGGAATCGGTTCAGCGTCATATATCGTAACCTCATTAAGTTTACGATAGTCAATACAAAAACGCACGGTATCATCTTTTTTTTTCACTAAGACGATGGGTGAGTTATATGGGCTCGTCGATCGTTCTATCACTCCTAGGTGAAACATGTTACGTACCTCGGTTATTATAGTCTCCTGTGCGTGCAGCGGACGCGGGTATGGTTTAACAAAGACGGGTATATCCGTCTTTAATCTTATAACATGTTGTACCAAAGAAGTATTACCTGGTAGATCAGTAAAGACTGTAGTAAACTCGTTAAGCAAATCTCTTATATCTTGTCTTTGCGATTCAGATAAATCTGGATTTATATTTACATCCGAAGTGTTTTCAGAAGATCGAAGTGCGGGGATTGAATTCTCTATCTTAATAGGATCATCATCGTCAACTGAAACCAAGGCCGCATTGGCCTGAGCAACCACATTTCGGCGATTATTCTGTCGATTATCATCGTCGGACAGGTACTGCTTTAACATATTTATATGGAAGACTTTGTCCTGTCCCCGAATCTTGATAAGATAATTCACTCGAGAAAGTCTCTTTAGAACTTTAAAAGGTCCCTTCCATGTAAGAAGGAGTTTATTTTTCGTCTCCGGAAGGAGAACAAGAGTTTGGTCTCCGACGGCCAAGGTTCGCAATCGGCTACCTTGATCACGATATAGTTTATAAAGACTAGCATGCGCAGCTGAAGATTTTTGTGCAAGCTGACATGCGTTCAGAATTCGATGGCGCAAGTCTACAACGTATTGATATGCAGACCGCGTATCATTGTCGTCGGTGTCTGATCCGGCGAATAAATCATGAAGTATGGCCATTGGACCACGCGGCTTACGACCATACAATAACTCGAAGGGGGAAAAACCCGTCGATGCGTTCGGTAGCTCTCGGTATGCAAAAAGAATAGCGGGGAGTTGTCGATCCCAATCACTCGGCTTGTCGGCCGAAACTCGTGCAAGCATACTTTTCATGGTAGCATTCCACCGTTCACAGCAGCCATTAGACTGTGGGTGGTATGGAGACGTCAATCTTTGTTTAATCCCGACCAATTCCAAGACTTTCTTAAAAAGTTCAGAGGTAAACTGTGGACCTCTGTCCGATAAAATTTCAACCGGAAACCCAAGACGCGAAAAAATAGTAATAAGGGCTTCAGCGACATGATCAGCTGAAATGTCTTTTAGCGGAATGGCCTCTGGCCAACGGGTTGCGTAGTCAATGACAGAAAGTATAAAACGATGTCCTCTGTCTGACTTGTGTAGGGGTCCAACTATATCTACGGCAACGCGCTCAAATGGTCTGGAGACCATAGGCATCTCCTGCAGAGGAGCTCGTGATGCTCTTCCTTTAGGAGTACGTCTCTGACATACGTCACATGTTGATACGAACCGGTTTACATCTGCGTAAATACTGGGCCAAAAAAATTGCGATAGTATTCGAGACTTAGTTCTGGCCTTTCCTTGGTGACCCGCCAAGGAAGTGTCATGCGCGAGACGAATAATGTCGCGACGAAAAGATCTCGGTACTACAAGCTGCATTACGGTCTCTCGCTTACTCCGAAAATTACGATATAATAAGTCATCTTTAATAAGAAACTTAGAGGTATCCGGCGCGGTAGGATCAACCTTAGCAAACAAATGTTTCAATGTGGGATCTGAATGTTGCTCATCATGAAATGTACTAGACGTTATGTTCACTTCAATAGTAGGATTACTCAATGGACTGTCTGCTCGTCGACTCGATTGTAGGCGTGTTGTCGCACAAGCAACACTCTCGTCCTCAGTCCAAATTTCCAAGTTACCGATAGGAAACTTATTTACTTGAGGTACATTCCCTATGATTATATCAGCCACCGGATTAGGCAGTACACATGCAGTAACAATACCTGTGAGAAAAGGTGTATCAATATAAACTTCTGCAAGACGGAATCGCTCTACAGATCCGCCAAAAGTAATACAAGTTACATCCTTGTCCAAAAATTGTGTTGGACGGACTAGTGACTGTCGAACGCCGATAGTCGTGCATCCGGAGTCACGTAGAACAGAAGCGCGAATCGCGTTCACGCGGCCCTGGTAAAATGTTAATTCACCCAGTTCATGTAGGGCGGACATGACTGGAATAGTCTTTGATTGCGATGAAGATTTAGAATGACCGTCAGTCTGATAAGGTGTAGATTTAATCGAGCAGGCATTTGCCGATTCCATTTTCACGTTACAAAATCTCTGTATGTGGCCTACCCTATTACACCTAAAACACATAGTACGATTAGGATCGTTTCCACGATAGGGAAGACTCTGCGGCCTATCATAATCATTATTATTATCAAAATGCACTCGTCGCGGCGGTCCCTGAGGCCGGTTATATTGTTGGCCTGGATAGTTGCCACGATAATATGGGCGAGGCTCGTAAAAAGAATAGCTCTGGTATCCTCGACGCGGGGATACATCACCTCGATTCGGAAAATCCCTCTGTCTCAAAAAAGGCGGCTCTGATTGAGAGCGCGGATTTGGGGCCTGACGACGAGTCGGCCTTGAACGATCGTGTCCGGTTGGCGCTCCTTTGCCTACGTTGGCATAACACGGTGCTATAGTTGAAGGCTTTGCCAAAGGACGATTTGGGTGGGCGGACGCGTAACGTTCCGCGCACGATGTGATTTCTTCAGAGGATGATGGTGCCCTCTCTTTAAGGTGGGCAACCAAATCGGAATGACATGCGGTATAGATTTGGTCTTTCAAGACCAAATCATAAAGTTGAAGATAATTTCCGGTAGTTACGTTCGCGAGCTCGATCCAGCGATCTAAGTAATGTTTCAGCCGATTCACATAAGTTGAGAAATTTTCTGATGGCTCAGGTTTACATGAGCGAAATCTTTGATGAAAGCCATCCTCGGTATGCCGGAATCGCTTAAGCAGTGCTGTTTTAAGCTTGTCATAGTCGTTGGCATCCTCTATTTTGAGGCTATGAAATACTTCTAGAGCCTTACCTGTTAGTAAATTAGACAGGCATGAACTGTACATCGCCTGCTGCCATCCGACGCATTTAGCGTGTAGCTCGAACCGATGTAAATATGCGTCGATCTGGTCGAGTTTTTCATTAAACGTCGGCAGTTTTGGTTTGGTAGCATAAGTATTGGTGGCAGTAGTGGGGGTTACAAGCGATTCTCGCTCTAACTTCTTCATTGCGAGTTCATGCTCTCTTTTTTCTCTCTCTACAGCCTCTTTTTCTCTCTCTCTTGCTTCTTTTCCTCGTTCTCTTTCTCTTTCCTTTTCTCTCTCTCTTTCTTTTTCTCTTTCTCTTTCTCTTTCTTCTTTTTCTCTCTCTTTTTCTCTTGCTGCTACCCGATCCTCACGATCTCGGTCTTGCTGTAATTGTCGTTCGCACCACGAGGCGCGTTCTTCTTCTGGTATACCCAGAGCTTTGGCAGAGTCAATGTATTTGAGAAACTCGGCCATGATATGTTAAAATATGTAACTAGTAAGTATTTACCTACTGTTAAGGTATATCGCGGTATCAATTACATTATCTCTAACAGTTATTGTCTGTTAATATTAATTCAGTGTCTTACGTTAGCACTGCTTCGCGAAAAGAACGTTCTATCTCTCTCTGTAAATTACAGGCAGTATCACTTAAACTGCAAAAACTTTATCTCTCTCTCTCTCTCTCTGAATATGAATTCTAGTAAAGCAGTGCCGTCTATCCGTTGCTCCCACTGCAATAAAATATATATATCGCCTTTAATGCGATAAATTAATGTCTTGAGTGATCACTCTCAAAATTTATGTCTCTCTCAACGCGACGAACCAGTGTCCTCTGTTATCACTGTGAAAAATGAATCGCTCTCTCAATGCGATGAATCAAAAATATATCTCTCTCTCAACACGACAAATTTGAAATATCTCTCTCTTCTCAAAACGCGGACACGCAGTGTCTTCTGTTACCACTGCAAAATTATTCTCTCTATCTTCAACGTGAAATTGTCACGTGAACACAAATTTATTATATCTCTCTCTTTCATATGTCAATACCAGATTACAATTCAACGTGGTTTTAGCACGTGAAACACCTCAGGCATATATTGTAAACATAACAATGTTAGCATAGTAGTTTAAAGTTTATAAGGAAGCAAAAAGAAATACAATAAACAGGACGCTATACTGACAAGTAATACGAACGATAACAGACCCTACAAGTCCTAACTTATGTTACAGAAAGTTTAAGAAGAAAACAGGAGAGACATCTTCCTAAAAAATGTAAGGAAGGAAAAGAAACGCCACAATCTATACGAATAATGGATCCCTAATAGAACTATTCACAGTGAAGCAAATCCCCCCGAGTTATAAATAGCCACCAAGGCACTCCAATATCCTTCGTAATGGCAAAGAAGATATGCTATACTATGATCCCAACCAACCTCCCGCTCTTAAACTAAACATATAGTAAATGGTAAAATAGCCTGGAAACACACGCAGAGCGGAAAGTACGTCGCCCTCCTCAAGACTGTTAGATAGATGGTTCACTTAACTTTGTTTTTGAGGAATTCAGATGGTAAGTATCCTCAAACCATAGCTCCAATCCAAAAAAAATGCGTTTCTGTCTGAGGTAGATCTGTAAGGTGAAGAATGTCCCTCGCCGGTGTCGTCGGGTCAATGGGATGTTGAGTTCACCATATGAAATTGAAACAAAATGTTAAATTAATACAAATTGCCTAAAATCTATAATGAAAAGGACCTGAAAACATAATGTTACAACAGTACAATATGAAACAATAGAATAAAAATACAATAGGTTTTAAATAATTTATCTATGGCATGGCGTTAATTAAGTTCTTTAAGGGTCCCTCTCCAGTGTTACGGGTGTGCCCTCGAGTGTTACGGGGATGGTTTATATGGAATTATAGGTTCGACTGCATTTTAAACTATCGAGAGGTTTTTAGAAAAATACTCTTCCATACCATGCCACATATACTAATAACAATTCGATTAAGTTTTATCAAGGACCTTGCAGGGCCACAAATTTATTACTTTAAATTCCCTAACAAATTTCGTCTAGCTTTTACATTCTAAAAGGACAACATCAGCAGCATCAAATGAAAACACAATAATATATCACTAGAAGTCTCCTCTAGATTCTTAAAAGATTATATCATTCTGACTCATTCACAATTTAATTATTACTTATCTATCTTCAGAAATAGCCTACCTACTATCTAATAAATAATATCTTAATGTCTCAGACGACAATGTTAACTCAGTTATTCGTGCCTACCGCTTAAAAAGGATATAACTCGTCAACACAACTGACGTAGTTACATTAGATCTAGATCTACTCTAGGATGGGCTGGCAATCCCCAGCCTCATCCAGACACATCAATTTCAATTTACAAATGTGTATACCAGACACTCATGCTAGATCTAGTTGCATGTAAAATACATTGTAGTCTTGCATTCTTTGGTAGCACTTCTACTGGAAAATTAAGGTCAGATTCACGTTCATCGTCGAATCCGTAGGTAGAAACTTACGATTGTTCCCTGATACGAGATCAGGGAGCTGGAGATAATAGCAGTAGATACTTTCGTAATAGCGTATGGTCTCATTCCAATGTCTATCAATGGCATAGACATGACTTTAACAATCTTCTGATTCTCTCAGGCCGAATCCAGCCGACTGCCCTCACAGATGGATAATAATTCTGCATGGAGTGCTCAAACATAGTAATGGCTCCACTTATATACCAGCGCGGCCATATGCAATTCCCCAGCCAACTGCCCAAATTTGATTGGTGCATCCATTTCGAGCTCAGCTCGTAGTATTAATAGATTCTATTAATAGTAACAGACAAAGTCAATTTAACATATCAAAACCCTTCCTAAAATCTCCAAACCCTCTACGTTTTATGTACGAATTTACTCACTCCCTTTTCTCACCCCTGTTAAAGTTTATCAAAATCACGGGGTCGAAAATTGCACCGTCACTGCCCCACTTTCTTTCCATCTCTAAGAAAAAGCGCCACAAAAACAAACTGTCCACGAGAACAGCTCAAGGACATTTGCACTGGCCAAAACCAACGCGACCCTGAAACAAACAAACCGCGACCCAGCACGGCAATTCTGGTCCTAACCCTGACAGATGGGTGTTTTTATGTAAAATCGGGGCTCGGCCAATAACGCTTAGAACATGAAATATGTGTGCGACAGGAGTTTCTGTAATTCATGTGGTACTCTTCTCGGAGTCATTGGTACTAGGATTGACTGGATGAAAGAATGCTAGAAAATTAGGAAAGACTTCCACTTGAGGTACACGACAAGGACATTCAAGGTTCAACAGTCAGAACATGAAACAGGTACGCGACTAAGACATAATTGTTTCGGTTTCGTTTCGCCTTTGGCTCGCTTTCGTCATTCACTCTCTCCCCCTTTCTCTATGGGTCATGCGCCCTCTCTTTCTCTCTCATTCGCCTCTCTCTCCCTCTCCTTTTACCCCTCCCTTTCGGTCATTTGCCTCTCTCTCTCTCTCTCTCTCTCTCTCTCTCTCTCTCTCTCTCTCTCTCTCTCTCATTCGCCTCTCTCTCCCTCTCCTTCTACCTCTCCCTTTCGGTCATTTGCCTTTCGCCCTCTCTCTCTCTCTCTCTCTCTTTCTTTCTTTCTTTCTTTTTTTTCTCCGCCACCCCACCGCCCCTCTCGGATAACTTAACCTCCATAAAACCAAAAAGAGATAAAAGCACCCCTTGTCCTCCTCTGACAGTACACTGAGTACACTTGCTACCTGAGGCACACATGTACCAACATGATTAGCTCAATCTCACCACCGCGTGAGCAGTGGATACTCACAACCAGCAGGGCATGGTTTTCTGGCACGGGATGGAAATGGACTGGGAAATGAACTCATCTGTCTACTTCCTTCCTCATTTCACTCTGCGCCTGTGGTCAAACTGGAATCGCCTGAAAATGTCTGCTTAATATAATTATTAACTGACTCACTCCCGACCTCTGAAAATCAGCCGTCATCCCACTCTATAACTATTGGAGAATATAAAAGCCTTAAAGTACTAAAGAAGACAGGTATCTCAAACATTAGAATCACTGGAAACAGAAGAGAGAATGTTTACCCCCGTTGTGTGATTTTAATGTCGTTTGAGGAAAGAATTTTAAGTTTGACTTTTTAAGCTGGCGTTAGGGGACTGTGGTATTTTACATTATAAGCCATAGTTGAACAGTGAACACAACTCAGTATATTCTGTATTTGACTTTGTAATTAGATGACGGTGTTCTAATAACAGCTTTTTTAAGTGTTCACTCAGAGCCGCTCTGAGCGGCGCACGGTCCACTCTTATCTGCTTTCTTCGTTCACAGCGGCACGTGGGAACGAGTCATTTAAAATTAATGTTCCCCCTTTTTCCACTCAGAGTTCAGATCTTTCATTTGTCGGTCTAAATAATGCGGCTCAGGGTAAAAACACAGTTATTCAAGCCGGCAAACCGTCCTCATCTGTCCTGATCTGATCTTAAAGCATGGGCACACAGGGCAGTTGCCCAGGAGCCCCAAGGGTTTCGGGGGCCCCATGCATGCAAAATTATGAGTAGTTGCATAGTAGTTGCAGCCTATGTTTTGCCAGGGAGCCATAATGATGTTAAAACGGCTCTGACGCGCCTCCTCCTTTTCACTTACCCAAGTCGAATAGTCGAGCGGTACAGCTGCGTAGAGCATTCGAGTTTTCATTATTTCTTCCTGGAAAATCGGTTGACGATAAAAATGACCACTGCGTCAGTCTCCGTCTGATGCGACAAAGAGATTGATCAGGCGAGTCGGAAGGAATAGGACATGCTCCATTTTTCTGGGAGAGTTTTTCAGTCTTTAAATGACTGATTTCAGTCTTTAACCCGGTATTTATGAGTCCTTCTTTGTTTCCTCTTTTTCAAACAAAGGCATGAGGCTGGTGGCGCGTTTGATCAAGTTTTAGTCTGTTTTGCATTGGTTTTTGACTCTATCTCGATCTGACGGGATCTGTCAGTGGGCACAGGCGTATAACGTTTCCATGATATTTCTCGCCCCGGGCATACTAGCTGTCTCTTTTTATGGCAAAATATTATACAGTTTGGGTTTGACAAAATCGTATGTCCAAAACTGTCATTTTTTTTCTTAAATTTACTTTCATAAGTACGGGAAGAAAGAAAGCAAGCATTGCATACATCTCTCTCTCTCTCTATCTCTCTCTCTCTCTCTCTATCCCTCTCTCTCTCTCTCTCTCTCTATCTCTCTCTCTCTCTCTCTCCCTGTGTGTGTGTGTGTGTGTGTGTGTGTGTCTTATATTGTCATGTCACAAACACCAATTCTGCAAAACTGACCGTATTCTGATGAAGGCTGATATTCTCATGTGTCTCTGGGGATGAAAACCTAGTCTTTGTGGTTTCTTATTGACTGGTCCCGTCTCGTTTGTTGAGAGATTCAGTGCATTTATAGGACGTAGTGCTATTAGTGCCATCTCATTCAAACTTGTTCTTTCGGGCGAAAGAATGCCTAATATTTTACGACACTGGAATAGCGCATTTCTGCTGTAAAAGACGTAATTGAAAGTATGAAATTCAACACTTTTGCGTTACAATGTAAATAATTATGCTAAGTTTGAACCAAAAATCTACGAGTGCATACGTTTCATGAATACGAGCACTGTTGACACATTGCACTGAGTCAGACAGCAGACCGTGGAGTCGGGCAAAGATGACAGGCAGACAGGTCAGATGTTAATAATGAACAGAAAGACAGTCAGAGAAAAGAGACCGGAAAACTTGTAATATAACAGCATGAAAATAAGGTCATTGACCGGATTTGCCTTCTTTTTCTTTCAGGCAGCGGCATTTCTGAGTTTTCACTGGGACTTCGGAGAGCCACTCTGCAAGATAGTGCACTATGTCCAAAATCTGAGCATGATATGCTCAGTTCTCACACTCACATGCATTTCGCTGGAGAGGTAAGAGTTTCATAATATTCATTCCTGTCTGTGTGTCTCCTGGACTGCTAATTGTTTGCTTAGAATGAAAAGGTTTTAATTCCCTCCCGCCAACTGTTGTGATGATTGAAGTTTCATGTACTCATAGCTTTTGATGACAGGACCTTTTTGGTCTCTCTCTTACTCACTCGCACACTCTCTTTGTGTCACAGTCTCGCTCTATCTCCATCATCTCTCTCTCTCTCTCTCTTCTCTCTCTCTCTCTCTCTCTCTCTCTCTCTCTCTCTCTCTCTCTCTCTCTCTCTCTCTCTCTCTCTCTCTCTCTCTGTCTCTCTCTCTCTCTCTCTCTCCGTAATCTCACGGTAAAAAAAAATACGTCCATCTTCCGCGAAAATGGTCTTTTGTCGCGACATTCTTTCATGAATGAATGTCTTTCAGCTGAAAACGTCACCGTTTGGAATTAAAATCTACCCAAATTAATACCGATGCAAAAGGCGACGTACCTTTGATGGCCAAATTTGATGTGTTTTGATTTGGAGATGTCTCCGACAGGACACGAGGGCTTTACATCAATCACTGGTATCATCATAAGAGATGTTTTTTGGGTTGGCCAGATTTCATTTCACGACACCCCTTGTGATCAGAGAAATGGACCAGATGAATCTCACTGTCATCACGATAGACTTAGATTTGCTGCACCAAGTTTTCTTCCAGAACAGTCCACCGTTTTAATAAGGTGTGAGATTTGTAATGGGTTATGTTGTTGGGAGAGGAGACAGTAAAGTCAGTACTTAAAGTGGCTTGAAATCACAGCAGTAGTTTTTATGATGACAGAGAATGGATTCAGATGTGACCCCTTAAAAGTTACGCGGTTCCTCTACGAAATGTCCGGTGTCTTTTCAGTTTTATTCTAGGTACACACGCACCACTTGCTGTCGTGTACCGTCCGCATCGCTTAGTCCCATAGCAAGCCGGCGTCTCGAATAGTGAAAATTTGGCAAAAGAAGAAACAGTTGTTTGTAGCAAAGCCTCTCGTAAGAAATAATACACAAACGGTACAATGAAATGCTAACTAAAAGAGAAGACAGAAAATGGCCGATATTTCGGCAACAGCATTTTTCAAGGGGAAAAAAAAAAAGAAAAGACAACAATAGAAAAAAAAATTGAACAAACAAAATAATCGAACAATAAAAGCAAAGAACAGAGACGCACAATACAGTGCAAAGAGTATTGCAACCAATAGTAAGAAATTGATGAAATATAACAAAAAGCACAGAAAAACTGGGGGGTCAGACGGCGTCTCGAATGTGCGCCGTGTCTCCATTCATTCGCTTGGATTGCAGAAAAGGCAACGTGACTTTGACGCGCGAGTGACACAACAAAGTCGCACTGCACCCACACTTACGTAAGATTTACTCACAATGCCTGGTTTGGGGACGGGGCGGGTCAATTCAATATTAGATCCATTGAAACAGAAGCCAAAACTCAAGCCATGAAATTATTTGGACTCGGGAGAAAATTTGCGTTCACAAAATGACTGTTGGAAGTGCAGCCTCTCCATTTCTACAAGTCTCAAAGTACTGAAAAGTTCCCCCCCCCCCCACCCCACTCCCCTATGGCTGTGGAGATACCGCTAAATGTGATCGTGACAGTAGACAGGTTTATTGGAAAACTGTCGGTGTCTCGCGCTGACTATTATTGGCTTGTTGAGGACAAACTGCATGTCAGTTTGTTGTTATTTGTACACAGTCAACATCCTCAGGCTCGCGACTTTCAATCGCGACCAATCCATGAGTGTGTCTGCATACTCAGAAGTAGTGAGTGGTGGGTGACAGCGCGAGAGATGATCCCGTGTGCAGTGTTTGGAGGGAGAAAAAAAAAAGTACCCCGATTTGAAAAGTTGACAGATCCTACCCCCAGAGGTGTGATTGTTGGGGGGGGGGTGCGAGGGGGTAGCTGTGCGCGAGAGAGGCGTATAATGGCCCAGTCCTATGTGAGGGACAAACTTAGACAAGAGTCTGGGCTTGTGTGGGCCTTAAGTGGTATAGCTTCACAAAGAGACAACCCCCCCCCCCCTCTCCTCCCCTTTTCACGCCCGTCTCCTCTTTTTGAGAAGGATTATTTTCTTTGGAACCGAGTACAATATAGGATTACGGTTAAGGAAAACTTGCACGATAACATGAAAAGCGCAGACATTCTGAGGTTTGTTAAAGCTACAGAATACACCAGATCACCTTAAAGTTTTCTTTATTCATTTGAAAATCTCCCAGATTTATACTTCAACTTCAGTTCATTTCTAGGGAGTTGAGCTCCTCTTTGGTGGCATAATAATATAGCACGGAGATTCCCTCCAACTTTTACTAGCCAAGCTTTCAGGTCCCTTCGGTTCGACCTGAACAAGACTATGTGGGAGCGTGTCTGGCTACGCCGTGATGGGGGGGGGGGGCGCTGGCCACCAGCGGTGGTGGCACCTTGGAGAGGAGGACGAGCCCCGTGCCAGTTGCGACGAGTACGCGCTGCCGCCCGACCTGGGCAATTATAACCGAACTCTTTTTGTATGCAAAAGCCAATGGCTATAATCGTCTTTAAATAAGAATCTTCAACCATCGGTGGCATTTAGAGTGGATACAGTCATGTGTTTCTGTCACTTTTCAACTGGGATTACACAAAACTTAGTGTAGCATTAATATTTTTTGGGAAGTCTCTCGTTCTTATCACCTCTGATTTCCTACCGCAGTTTTAAAAAAAAAAAAAAATCCTCATCCTACTTTTTATAAGCTTAGACCACATGCGTGCAGTAAATGATTGAACGAATGAGATCTCGTTTCTGCTGGACATCGGACTGACACATCTGAGATAAGCTCGTACATGTAGGGTATCTCATGTTTATTTCGCTTACGTGCTGCATGCTGTGTGGGCGATGCGTTTGTACATGCCCGACACCTGCAGTCACATTAACAAATTTAAAAAAAAAAAAAGCAACAGAAAATCTGTGTGGTCGCTGCAAGGCTTCAAGCAGAGTCAAAATAAAAAGCAAGCCTCGTTGCGATCCCACAGATTTTTTGTGGTCTTATATAATATTTTGTCAATTTCCTATCACTGGTGATATATATATATATATTTATATCTTTGTCTTGTAATAGTCCTTTAATGTTCTTTCATTTTTACATTTATGAATTGGATTTTCAGTCTTATTACATTTTTTTTCCTGAGGAAGATCAGTTACTTAGGAAGAAAGTTTGATTTGTCCTTCCTTTTCTTTTGCGTTTGATTATAGCGTTTCTGTATTATTTCTTAAGCGAGACTTTGCTACATACAGCTTAAAATTCTTTTTGACATATAGATGAGGCTCCCGACATTATCCGGGATAAACCCGTGAACCCATCGTTTCATCTCTCTCTCTTTCTGGTCTAGAAAGCTTCCCTTATTCTAGTCTTACGACAGATTTCATCCACACCTGAGCACTACGCACTCATTTCTGGTAGGGAAATTGAGCGCACAGAATTGAACGCGTATTAATGTCGTTTCCGGTGCGGTGGACTTACTACAGGGAGCCAAAACAAAGATCCTTGTATTTTACATTTTTACGGACTTTTATTTAAAATACCCGAAACTTAAATCAACACAATCGGTCGATACAAAAGCGGTCGGGCTGGATTAGTTGACACTTGAGAAAATTAGTTTTATAGTTTTTGAAACTGTCATTTAGGCTCGAGCAAAAATTGCACGACAATAAATTACTCCCGCCAATATTTTTTTATAATAAGATTTTGACCAGCGATGACAGTATAGATTCTAAGAGCTCTGTGGTGAAACAAAGTCGTGAGAACGAGGGAATGGCGCCGTGGCCAGCTTTATAAGGTTGGTGGCGCACCGAGTCAAATTTGTCTTCCCTCGGTTTTAGTGTGAGCTGTGGATTATGGAGTTAATCGGGACTTCCCGCTCTGGCAAGACCGAAACAAGCCTGTCTCACTACCGTGTGTGTGCGTGTATTTGTTTATTTGCCCCCCCCCCCCTCTCTCTCTCTTTTTGTCTGTCTCTCTCTTCTCTCTTTCTCTCTGTCTCTCCCCTTTCTGTACCCACCCCTCTCGCTCATCTCCCTCTCTCTCTCTCCCACCTACATAGCCCCCCCCCCACGCTTTCAATCTGTATGTGTGTTTTTCTGTCTCTCCCTTTCTCTCTCTCTCTCTCTCTCTAGCTCTCTCACCTTCTCTCGTTTTCTCCATCTCCTCCCCCTTTGTCTCTGTTCCTGTCTGCGCAGGTCTTTCTGTCTGTTTATCTGTCTTTAGATAGACAAAGCGCTTCAAAACTATCCTGAGTCAGTTAGTTTAAAGGGAGACATCGCACACTGAATGAAAACTAACTTGACTCAGGGCGCCGCCAGTCTTAAAGATAAGCACTGCATCAGAAACAGGAACCTCTCAACCACCACCTGCTCCCCCGCTGTGTATCTAACCCAAGTTAATAGAAGTAAGCAGAAGCTTGGGGAGAGACAGAGCACTAAGATGATAATTCAGAGAAAATATGAGGAGCGAATTGAAGGTTGTAGTGCCTAGTTAGTGCTCAGAAAAGCAAAGCGGGAGTGAAAGAAGGAAGAAAGAGAAAATGATCAAGGTGGGATTAGAACACGCGACTTCTGCTACGGCACCTGTCGCCTTTGCCAAGAAGAAAACAGATCGCTTAACCGTTCGGCCACTCCGTCTCTCGTAGCCGAACTATCTCGCGGCGTCTCTTACTGACTTGAGTATTCAGTGTTTCTCAAGGAGGGCGCACGGTGGGGCGTGGTACTTAAGAATGGGACCTAGGCATATATCCGTTTCTTTCCGATCTCTTAACCCCCGGGGTGGGTTTGTTGAGTCACCACTAATGATTTTTGGACGATTCGGTCTCTGTCCTCCGTAGCTCTCTGGCTGTGAGACAGCGAAGGTCAAGCCTGTCCACTCTTTGATGTGGTCTTCCCATCTCTTCCTCTGTCTACCTCTCTTTCTCCCTTCTGGTACGGTACCCTGCAAGATGGTCTTAGCAAGCCCACTGGATCTTGACACATGTCTGTACCACTGCAGCTTTCTTCTTTTCACCAGTGAGAGCAGGTCATCGTAGGGTTCACCTGCTCTCTTGATCCTGTTGCTGACTTCTTCATTCGTGATATGGTCTTTGTATGAGATGTTCAGGATCTTATGGTAGCATCTCATTTAGGGATATATACTGTATATTGACTTTGTCCGATCATGGTTGAACGATCGCCACTGATGGCAGAACTAAGTCCGATCGCGGGTTGCTCAGTCTTAGCTGTTGCAACCTTAATGTTACAGGGATCGGGTAGGACACCTTATGTTGCACAGCTAAACTTATGATAACAAAACCAAAAAAGGTTGGATCTATGTCTTCAATGGTTTTGGTAGGACAATAATGGTCTTAAAAAAACAAAAAACAACAACAACTAAACATACAAATTTAAATATTTGTTAAGAAAAACTATTGGGGGGGGGGGGGGGGGACTTGTTTAATTTTTTGGGCCAGCCTAACGCCTTCTGCAGGCCAGATTGTAGCCCGCGGGCCTTGGGCTGGACAAAACTGAATTCTAACCAATAATAATAATAATAGTTCGTCCATCAGGTATGATGATGACCTCAACAACACCAGAGGAATAAAGAACAGAAATTGTTGAGAATTTCAACACATGGACAATAAAGAGAACTAAAGGACACAGAGGACAGAATGGAAAGACTGTTCTTTCATGACTTATGGCTTCTCATGTGACTGATAAGTCCTATTTTTGCCCAGCAGACCCTTCCGCATAAATGACAAGAGTGCTCCGTTGGTTCAGTACCACTGGGCCTTTTCTTGCGCCGTTCTCTTTTTTTGATAGCCTGCTGGACTCTGTCAGCTTCCCATGCTTTGCTGCCTCTGGTAAGGGCCGCCCTCCAATTTGCACGATCAAGCGAGAGCTTTTCCCACTCACTCACATCAATGGCAAAGGCATTCAGTGATTGCTTGAGAGTGTCTTTGTAACGTCTCTTTGGGGCCCCAACATTCCTCGTTCCATTGGAGAGCTCAGAGAAGAAGATTTACTTAGGGAGTCTGGAGTCGGGCATTCTGACAACATGTCCTGCCCAACGTAGCTGAATTTTTTTCAGGTGGCAGAAGATGCTCAATTCCTTGGCACGATTGAGGACCTCAGTGTCTGGAATTTTATCCTCCCATTTGATCCTTAGGATCTTTCTCAGGCAGGCCAGATGAAAGTGATTTAGCTTTCTGGCATGCGATTGGTACACTGTCCAGGTTTCAGCCCCATAGAGTAGGGTGGGAAGGACCACAGCATTGTACACTTTCAGTAAAGATGAAAGAAGACGAGGTGAGTGTTAAGACTGGCGCAAAGAATTTGTTTTTAGTGAGAAAGAGCTGCGCAAACATCAGACTCACTCTCTCGCCTGGACACAACTTATCCAAGTGGCAAGACAGGGTCAAGACGACTGGAAATGTATCCAGGTGCAGGAGGATGCCAGAGGGACAGTCATATTGCCTGACCGGCTGCCTGTAGGCTACTCCACAGCCTCGTAGTCCCAACTGACTAGGGTGAAAGACCCAAACCAAAGAACACCAATACTGGTGGATGCTCTGTGTCACGATATCCAGGCCAGAGTGACGGTATATTGCCATCTGCCCTATCAATCAACCACTGGCCTGCTGCCGCCAGCTTCGAAGCTGCGTCCGGGAAGTTTGCTCAATTCTTCGTCTGTGATTTAGGCAAACAAGCCTATGACCACACCGCTACCGGGGGCCAATATGAAGGACTCAAGTACTGAGGGTCACATTGTGCCCTAGCATGTGGCCGTTGGGTTAGATGAAACCTCCTCCGCCCTGGCCGTTTGCACCGACAGGTGCACGCCCACTGATACCATGCTAGCGTACCAGTTCATGAAGCAGGTTGTACTGGATTACATGTTACCAGTAGCAGATTTTTCTGACCTGACAGACCTGACAGATTCTAACCAATACCTGACCAAATATAATTTATTCTCCGTCTTGACGTCATTCAGTGCAGAGAGTTTCAATTCTTGCCTGGCTCAAACAACAAAAAGGACAAAAAGATAATTATTTAAGTAATTAATTGCCCTGTACATTATTATTATATACGGTCTGGTTTTAACTTATCCAATCGCCTACCTGGCTCAGAGTCAGAGTTCAAATCCATCAAAGTTGGCTGTTTCAACGTGCCATAATGTTTACTTGCACGATACACGGAGTCTGTTATAGCAGTAACAGTAAAGATTCCCCTGCCCCCATTTCTTTTACACAAGTACCACCCCTCCCTCCTGCCCCATTTCCCCACCCCCCGGATCCAAGACATCCCTGGAAAAACTTTCACTCTGGTTTTTAGAGCCTGCACTACACTAATGTTCAATATAGAGTGTCTGATTTATCGCCCTTGCGACAGAGTTATGGTTCCTCGTGGGGCTGTGATGGTTTCTTCTCCGCTCACCTGAGGCCAAAACAATAACCTTGTTTTTGAATAGCGGTGAATGGCATTCATTGTAGGGGAACCTGTTGGTGTTGTCTTTCCTTTCTTTCTCGTCGTAATGCTCTATCTATCTATCTATCTATCTATCTATCTATCTATCTATCTATCTATCTATCTATCTATCTATCTATCTATCTATCTATCTATCTATCTATCTATCTATCTGTCTGCCTGCATGGGTGCCTGTTTGTCAGTCAGTCCATTTATCTATCTATCTATCTATCTATCTATCTATCTATCTATCTATCTATCTATCTATCTGTCTGTCTGTCTGTCTATCTATCTGTCTGTCTGTCTGTCTATCTATCTGTCTGTCTGTCTGTCTGTCTGTCTGTCTGTCTGTCTATCCATCTGTCTTTGTATCTATCTATCTATCTACCTGTCTATCTATCTATCTATCTATCTGCCTGCATGAGTGCCTGTTTGTCAGTCTGCCTGTTTGTCAGTCTGTCTATCTATCTATCTGTCTATCTATCTATCTATCTATCTATCTATCTATCTATCTATCTATCTATCTATCTATCTATCTATCTATCTATCTATCTATCTATCTATCTAAATATCTAAATATCTACCTATCTATCTATCTATCTACCTATCTATCTATCTATCTATCTATGTATCTATCTGTCTATCTATCTATCTATGTATCTATCTATCTATCTATCTATCTATCTATCTATCTATCTATCTATCTATCTATCTATCTATCTGCATGGGTGCCTGTTTGTCAGTCTGTCCATCTCTCTATATCTGTCGGTCTATCTATCTATCTATCTATCTATCTATCTATCTATCTATCTATCGATCTATCTATCTATTTATCTATCTATCTACAATTTATCTATCTATCTATCTATCTATCTATCTATCTATCTATCTATCTATCTATCTATCTATCTATCTATTTTAGTATTTATCTATCTGTCTGTTGACGTAGATTGTGTTCATTTTTCTGTCAGAACTGTGAATGGTTTGACATTGACTTATTGACAACTTACGCAGCAATAGACACTCAGGAGACAACACTGAAGGAAGAGCTGTATAAATATAACCTAAGAGGAAAAGAAAGACAGAAAGAGAGACGCCATTTTTTGTTTTTTTTGCAGTGTCGGAATCAGTAAAAATTTTGCATGACAACCTACTGATGTCTTGGAAAGCCATTCTTGTAGACTACACACAAAAAAAACTAGATGACAGACGAGCTAACAGACAAGCGCACAATTGAACTGATCTTGACAATGTAAACTTGATGATAAGAACGATAGAGAACTGTGGCGTTGAAAGGAAGGAGAGGTGTGAAGGCAGTTAGACAGACAGAAAAACTGATACAGAGAGTGACAGAGAGGAAGGCTGGGGAGGAGAAAGAAAGAGAAAGACAGATAAACAGACAGAATGACAGACACAGAGAGTTACAGAGAGGGGGGGAGAGGGAGAAAGAGAGAAGAGGAGAGAGAGGGAGAGAAAGGAAGAGACAGAGAGGAAGAGAAGAGAGAGAGGGACAAAGAGAAAAACACACATACAGATTGAGAGTGGGGTGGGGTGAGATAGGGAGAGGCGGGAGGCGGCATGGGAAAGAGGGAGGATACAGAAAGGAAAGAGACTGAGACGCATGGAGAGAGCTATGGTGAAAGAGGGAGAGAGAAGCAGATAAACACACACGTACACATAGACAGGCAGAGAGAACAGAGCGGGAAGGAGATATAGTGAGGTTATACTAGTGGAATAACGCACCAGAAGACCTGAGTCATCATAATCGTAGGATCTGACTTGCATTTAAAAAAAACAACACCCAAAAACCCGGAAAGACACTGCAAGTTCCAGTGTATTTAACACTGCCCTGCTCCGCGACATCCGTTTTGAGTGTGTCTAGCGCCTGACTGGCTAGCCTGAGGAGAAAGATGAAGATGTGTTTTTGATGCTTGTGAACAGGCATCTCGCAGAGTTGATGGACATAGGTTATCTGTCAAACCGGTGAAGATTTAACGTTTATATTTAAGCCGGAATATTTGCGCAACCCTTTGGCCTCTTTCTGTGCTATCTACCCGTGTACTCCTGGTGACAACCTGACCCCTGTGATCTGGGCGTGGTCCTTAGTCAGTCATCCCAGGAAAGGAGGGTGTGGGTTTTTGAAAGAGGGTGGGGGTGGGTGTGAAAGGATCTTGGAAAACAAACTCAAGCTACGACACAAAGCACAGCCTTGTTGTGCCTTGTTGAAACTGGCGCTAGGATAGGTGAGCAATGCGGTCGTGAGCTGACCCTTGACGTCTCCTGCTCACGCGAGATAAGATGTGGAGAACGAGTGAGGTGGGGATGGATAAACATTGAAACTGTTAAAGGAGTGAGGTTAAGATGACGTGTCGCACGCCTGCACTAGCATCACTTCACTAGCATGGTGGCTGGTGAGTAAGGTGTAAGCCAGACCAAGGCTGGCGTAGGTGCCAAACTGGTGGCGACCACAGACCAATAAATTAACCAGATTGGAAACACGAGCTTCTGGTTGTGTCGTTTTTTTACGGAATTTCCCGAGCGGCGACCGTATACCGCGGCTCGGGAAATTCCAATTCTAGTCCTATCTGCAGTAGAAATTTCTTTTTATATGTCAAGATTGGTTGTACATGTATTATTAACTTGCCTATCCTTTCATTTTATTGTCTACAGCTGCCCTTTTTTATTGTTATAAATGATGACCGTATGGACTTTTAGCGACCGCTGCATTGTAGCTATGCTGAAGCGTCGGTCGCAACCGTAAACCTAAAATGGCGGACCTTTCGGTGTTTTGTGACGTCACACAATGGGATCATCCAGTCTGGGTATTTTATTAGTCTGTGGTGGCGACCTACCAATCTGGGACTTACGCCGGCCTTGGTCTGGCTTACCACGAATGCAGCCGTTTGAAAAAGTGGGTTGAGTGTACTGGTGGCCATCCATCTAGTACTTGTGCTCGATTTGGGCAATATTTTAACCCCCACCCTTATGCATGCTTTTCAACTCGTGGCCTCAGCCTCTCTCCTCTTCCCTTGAACGAAGGTTCGGCCATTAGAATGATGAATGTCCACGATACAGATACAGTATTAACGCTCTAGTGCCCAGACGAAGATGGAAAAATCCCAGGGCTCCTGAAATAATATACTGAACTGACTTTGAATAGCCAGATTATTGTAAAAATATAAATATGTAATTGGAAAACTTATATATCATAATAAAGTTGGAACAGTAAATGTATCAAAGACAGAGCATTTTGCTTCCAGGTGACCTGTTTCAAATATGGTATACTGGGCGCTAGAGGGTTAATATTATCATACTAAAATGGAGCTAGAGGGTGAATAATATATGTAAGCACCTAAACCTTTGCAGCCATGTGGCCAAAAATAATCAAACTTTGTGTACTACCTCAGTTTTTGTCGATATGTCACGTGGACACATTTGTTTTAGACAAGACTGAACCTTTTATTCTTTATGTTAGTTACTGACAGATTTTCTTCTGAGCCACAAAAGAGAGTCGCATTTTCATCGGGTACAATCGAAAATTATTATTGGAAATTTCGTTCTAACCCTCTGTTTTTACACACTTCAGTTCCAAAATCAACATTATCACATGTGCATTCAGCAAGGAATTGTGATGTAACAATAAGTTCTATTAGTCTCTGCATCAAATCGAAGTGCCGTTATTAATGTGACCTAGATCTCGATATACAGCTGGGCTCGGTACAAAAAATTTGCAAGATTTATCAACATGTTGTAATATCAGTCGTCTGGGCCATAGGACACCAATCTAAAAGTAATATTGACTCTTAAATTTGTCTGTTTCATTAGAATCATGAATTTTTATGCTATAATCCAACAACTTAATCTGTTTAAAAAAAACACACACACAAATAAATCCAAATCAAAAGCGTACATACACTGCCCAGAACTCCCACCCCCAGGTGCATTATTCGTACGCTAGGAGTAAAGAAAATAACCTCCCCGCCTCTCCTCCCCCTCTCAGCATAGATATTTTATGGATGGCCCCCTTGTGGCTGTCGAGTATCGCTTCGAGGCGTCATCATCCCCGTCATCGTGAGTGAAAGTCATGCAGTATCTTTATCAAATCTACCATCACCACTCTACCATCACCATCACCACTCTATCATCACAATCATCAGTTCCAGTAATGATAAGAATGTCATTTCCCATATCCTCCGCTTACTAACCCATATATGTCTGCACCCTCTCCCTGCCCCCCCCCCACCCCCCCCCCCAGTAGAATTTCTATAGATCCATTTATACACACAAAACACGCGCGAAAAAGTACACTCACACCTCCACACATTCATACACATAAGTACACATGCAAATAAAGATAGATAATTTAGAGATTTGATCATACATATCCAGACCGGAGTTTCTTCAATAAGCAGCTATGTCATCAGCTGTGCCTGGGTTTCCATCTCCCATCAGCCGGCTTCCCTTTGCTTTCACTTCTTACCATGCATCTCTGTTTTTAAAAGTTGGGCGTCGCAAAAGTACTCATTTTACAACAGAAAAGTCGGTCACTTGTGGAATGAATAATTTTTTTTTTTGTTGTTGTTTTAATAGAAAGGGGGGAACGGGAGGAGAGCGTTTGATTGTTTATATGAGAATGAGACTTGTGAGAGAAGGATGTGGTCTGGAATAATGATTTTAGACAGTATTTTCCATTCTGATTTGTGAAAGAATAAAGGGAATCAAAGGTTCAAAGTCTGTTTAGAAATTATGATGGGTGATTTTAACTTAGGAAAGTTTCTGTTTTGAATCATACCCTTTCAACGTAGGAATAGTATTTCATGATGTTCGACAGAATTTTGCACCAACGACCTTTTGCCACAGTTTCATTACGTGGGTTGGGGGGGGGGGGAATAAATCATACTAAGCCCAGAACGGCAGTTAGCTGCTGGCAGACAAGAAGTGCACACCATAATTTCCTATATTGAGGTATATACTCTTATTGTTGTATGCGACATTTTGTCGATTTTGAGGTTTTGTCACGAAAGTAATTCTCTTACTCCTAATTTTATTACGTATAAGTGTGATATAGGTGTATTTTTCTTGGGCATTTTTATGTAAGTTTCGACTTTGAAGCGTACTGAACAAAACCCTGATTTTACACAACTCTTCAAACTGTCCATTCTCATTTTCTCGAAAAGGTAAAAATGCACATACAACAATTATGGAAAATACCCGACAATATTTTCTTAGTAAATCCGTGAAGACCCTATCATACTTAAGCCCGGTCAGACACAGTCACCTTTTGCAGGCTGCAACTGGCTGTGCAGTTCCAGGCTTAGTATGATACCGCCCTTAGTGTTTGGGTGTGTTGAGAAATGAAGTCAAACTGTACTTGTTGTATACACAGACATGAACGTGAGGTAAGGCGAGACCAGGCAAATTGGCCGGTAGATTTAAACTGACGTTTTGAGTTTGAAGTTGAAGTTAAGCTCGAGAGCTTTCAAAGGTGGGCCGGCGTCTGAAAGTCTGCACATTATTGGAACCGCCATTTCCCCATTCCTAAAGTGGGTATCATACTAAGCCCGGAACCTCATAGCCAGTTACTGCCAGCATAATGTACACCCAAGAAATAATGGCAGAAGCTGAGTGTCTCACCTGGCTTAGTATGAAAGAGTCTTCCCATATTTACTAAGAAAATACAAGAAATTATGGTGTGCACTTCTCGTCTGCTGACTCTGCCATTCCGGGCTTAGTATGATATCCTCCTAACCCAGATTTGTGATGCAGTAGTAAGACATAGGTGGAAGATAAGCATGTCTTTGGACGCACTACCAACTCGGTGATTAGTTCAGAGCAGTGCAAACGGGCAGTCTGTCAGCAGCGGTTATAGAGCAGAGAACCAGCTCCAATCTCGTTATTTGCTTGTGTTGTTTTTACTTTACTCTTCGAGATGTCAGGCTATCAATGCATTTCCTCGTATCAAAGTTTTGTATTGATAACAAAAGATTCTGCTTATTTTTTTGATTCTGTAACCATATTTATTACATTCTGGCCTGTGTGTATATGAAGGAAAAGGGTAGAGAGAGAGACAGGGAGAAAGAGAGAGAGAGAGACAAACAGCCACAGAGAAAGACAAAG
>OZ007571.1:56051662-56280053 GCA_963931925.1 Onchidella celtica
ACTTACCCCCCCCCCCCCCACCTCGTTAACTGATGTTCTAGTTTTCCCCACTCACCACTGCAGGCCCGATCAACTTTTTACCTTCTCTTCTGTTTTGCCTGTGCTAATCAGGCCTGCCACGACCAATCTTCTCATGACAGCCAAACAACAGTGTGAATGCTCTCTGAGGTAGAGCAGCTTTCGGGCGGCGGTGTGAGCAACTAACGTTTGAAATAATTACCTATTGAGTAATGGCGCTTTGACCTGATTCTGTACGCTCCAGACTAAAGTGTGTACATGAGTGCGGAATGTTGATGGATGTAGGGAGACTGGGATCTTGGAGCCCCCGGTGGTGTCATTATGTCACTTAATTTGATATGTCATTGTCTACAGCAACGTTTCTCAAGGTAGGGCACGCGCCCGGTGGTGCGTGGCAATAAATATTTTGGTGGGGTGCGAGACCTCGGAATGGGACGCAGGGATTGTTTCTTTTTTTTTTAAATACAAATATTAATTTCATAGTTGCTGGTTTCCTTGCTTAGCTCGGATTAAAACATCAAACTTAATATATGCACAACTTAGCCGGTTAGACGCGTTCTTCGTCGTCTTACACATGCGGTACAAATATTTTTAAAATCTTTAAATACTCAATGTATACCAGCATTGTCCGGTCGTAGTGGGGTACACAATTGAAGTGGGGCGTGGGACAAAAAAAGGTTGAGAAACACTGGTCAATAGGATGTACCTGGACGAGGAGATTGGGAGGAAGGGGCAAATTTTGCAGTTTCTGAGAGATCAATGGCCCACACACCTGTTTGACGGAGATTCTCTTCGACTACAGTGTGCTGATTCAAGCCGGTTTGTCGTGGTTTTTGACTCAGATTTGAGCTTTCTTTGAGTCAAGTTGCATGACAGACACTTGGTTACAGGGATCTTTTCGGCTGGAAGCGCACTGAATGAGAGGACGTCTATACCTGTAGTTCGTCCGTTTTGACTCAAGTAGCGTGACAGACTTTCTTTAGTCTCACTAGTGGGCGAGGTCCCGTTCAACTCCAGTCCACAAAACTGAGGTGAAACTTGACTTAGTTCCTTGTGGGCTTTCTTCAGAAGATCTCCTGTTCCACCAAATTTCTGGATACCCGGGAGCAACAGAATAATACATGTACACTAAAAGCAAACGGAGAAAGATTCAGAGGATCGTTTTTGCCCTCCGAAATTCGCCACAACAAGACATTGTAGATAGATGTGTTCCGTATTTCACTAAGAATCCATACTATGTCACTTTATGTATGTCTGCTGTTGAGTTTATTGAGTTATGGTATATGTTTATATAATTATGTGTAAGATGTGTGTACCATATAATTATATATACTTTTAAATGCTCTGCGAACGCGGATTTTCCTCATGGGATAATAAAGTGATTCTTATGTTATCTTATCTAACCTATCTAGTCTCGCTGTCCCGAGTGTTTGAATTTTTCCACGATTAAATTGTCCATGCAAGTTTGGCGCACCATTTGGTTCAACTCTAAAAGACAGCTGAGAGTCACATAAACTCTGGCAACGGGTGATTATCTGAAATTTATACACCCAAAGCCCTACAGATGCAAAAGTTTGAGATTTTTAAACCTTAGCCTGCGACAGGAAAACAAACATACAGTTCGTTGTTGTAATGACTCTCAGAAACTCCAAGGGAACACTGAGTACAACCTATCCCTGCCATTGCTACTCACCTTCCTGTCCTATTACCTGTTACCTGGTGAATATCCCAGTCAAGTGGACTCGCTTTCAACTGGTGGACTTCGGATAAGACGGCATTCAACAGCCCTTACATGAGTTTTTTCTTACTCCTAGTCTATCTAGTTTTATGTCTGGCTTTCTGTCTGTCTATCTAATTGCCTGTCTGTCTGTCTGTTTGCATCTCCCTCTCTCTCTCTCTCTCTCTCTCTCTCTCTCTCCCTCTCTCTCTCTCTCTTCCCCCCCCCCCTCTCTCTCTCTCTTCCCCCTCTCTTTCTCTATCTCTCTCTCTGTCTTGTCTCTTTCCCTCTCTCTCGTTCTCTCTCTGTCTCTCTTCCAAATGCACGCTCACAACAAATACACGCTCAGGCAGACACATTAATACACACACATACTCACACCATTTTTAAAGTCATGTGATAATCTCCAACCTTTCGGCTTGACTTACTTCTAACACCTGACATAATTAAAGTCAGTCTGTGTTATCCGTTCGTTAATTTATCTGTCTCAACTCCCGGCCCCGCCTGTTTAACAGTAACGCTTGAGTTACGCGTGAAGTGCGCAATACATTTTGGTTGCTTAACTAATGCGTCACTGTGAGCAGAACACACACAAAATTATCTGTTTTACACCCAAGCTTACAAGGTGACTGTTCAAGCCTGGAAAAGCTGATATTATCTTTGGTAACAAATTGCTCTTATCTGGGAAGATCTTCACGCTGAACAAAATAGATCCCACCAAAAACGCTGATAGTTATCTTTCTCCAGAATACAAGAAACAGGAGGAGCCTGAGAGTGAGGATAAAAAAGAAGAAGAAAAAAAGGTGGGGAAGGGGCATAATTATACAGCAATTCTTGGTTTTTAACAGCTCTGGGTTGTCTTCTCATGCCTGACGAATGATACAACTTAGAACTCAGAGAGTGTACGACAGAGACATGAAGAGATATGAGTATCTAACGAGAAACTCAGGGTAGCATTGTTATGCTGGTGGCTCATGGAGTCAAGTCGTTTTGTCTTGGTTTTAGGGTGAGATATGGAGGGTGAGGTTAAACTGGACGTCGAACACTTGGGAAACAAGTCTGTCCCACTCAAGAAGCTTATAAGCGCCTTGGTCCCACTAGTTTGTGGGCGTCAAACCTGTCTTGAGTCCAGGGCCGTCTTTACCATCATTATGGGCCCCTGGGCAATGCGCGGGCGTTTCTTCGCAATTTCCAAAACCAATGAAATTGTGCATGCCTTGGGCCCCCTAAACCCTTGGGATCTTCTGGTAACTGCCCAGTATGCCCATGAGTTAGGACGCTCTCTGCTTGTGTCAGCTGGTGGAAAGAAAGACCTCGCTCAATGATTCAAAATAGACCCAAAACAGATTTGTCTCAGTGCACCAACCACTTTAATTGATCTCGTAGCAATCGTCCTTGACTTTCCATTTGCCTACATTCTTTGTATACTTTTAATTTTAACCTATCACTTTTCCCAAGAGTAACTCCACTCAGTGGGGTGTACCATACTAAGCCCGGAACGGCACAGTCAGCTGCTGGCAGACAAGAAGTGCACACCATAATTTCCTATAGTTTTTTAATAAATCCGGGAAGATCCTAAGCCCGGTCAGACACAGTCAGCTTCTGCCATTATTTCCTGGGTGTATATTTTGCTGGCACCAACTGGTTGTGACGTTCCGGGCATAGTATGATTACCCCCCCCCCTCTTTTTTTATCCCTGTTAATATTTGCATGAATGCCAATAAGATTAACGGATAATGATTATGTGTTACCATGGCAACATCATAGGAAAACACTTAGGGGTCCTGATCGGCCCTACGTTATTACCAAAACCCATGGCAAACTGAACTGTTTAATTAACTAAACCTGAGCTACCACAGGGGTGTAATGTTGAGGGAAAGAATCTTCTCCAGATACACATCGATTGCCAAAGTTTATATCTTCCCCTAAGCAACGGTGAATTTCATTTAAAACTGTTGAGAACTGGAAGCTCTGACAGACCAAGCCACGTACCAATTGTTTATATCCTCGAGTCAACTAAAGCTCGTCTTGGTGTCTCCCCTGCCCGTCATTTGTCTCTTTAACTGCCAATATCCAGTCTTTGCCGTTTGCGTACAAGCGTACTACATAATTTTCCACTGGTGTGAAGTGACCCATAATTCATGTATTCACAGAAACTCCACAGTAAAGCAATTTTGTCTGGTCTTTCTGACTTCTTCGTCTTCTTTAAGCTTGAATCTTTTCATTTCATAATAAAAAAAAAAGAAAAACTCGCTCGATTTTCAACAAGAGCTGCCGACGCCAATACAGCTTAGATTTGCATGATATTTTGAAGGTGTCTTAGTTTTGACCTGCAGAAACAAACAAATGAAACATATAACAGGAACATGAAGGTAAACGTAAAATAACGGGTAAGATGCAGCAGACCCATCATAGTCACTCAGAATTGAAACAGATATTTAAACCTATTTATCCCAGGCAACCCGGGGTACCTCTTCTAGTCTAACAAAATGCCCACAACATGTACATGCATTCCCCACCTTAAAGGCACTCATTATACACATACTCAGAGACACAATCATACAGTATTGCCTTTCCTATTGCGACAAGTCGCTTCTTCCAAAATTTAGAACATAAAATGAAGACGATTTCATCCTGCCTCCCGTCTTCCTCTATTCTGTGCTTGTTTGAGAATTTTGGAAGTTTATATGTAACTCATAATAGACAGACAGACAGACAGACAGACAGACAGACAGACAGACAGACAGACAGACAGACAGACGGACAGACAGACAGACGGACAGACGGAAGGACAGACTGACGGATGGATGGCTATTATGATTTTAAGAAGTTTATGTAACCAAAATGAAACAACGCCAACAACAGATAACAAGTTCACCGAGCAGAGATGTTATCAGCTATCAAACAGCCAGGTAACAAGGGAGGCCGAGGGGCGGGGAAAGGGCGAGAAGTTCACAAAATGATAGTTGATACCTTACAACCTGAGTGCAGAAACAGGAATCTGAACTCGGCAACTCCACAGTCTAATTCGCAGTGCCAAGCTGTAGATCAACACTTTAAACAAACTGCCACATTCAATCTGCCTGAAATCTACGACACACACACGGCATCGCGCCATCTAATCCTGCAGGAAGTCGATTTCCGGAAGCTGATTGGTCCAAACAGCCAGAGGGACCATTAGCAGAGACATAGACAGTTAATCGGACAATTTATCCGCGCCAAGAGGGTGAACAGTTTGTGCTGTTATCTTGTAGTTAATCCGGAAAGAAAATTGGCCAGAAAACACCTGCGTGCATCTGTTGTCCACCTGCTGACCGTCTGTCCTAACACTCTTAAGCCAAGCATGTTTGCGAGTTCTGGTTAGGGTAGGAGATGTGGCCTGGTGGTAGTGTTGCTGCAATACCGTTTTAGTTCAGTGTGAATTTTAATATATCAGAGAATGTTATCTATCTATCTATCTATCTATCTATCTATCTATCTATCTATCTGTCTATCTATCTATCTATCTATCTATCTAATATCTATATCTATCTATCTATCTAATATCTATATCTATCTATCTATCTATCTATCTATCTATCTATCTATCTATCTATCTATCTATCTATCTATCTATCTGTCTGTCTGTCTGTCTGTCTGTCTGTCTGTCTGTCTGTCTGTCTGCCTATCTGTCTATCTATCTATCTATCTATCTATCTATCTATCTATCTATCTGTCTGTCTATCTATCTATCTATCTATTTAACTATTTATCTGACTGGCTCAGTGGCTGTCTATCCATCTATCTGTCTGTCTGCCTGCCAGTCTGTCTGTCTATCTATTTATCTATGTTTGAGATTTAGTTGTAATCATGAACACCCCGCCTCATCCCCTTCTTTATTTGTCATCATCAGGTATTTTTTATACGACGAAAGAGAAGGTTGATATTAATGATAAGCTTTCTTGACGCCGACGCCGTTACTGTAAAATTGAATGTTGTCTTTGGCACCGTGGGTCTTCAACTGCTTGTTCTTCTATTCTGTGAAGGTAATTCCAATTTCAATTGGCGTGTGTTTGTGTATAAATTCTGAGGAACAGGGGCATAATAACATCAACAGATGAAAGAGCATTAATTTGAAACTGCAGAGAGAGTTGTCGCCCCGTGGTGCTGGAGGCGAGGAAAAATTTTGAATGTTTTCACTCAGATTTTCGGACAAAAGTGATCATGATCTAATTGTACTGTTTGAAGGGTTTTACTGCAGCTGAAGTTGTCAAGTTGTAAATTAGAGATCACGGATGAATGGTGCGTATTTCTGTTGGGGCTACCCTTTCTCCCAGTACTGCCGGTCCCTTGGGATTTTCCCCAAGACCTTTGTATTTGGGGGATTACCTTGGGATCTTGGCATTTTTTTTTTTCTTAAAGATCTTGGGATTTTCTGGCTTTTGTGTTTTGTTTTGTTTGTTTGTTGTTTTTTTTTTTGGTTTGTTTTTGTGAAAAGAAACTCACATAATTGACCTTCCACTCCGTTTTGCAACTTTTTAAAAAGATAAATAAAGCCAAATGGGCAGTTTGAGATTCCTTGTGTGAGAGGGTCTTTGGCACGATCTGCGACCTAATCACTGACTTTGCTTAGTTTAGATTCAACGTATAACGACGCTGTAAATTTTGAATGAATATGCACTAATTGGGTTGGAAAAAATCTTTGGATTTTATGCACGTGATTCTTGGTATTTTTGAAAATCTTCACTAGCAGAGCTGTTGTGTCTTGTCTTTCTGCTGTATTCTGCATATCGCCTTGCTTTTTCCTAGCACATTTCACCCTTTAGCGTGCCGACGTTTTCTCAGCAAATTTAAACTCAAACTGCAACCCTCATGCCAAGGGTCCCGTGTTCAAAACCCGGGCAGTGCAGGCATGTTGGAAATTGGGATTTTTCTCATATTTTCGTGTCCCTGATCCTATTGGGGGTAAGATCGAGTACCTAGTCTCCTCGGATAAGGACGAAAAAAATCGGAGGGTCCGTGTGCACGCTGCGCACGTTAAAGATACCTTGGCAGTTGGAAATCGTAAAGAGCAGGCCGTACAGGCCGCTGCCCGGGCAAAATTGAAATTAAAATTAATAGATTAAAATTTAGTCATATCACCCCCCCCCCCCCCCCCAATATCACCTACAAATATTTATAATTCATTATTAAATAAATATTAATAGATATTCAAATATTATTATAATACTTTAGAATACAAGTTGTGAGTAATGAACTGTTGTGAGTTGTGAACTGCGCCTAACAGGCTGCGGTTACAATTTGCTCTAGCGAGATAGAGAGAGGGAGAGAGAGAGAGAGGGTGAGAGAAAGAAAGAGCGAGTGACAGAGCTTCTGTAAAGCGCATAGAGCATTTCTAATGCCAATGGATATGCGCTTTATAAATGCCATCCATTATTATTATTATTATTATTAATTATTATTATTCATAGAGATCGGAATGTTATTTTCAGGAATAATATTTGCGAGTTAGGAAAGAGATACCATGTTTCTCGCCACTCATCTGACTGCACTGTGGAATAGTTGCCCACTGAAATAGCATTGTTCATAATGTAGCCACTGCTCTACAATAATGGCATAAGTCATTGACACTTTTGAGATATTATCAAGACAAAACGGCTTTTCTCCCTGTTGTTTGGTAACGTATGCCATTATGAGTCTATTGAATTATTAGATTTTCCTATTTGTACATTTCTTTTTCTGTAAATGTTATCAGATAGCCCTTTGCACAGGAAAGCAATGAAACATTAGTTACCTTTGGCATAACTCTGACATATGCCATTATCACAGAGCACTGACGATGTATAGGTTTGATGCGAGTGAAACCACAGGTAGATACGAATCAAGGACCATAACAGAAAGATCATCGTTCAAATCTATAGGTTTGATTTAAATGAGAATAGAAATTCTGTGAGATGATTTAGCCTGGGCGCGCATTAACCAATTCCTATCGGCCGACACATTGGATGGTGACTCCTCGATATTGAGGTTCAATGAAACCAGAGAATATGTATTTATAGAGAGATCTCACTTCCGCCAAATCGTGAAACTAGGTCGCTGCGGTAAACAAGAAGTGAAAGAGACCGCCTCCACCGAAGATAGTGTGCATATCTGTTTACTGTGGTTTGTTCAGATTTTGGGGCTGATTGAAACTATTTAGAGCCATTTGTAACCTCTTATGCCCCGTGGAAATGCACAAACGGGTATTGTTTACTTCAGCGACTTACTTTCCCCTCCATGCGGCTTCGGGGCGCCTCCCGTGTCTTTGCAGTGCAAATCGACCAATAGTGAAACCTCTCTGTACATACATACTCTGATGAGACCTTGCGCACCAGCCAGCTGGTTGGATCTCGTTGAAACTCTGTCGTGACGCCACCATCCAATAAAAAGTCGGCCGATCAATCGGCTAGCGTGCGCTTAGGCTTTGACTTGCGAGGGCATTAATTTTGAAGATGAGTGGGGGTCATGGATAGCGCTGGAACGTGACGCGTTTGCACAGGCTGATACTGCACTATAACACTGTCTCGTGGCCTGGCAATAACAACAGTGGGTAAACACCAGTTTTTACTGTGGAGAAAGCCAATTCTTTCCTTCGTTTTTAATTCTTTTTGGAATTTATTGTCTACATTTCTTTATTATTTGTTTCTAACTGGGACTTTGTGACATGGCATTTTCACCTTTTCTTGTCTTGTTTTGTTTTGTTTCATCGTATTTTAGATTTCTTGCCGTGGAATATTGTGTGAGCTTGCTAGAATTATCGGTTGTTGTTGTTTTTGTATAGTTTTCTCCTATAATCTGTTTAGAAATGATACCGGAAAAGGAGGGTAAAAGTAACAAACAAACAAAAATACGATAGTAAAGGGGAACATAACTGATGGATGGATGAGTGGATGGATTGGTGAATGGATGGATGGATGATGCACTGATGGATGTTTAAATAAATGGAAATGTCACTGAATGGACGGATGAAGGAATTGATGAATGGCTGACTGAATAAATGGATCAAGTTATTTTCACTTTTCTCAATCGGGTTTTTTTATGGGTTTTTTTTTTTGCCTTTTTTCACTATTTCATGTTTTCCATCATACAATAATAGGGAGCTAAATGCATACAGTTTCACGAATAGAATTCCTTAACGCCTTGGCTGATCCAGCATTACTTTTCCTGAACTGTTTGAAGAACATTAATTCTCTTTCACCACCAAATCTTGACAGGTAGATAATGATGTGTGCCACCGTTGCTTTTTTTCTCCATCTTTTCTTATTCACTTTTTTTTTCTTTTCAAACACCCTCCTTGATCCTCCTCCCATTCCCTCCACGTCTATACGATACGTTAATGTTTTAGTGCAGAACGAAAACATCAAATTGTTTTCTTAGGAGTGGTGTTTTATTGGGCCAGTCAAATACGCAGTGTCGGTATCGATATCATTTTAGTTGTCTTTTAGGTCCCGGACGTGAAAAAGTGAAATTTGCTTGTCAGAGACGAAACAAAATTTTCCAAATTCCTGATTTTGTGCCAGACCTCAGGAAGATGAATGGACATCAGAAAACGTCCTTAAATGAAATTAGTTTTTCCACATAACTTTCGTTTCGTTTCTTTGTTTTTTGTTGTTTTTTTTTTGTGAATTTTGCATAACCACATTACAACAAAACCTATTGCCACAGTACAAGAAACCACGAAACGACCGCTATTGGGCCCCATAGAGCAACATCAGGATGGACAGATGCTTTGTTCATTGCGTATTTGTGTTGGAGTTTAGCATTTTACCATGGAGCCTCTCCGATCAAACATAGGGCGAGTAGCGCACAGGGTCAAGTCTGTTTTGGGTGGTCGATCATAATTCTTGTTTGTTCCAACTCCACTTATTACACAACCGAGAAATTTGACATTAAACGTTGCGGTTTTATTATTTTGATAATCGGTTAGAGTAAATCGGAACTGTGAAACAGCTTTATAAGTGTCACACCGCATTTTAAATAAGTGTCAAAGTGTGCATTAATTTTGTTACACCTCTTCCGCATACTAAAAGATCTCCAGTTTGTTTGTTTGTTTGTTTGTTTGTTTCCAGAAAATGGAGATGAACAAACAAGAACTAAGATCGCGGTCGGTTTCGGTTCAAACTTCTTCTTTCTTTGAAATTGAATAAACTCGCGAGACAGACTAGTTTCAGTCTCACTGGCACACAAAGTCCTATTTAAATCCACATTCCACATCCCACACTAAAAGTGAGGGAAAACAGACTTGACTCATTGAGCCACAGCCTTACAAGCACATCAGAAATTACCGTAGGCTTCTGGGTGTCTCGATATTTCGAAACATGTGTAATCGATGCTAGTGTATCTGCAGATCGACTCAGCATGACAGATTTGTTAGGGTTTGCAAAAACGATCACGACAAAAACGTGAATTTAGTGTTTTGTTAGCGCGTAGCGAGGACATAGATACACGTTCCGTCTAGGGAAAATAGCATTATTGCTGCTGTTAACGAGATCCATCACACCACTGGGGCTGTACCTTTGGATTTCGACGGAGAAATCCTGTGACGGCAGTAAGATAGTTTAGTCTTTATCAGGCGACGAGTTCAACACGCAACTTGGGGCGAAGTCTCGTTGTTTTCTTCTATGTCACTTAAGGGGGTATCATACTGAAAACGGAACGTCAGAGCCAGTTGCTGCCAGCAAAATATACACCCAAGAAAATAATAGTGGCAGAAGCTGACAGTGTCTGACCAGGCTTAGTATGATAGGGTCTTCCTGGATTTACTAAGAAAATATAGGAAATTATGATGTGTACTTCTTGTCTCCCAGCAGCTGGCTGTGTCGTTAGTATGATACCCCCTTAAGGACATCGTGGGCTTCGCACTTGACACCGTCACTGGTTGGCAGATTTTTTCATGGAAGTTCTCAAACTTCGTCAGGGTGTTCTTTTCGGATCTCTAAGGCCCATGGTGCACCGAGTCAAATCCTTTTTGCCTCAGACTTGTGGACGTTGGAGTTAAACGGGGCCTTGCCCTCTTTCGAGACTGGAACATCTTTATCTCGCTAGTTGATCGTAAAAGAAGTTCCAGTTTGAGTTAGAACTGACTTTACCCAGGGCACTGCAGCAGCTAGCCTTAATGCAAATTTTCGTGTATGTAACACTAACTACTAACTTCCCGTATCGCCAGTTATACACCTATTGTAAACAAAAACAAAAACGGACCTTTGGGCCATAATAATTGGGTCTGAATAGCCGGAAGCTTAAAAAATTTTCTTTCTGTTGACGGTGGCGCCAAAGCACGCTCTGAATTTTGTATGTAAAATTGTATTCTTTGCTGTTTTTCCTAATTTCTTTCTATTTTTTTCTGCCCCCTTGCTTGACATACAATTAATTAAATTTGTTACCGTCTGAATGGTAAATCAGTTTTCTTCATGAAAAAACTTTTTGGGGTGGTGATTGAAGTAGAATTTAAATTGAGTGTGTAATGGCAGTTATTAAGAAATCTTTGAATTGTGTAGACTTATTCCTCTTGTGGTGGGAAATTATTGGTTTAAAATGCTCTTTAAATATATGTTTGTCTCCATTCCAAATAGAAGGAAATTGAGCTGAGGGCATGCTTGAATTCTGTACATATACACACAATCTGGCATTTCGATAAAGGATGGGGAGATTAGCCGCTGAAACTTGTACGTCACAGGCGGTGTATTTAACCTAGAAATCAAATGTTTTTACTCCCTCTGCCTGCCGTATCAAACATAACTCTGGTCGCCGCCAAAGATAACTCTGCAAAACCGTGATAATCATTCTTATTCTGTGTCGGCCCACGAAATGGTTTTCTTTTTCCCCCTTTTTTTTTTGAGGGAGGAATTATTTTGGGGGGGGGGGGGCAATTTTTCTTTATTTTGTACTCATAAAACCTTCAAACACTGAATAATTCAGAACCTAGTTGCTAGGTTATTTGATGCCCAAGTAATTAACTTTGAACAGACTTTTAAATAGATAAATACCAAAGGTGATGTAAAAATAACTGAAAACTGTGCACTCTTCAAGTTGGTTTATGAACAAAGAAGGGAAGATAATCAGGGGAATTGCCATACAGATTACCTCCCTCTTCTCTCTCCTTTTGCCCCACACATACACACATGATTATTATTATACACGCAGATAACTGTGTAAAGTATACAACAGATGAGACATTGTTATAATTTTTGACAGTAATAATTATGTTGTTAAGTAACAGATTCCAAGACTTGCAGAACTTGAATGGTGTCCCGAGGCTGAATACAGTCGGGATCTTTCAATTTCGGAGAGTGGAGGCGATGGAGACTTTGGTTGGCGCGAGGGCGGCGGCTTGCGGGACGCACTGACATTAGCCTATAGAGTGAGGATCTAGTTTCACTCGGACATCATTGCTACTTTAATGCAATTTTGGAAACAATACTTTAATTACTGTGACTATACATTGTCTTATATTTGCTATAATGGAGATAGAGGATGAACAGGTAAACACCTAAAACTTTCTGTAGAAAGGACCAAAAATTGTGAAACTGTAGACAACCTCAATTTCTGATGTTAAATCACGTGGACACGTCCATTTTGGACAAATTGTAATCTTTAATATTCTTTATTACTAACTTTGAGCTGCAAAAAAGAAAGAAAGAAAAGACGCATTTTTATCGAGTAGAATGAAAAGTATCCTTGGAAATTTTGTACTGACTACGTGTCCGATGTCCCATGAAGCCTACCTAGTTTTTAAAACTTTAATAATATAGTCACATAAAAGCTCACGTATGATTAAGAGTAGTCTAACTCCAGGCCCACTTCCGGTGGAAAATGGGTTAACCTTATGATCATGTACAGGACCTTCCTATCTTTCACTGAATTAAAGGTCTGAATCCCAGGACATGAAATAAATTAATCGCTTTTGCGCCATTTTCTCCAAGTCTATATCTAATATCGTGGAGTATTTGCCATATTATTGTGTGCGACATTTTGCAGATTTTGAGGTTTGGTCACGGAAGTGGTTCTCCCACCCTTAATTTCATTATGTTTTAAATGTCACTCTAATCGGTTAAAAACTTCTGGAGGTAAGTGTTTGTAACGTAATGTTGTCCTCTGATTTTACACAATTCTTCAAAGTTACGATTCTTATTTTGTCGTAAAGACAAAAATGCACATACAGCAATATGGAAAAAAAACCTGACGACATATTAATCAAAGAAAATAACAGGTTCGAACTCAGTTCTTTCAAAAACAGTTAAGGTCGAGCTCGGCCACTCTTTTCTTCATGGGCACATCATTATTTTTAGTTAGATATTCTACCGTGTGGTAAGTAGTGTAACGTCACAGAAGCTTTCATAATTTAATGTTACGAATTAAATTTCTCATGTAGAAACAAGCCACGTGCATTCAGGGGTCAAGTTGTGCATTAGAAATCCCATTTTTCAGTCAGAGGGTGGGTTATTCAGTTAGTCCGAAAGCCAGTCGATCAAAAATTCAACCAATCAGTCCTTTAGTGACAAACTCCGCCGATATGAGTGTTATCAATAATAGTAATGCCTAATACCGTGAGGAAGTGAACCAATCATTCACCCAGTGATGAAGTCTGCTGATTTGAAAGTCATCAGTAATAGTAACAGGTTATTCAGTGATGAAGCCAGTCGATCAGTCATTCAGTGATACAATTTGCCGATTTTAAAATTATCAGTAATAGTAATACTAGTAGGTCCTACAATGAGGAAGTCAACCAATCAGTCATTCAGTGGTACAGTCTGCCTGTTTGAAAGTTATCAGTAACAGTAATACCGCGAGAAATGGAGCCCCAGGCATGCATGTCCCGATGCTGTTCATCCGACTAGTTATTCAGTTTCAGTGAAATCTTATGAGTTCATTGGTGCGTGGGGATATCATTGAAACTAAAACTGAAAGTCGCGACATCTCCACCCAACTAGCCGGCTGATCAAAATCGGCTGGTGGTGCTCCTAAGCCCAGTTACTCAATGAGAAAGTCCGCCCATTTGAAGAGTATCCGTAATAGTAATGCTGTAATCGAAGAGGGCAAACCATCAGTCACTGAAACAGCTCAACAATGATAACACACAGAATGAAGGTATATGTAATAAAAACATCCTGAGATTTGGAGCCATACATAAAGTATAAAATAAAATGTTCGATTGTGGTGACTTTTGGCAACCCCCTCCCCTCCCCAGGGTACATTCTTCATATACTTTATTACTAGGAAGGATTATGGAATAGTCCATAATGAGGTCTACATAAATTATTCTAGAACGTTCTCCATTGGTTAATTTGGACCGACTCATTAGAATCACGATTTTATACAACCCTTCAACTTACTGTACTGAATTTATTTTTTTTTTACAAAAATCAAACTTTTCTTAATGTATTACAGTAATTGAAAAGCTTTCTTACGCGCCCCCTCCTTACGCTTTTCAAGAGCTGGAGTCAACCCTGAGCCTACATACATCAGGGGAGATCTTTTTCTCCAAACAAGGAACTACATCAAACAATGGCAAAAATTGGCAGAAAGAAAAAGTTGTATGTAGCAAAGCCTCTACGAGTACAATTTTTTCTTTTTGCTAATTTTTGTCTTTGCTTTAAGCCTTCGCTGCGACCCCACAGTTTTTCTGTGGTTTTTATAATATTGCACCAAACAATGGCAGACATCAGACCTCTCAGAAAAACAAGATGTCCGTTGTCAACCCCGGTATCGACATTAAATTTTCACTCTTCAAATGAGAGATTGAAGTTGAATGAGAAGGAAGTGTTATAGCATTAGCAAACGGTACACTTACCTACAAGGACCTGCTGCGATAATAAGACAGACACTGAGACAGACAAATACAGTGGGGTACTGCAATTGAATAATTATAACAGAGAAACAATGCGATTATAATGTTATTACGCAAGAAATTGTAGAAAGAGAAAGAGGAACAGAAGACGATGAGAGGGTACAACAAGTCAGTATCACACATAATTATATAATACGGTTGTTTTTCTTTCGAAAAGACTTGTAGAAAGAGGAAGATAGACAGAAGAGGAAGGGGAGGGGGGATGCAACTTAATATGACAGAGAAACAATGTACTTATAATGCATGTATACAAGAACTTGTAGAAAGAGACAGATGGACTGAAGCAGAAAAACAGGAAGTAAATATGGGCAGCGATTTGCAGACATAAGGAGAATGATAGATAGACAAAAGCAGGAAGCGGGAGGGACGGAAAATAAAAAGAATTGTCCAGTTGTTATTGAGAGATCACAAAAGCTAACAAAACTTGTTGCCAGAGCCCTCATTACAACTTGAGGAAGATTCTCTTTTGTATCCTCGGGGATTTTAATCTTGCATCGGTGTATTAGTATTAGTGTGTGTGTGTTTAGGACGTAATTTAAGACACATCTTACGCCTCAGGGAAACTCCGACTGATGGGCATTCAATACAAGTTTTGCTTTGTTTCGAATCAGAGGCGTCTTCACAATGAACAAATGGGGAGGGAGGGGAGTAAAGAACACAAGTCAAGCCCAGGGAAATTTAGACTAATGGGCATTCAATGCAAATTTTGCTTTATTTCGAACCAGAGGCGTGTCCATTTTAGACAAATGGGGAAGGGTGGGAGTTCAGATTACAAGACAAGCAATGAGGAAGTACTGTTTATCTTCTCAGTTTTCTATCCTCTTTCATTTTTCTTTTCCTGAAGAAAGTCAGTCGTCCAAAAGTTTGATTTGTCTTTCCTTTGTCTTTGCGTTGAATTGTATACAAGCAGAATTTGGCGTTCAATCAACGGAAAGAAACAAAAAATGATTTGGTGTAGAAAAAGTTAATTTTTTCAGACTAACTTGAACAGAAGTGGTAATCCCAATTGATTTGATCATTTCTTCATAGGACAGTTCATTATAAAACTAGGGTATACAGTGTTTCTCAATTTTGCTATCATGTACCAAGATATCTGTATGTGGAATTTCTGCTTCCTGTTCTTCTATGAGTGAAAACAGAGCGGCGTAAATCCAAGCCAATAATCTAAAGTGTCTGGCCCTGTGCTGTGTTGATAGTCATTGCCTAACGTGGACGCAACGGTAACTACCATCTCGGAAAATTGACAGGCAGGACAGTGTCCGGAGGCTGAAGTCTAATCCTTGATATACAGTGACGTTCACCGATAGTGTCAGAAGGCCGAGGGCTTATCATTGGTATACCGTGATGTTCACCGACAGTGTCAGAAGGCTGAAGACTAGTCTCTCGTATACGATGACGTTCGCCGACAGTGTCAGAAGGCTGAAGACTAGTCTCTAGTATACGATGACGTTCACCGACAGTGTCAGAAGGCTGAAGACTAGTCTCTCGTATACGACGACATTCACCGACAGTGTCAGAAGGCTGAGGACTAATCCTTTTTTTTATAAAATGACGTTGACCAACAGCGTCAGAAGGTTGAGGACTAATCCGTGGGATATAATGACCTTCACTGACAGTGTCAGAAGGCTGATGACCAATCCTTGTGATACAATGACGGAGAACGATTTAAAACTGTTGGTAAAGTACTGTGTGGTGCAACCAGATGTACAGGTACATGTGGTGCAAGATCAGGCACAGGTGGGGCAGGGGAATCTCCAGGCTCAGGAGGGGCGTGTATATCACCAGGAATGGTAAGATCTGCAGATGCACGTGATACAGACAGGTCTATGAGCAGAGGCGATGCTGGGTGATCATCAGACATAGAAGGTACAGTTGTACAGTGGCGTCCTTGAGTGACGGAGCTGCTTAGCATTGGGTCTTTTGGTCTTTCGTTTGCAAGGCATCTGAAAAAGAGGAAAATAAAATAAAAATTATAAAGTAAAAAGCCGGTGGAAATATGTAACGCTTTGAGTAGAAAAATGAAAGTTTAAAAAAAATATGTCAGGTGGATGTAACCAACCACATGTTATCTTGTTCAAGTTCTAGTGTAAAGATTAAATGTAACTGGAAAGCTTGCCCTTGAGGCAAGCATGCTGTGAAAAAAAAATGCACCCCGTCCCCCTCCCTGTACAAATGGATCTAGATTTAGAGGAACACCTAGATCTAGATCTAGTTAGACCATTCTTGGACCTGTCGGCATTGATAATGATGTTGGTTGTTCCCAACGACCTGATTGGCTGACCAGGAAAAAGGTAGAAAGGCATTGATATTGGTGTTCATAACTCCCAACAACGAGATTAGCTGACTAAAGACAATTTTCAGAGGTGTTCATGATGTGCCGAATTGATATTCATGAATAACAGCTATTTCTAACGAATAAGTTATTGACCCAACTTTCTTTAACCGATGTTTATCTAAATCTAGATCTGTATCGAAAAAAATGAACTGAGTCAGAATGGGCTAATGAATCTGTGACTGAAGAATGCTAAATATTTACCCAATAATCACTTCTATTCTACATGTGGCCTTAGATCCAGATCTAGAATCTAGATCTAACTTAAGCTTTGATCTGTAATTTGTATTTTTGGATCTGTCACACTAACCGACCTTTCTGGAGGTAGATCGAGTAGATCTCGATAGAGCTCAAACCCAAAGATAAGATCTAGATAATGTATTTGAAAGTCATGAAAAATCAGTGATACCTACCCCAGCCAAAACGTTTACTTCAAACCAACATCTACGTGCAACTGAATCCATCACAAACTCCCAACTGAACAGTAGATATTGGGCTCTCTCGATGCTGGCTCAGTTTCTAAAGATACTTCTTTTCAAACATGTCTAAGCATAGGAAAAGAAAAACTCGATGCCCGATACTTTTTAGGACATGTACGATACTGTCAGAATGGCGCCAAGATGGAGAATGAAAATTATAACTGTTGACAGCACTATGGAACAATGCATTTTCCATCAATTCAAAAAACAAAACCAACCAAAATACATGTAATAAAAACTTCCGTGCCCCCTCCATTGTATTTGAAATGTACATGCAAATTTGGTTATTTGTAAGTGCCCCAATAAAAAAGCCTTTTGGGTTCAAAGATGGATAATTTGTGAAATTATATAAATTAGATGTCGTTTCTGTATTATTTCTTACGCAAGGCCTTGCTACATACCGTACATCTTTTTATTTTTGCCACATAGAAAATAAAATATTGCCTACACCAAAACCTGGACAAGAAACGGTCACTCAGTTCTTGCTGCTCTTGGTCCTACCATGTCGAACGCCGACTCCGTCAGCTGATCTGACCTGACACAATGCGCCTAACAAAACAAAAACAAAACAAAAAACCACCAAAAAACTGATATCAATTAATGTCTTAAGCAATCTCTTCACATGTTTTACAGCAGCGATATGGTTTCTTGACGGGGAACACCAATAAAAATGTCAGACAATCTGTCAGGCTTTGTTTTTTTTCATTCTTGTCAACGTCAAAACTGGGTTTCCTGACATGAAATCTCTTACCTGGAACTCAGAACGTCAGACACGAAAGCTTCAGTCCTGGAATGCAGACCTAGGGACCTATCTAAAGCTGTCTGCAAATTATTAATTATCTTCATGACGCCGGAGAGTTTGTCTTTCTTTCATTCTTTTCTTTCTTTCTTTATTTATTTCTGTCTGTCGTTCTTTCTTTCTTTCTTCTTCTTCTGCGTTCCCCATCATGGCGGATGTCAAATCTTTACTCTAATCCTCTGCAAAAAAGCAGCTGCTGTTCTCTTCAATTGTTCCAAGCTACCATACAGCTTCCCCCTGACAGGCGCGGCCTCAGGCCAACGGGCCCCCTTTGCATGTTATATTTTGGACAAGTCTGCAGGATGTATTCTGCATTTTCTGCTTCCAAGCCGCACTTGCATACACTGCTGTTGCCAATTCCAAAGATGCGATGCATATGAGCCTTTAGCAGTTTGTGTCCTGTGCGAAGCCCGAATATCATTCTTTCTTTTGTTCTCTCTTTCTTCGTTTCTGTGGGATTTTCTTCACTCATTCTTTCTTTTTTTTTTTCTTTCTTTCTGTTTCACTCTTTCTTTGTTTTGTTTTTTTCAGTGAGGAAAACATCATCTCTCTTCCTTTCTTTCTTTTTTTTTTGTTTCTTTCTCTCTTTCTTTCCTTCTTTCTTTCTCTCATTCTTTCTATCTTTTATTCTGTTCTTTCTGTCTTTCTTCCTTTTCATCTCTCTCTCTCTCTCTCTCTCTCTCTCTCTCTCTTTCTTTGTTTCCTTCGTTTCTTTCTCTTTCTTTTTCTTACTTTCAGTCTCTCTCTATTTTCTCTCTCTCTCTATCTCTCTCTCTCTCTCTCTCTCTCCCCCCCTCTCTCTCTCTCACTCTCTCTCTCTCTCTCTTTCCTCTCTCTCTCTCTTTTCTCTTTTTCTCTCTCTCTCTCTTTTCTTTTTTTTAAATGGGATGCATAATAGGATCAATCATTGTCTGTGGCCCCTGGCGCCGCCTCATAGTTCGGCTCTCATCATTTGTCTCCCAAACTCTGTAATTTCAAATTAATTGTATTCTGATTAGTTCCTGTTTCTTCTCCCTGAATGTCTTGACAGACAGTCGTCGTACACCGTACTTTACCTACATTCAGGAAGAACCGAATGACTTGGTCCTGTTCAAACCAACCCAGTTTCACTCACAAGATCCCGAACCTTCTATGGTTTACAAAACCGCTATTGGCTGAATTCTACAGGAATTGTGACAGACTGGGAGACACAAATTTTAATAGATAATGTCATGGAAGGAGAATGCGTGGGCGAGAATCTGATGAGGCAAAGTAATCGTCCCCTGGGGCTACACCCTTTTTTTTTTCCCATCGGCCTCCCCCTTCCCTATTCAAACCAGAGATATCTTACACTAATACTGGTCACGCGAACGGCGCATTGAGCGCGCGATCTAGTTAGTGTAAGAATAAGATATCTCCGACTCAAAGTCAAAGACAAACCTAACAGATACATTTCAAGAGAAGACAATGTGGATATAAATTATGATGTTCAGTTTCTTCAAAGTAAGCATGTTGATTATCCATTGCAGAATACAAACCATTCTTTATCAAATGCACTAATTAAAAAAAGTGTGTGTGTGTGTTGGGGGGGGGGGCGGGGGCTTTTCTGTTCATAAACATAATTTCTTGGTGCTGTTGAAAAGGTCCGTGGCTGCCGTGTATTTACAGTTACACGCAAATCGTCCTCTATTCACGTTTTCGGCCCCCTATCGTCCGACCCCATCGTTTTCGACCCCTTGTCACCCCTTTCTTCGTGATAGCTGGATGGATGGTCGGATGAATGGATGGATAGATAGATAAATAGATAAGATACCAACCCCCGGAGAGAGAGTTGGGCGATATTGTCCACATTGAGAACCATTGATTTAGATTTCGAGACATTGTGCTCATACAAGGGCAAGTTGTTTACAATATGAAGATCGGTTCTGCTGAACACCAAGCCCCCGACCGGAAAGTTAAAACTAAAAGTTTGTGAAAATGTGACGAAACGAAAGCAACAACAATAGAATTACTTGTACTTTCACAAAGCCCAACGATAGAAAAAAAAAACAACTGGGAAAGTATACGAAACTATAAAACTATACGAAAACTAAAAGTAAGAAATAATAAAAATGAATGTCTTACTCTTAGCTTTCAGCCACTGGAGACCACCATCAGGCAAAACAACCAAAAACCTTGTGAAATTCTTTATTTAAAAAGTTGCCAAAAACGAATAAATGAGTAAAGCCGTGTTTTAATGTGTACGAAAACGGCGAAAACCCACGAAGCAGTAAAAAGAAAGAGTGTTTCCATGTGTTCGTAGACAGTTTTGCCGTACATAAGAAAATATTCTTTCTATTTCACTACGTAAAGGGTTTTTGACGTTCCCCTAGCGGTTTCCGTTTCCATACATATGAAAACACAGCTTGAGAATAACTCAATAAACTACTTAGATTGTATTAGTTGAAATTATTCCACAGCTTTTCTGTTCTTTCGTTGCTGTTGTTGGCATTTTGTTGTTTGTTCAGTACAATTGAGCAGAGACTTTGTTAAAACGGAGAGGTATCAAACTTTGCCACATTTAAAATTAAATGCTCTGGCTATATGCCTGTCTGTCTGTTTGTCTTTTTGACTGCCCATTTCTTTGTTTGACAGACACACAACCACACTCACTTAATAAAGCACTTTGGTAAAACGAAGAACTATCAGTCACACTTTGCCACATTTAATTTAATAATTTATTCTGTCTTTCTTTTTGTCTTCCTATCTCTTTGCTTGTCAGACACACACCCACATTCACGTAAGTAGGTCTCCTCAATAGCAGTGACATTGACAAATCACTCACTAGATCTATGTGCTAGACACTGGGCATTACTAATTGGTAACACCTGAGTACACAGAAGTTCAGCATTGTTGTGTCAGACGCCTGGTGGCACCTGAAAACTACAAGTACAACTGATGCCTTCTGATTGACAGAACGGGGGGGGGGGGGGGGGAGGTGTAAATGTCACGATGACATGATATTTAAAGTGGTTTGGGGCGCTATTCAGTCAATTGTGGTACCGGTACCTGACAACAGTTTATTGTGTTTATTGGGAGATGGTATGGAGTACTTTGACCTCAGCGTGCACTGCAACCGGCATCTCTTCCACTCTCAGTCTCTGTAACTAGCTGTCGACATGTCGACCTACCTTCCTATCTGCCTGCCTGTCTACCTACCTACCTATTTACCTACCGACTTGCCTGCCTATCTTTGTGTTTGTATGTCTACCTAAAGCTTTTTTTTTTTCAATTTAATAATACGTGTCTGAGTATTTTTTATTTATCTCAATGATTTTGCTATTCCTTTCCTTCCTCATTTCAACTGCCCCCTCTCCCCAAGGGTTCTGACATCCAACTAATGGCACCGCGTGTAGAAGCGAAATGCATGTCGGTATCGGTGTTGTTTCGTGTTAGTGAATTCAGATGGTAAGATTTGGCGTTGACGTGATTTGTGTTGTGTTTTTGTCGTTTCCGTCTCGTTCCAGGGTCGGTTGTAATGGATTTTCAGCTTAATATATATGTAACATGGTGTGATATTTTTTGTTTCCTTTCCCAGGGGGATAGCTGTGGCGTTTCCACTGCGGGCTAGGACTATGTGCACCATGCTGCACGCCAGGGTTGTGGTGGTGGTGGTATGGATTCTTTCCTGTGCCCTGGCGATACCCATCATTTTTGGCATGGTAGGTGTTGCTGTGGATGCTGCTGGCAGACCGATGGTGGCGGTGCTAGTATCTCTCCGCAAGCTTGTTGATTTGTTGCTCCTGGTTTGTCTTCTCAGGCTAGAACTGCACACTGACTGACTGAGCCAAGTCTGTTTGGCGTCGGTTTTGTCAAAGTGTGTGGCCACACGTCGAGCGATGAGCTGCATTGTAGCGAAGCGACGGGAATAAATGCATTAAACCTAAGCAAGGTGTCCACACCACAAGCGATTACCGCTAGCTAGGTGCTCGCTATGAGCGACAATAAATAACTTGCCATTTAACGTCGTTCGTCGCTAAAGCTGTGTGTCGGGAGCTGTTGCCCTCCTGTAGGCGTAAGGTTCTTTGCACACTTTACATAGCTAGTGATGTGGCCACCTAAGCTCTATCGCTCACAACTCGACCGTCGGATGATCCCAGCAAGCTGGTAGCGCTGCTCGACATGTGGCCACACTGTTAGAATTGAACTTCCCTTGAATAGACTAGCGAGACAGACTTGTTTCAATCTCACTAGGCCGCAAGGTCTTGCATAACCCCACACCATAACACCTGGGAAATAGAGACTTTTCTCAGTGAGCCCCGACCTTAAAGTTGCTGGGTTAAGATGTTGTCGCCGCTATGTTATTTTTACCTCAGTAATGTTTACACAGTTAAACTAATAATGATGGTGCTGTTAGTGGTGTTATAGTGAGGCGGTTGGTGTATATTGATGATGACAGTTAACACATGTAGATTGACAAAATGCTGTCTTTTGTGGGACTTTGTTATTTGTGAGAGCCTAGTCACAGTGGCTTCGTTTCGCTTCGCTTTCGGCTGACTTTCGGTACTTTTGTCGAAAAACGCATCTTGCCGATTAGCCGAGACGCCAAAAACCTTCGCTGCGTCCATTAGAGCGTATAATGCTTCTGCTTTCGTCTCGTTTCACTTTTTCCGACGAAACTGACGTCTTTCGGCAAAACTACCAAAAGCGAGCCGAAAGTCAGACAAAAACGAAGCCACTCACTGTGCCTGACCTATAGGAATGGCAGTTTTCGTATTGAGTGAGACAACAATTGTACGTAAGTGTGACGATCAGTGTATGTATCGTAAGTGATACACATGTCATTGTAATATGGTAATAGGAGTAGTTTTATGTAACAGCCTCACAGCCCCAAGAGTGCCACTTTTTTGTCGTTAAACAGTTATTGAGAATGTGACAGAAGTTCGTGTTTCATAAAATTTAATGTGATTTCGGACAAAGTGTAGCCGACTCTAACTTGTCGACCAGCAACCACTGGTTTACAATATATTTATATATTATGATGGGAAAATAACATTATCTTTGGAAAATTTCCATTTCGAGGGGTACCTGCGCAAAGACCGTATCGCCAGTTTTGTAAATTTTAAAGGAGAGCGATTTGAAAGTTTGACATGAGGTATCAAATGTATGTTACGACCTTTAAGTCCTCATCAATAATTAGGTCAATTTATTCGATAATGGAATTCGCATCGTGTCAAAATGTATTAATATCAAGGCGAAACAGAAAATGCAAAAAAAAACAAAAATCGAAAATTTTCGAGTTACAGTGTTTGCGCAGACATCCATGGATTTTGAATCATACATTTTAAAGCGAGACCTGAGTTCTTGTATGTTCTATCTCCATTCTCTGAAAAAGTGGAGATTTTTTATTATGTAGTAGGGATATCACAAATACACACTTCGGCCACTTGTATAATATGCCATGTGGCACTTACCAAGCTCTTTCACAGGGTTCACAGTTTCGATTTAACTCTTTATCAGAACACCAAAGCCACAAACGTTTACCGTCGAATTTCTCAGTTGTGGAAAAAGTGGAACTGAAACAAACAAGAAGTAAGGTCGTGAACTGTGATGCAGGACAAAATTTAATGACAACGACTTTCTGTCACAGTTTCAGTCATGCATTTATGTGTATGTTTCTCAGCAACACACGGAGGTGGGAGAGCGTTACAAGGTCTATTGGTGCATCAAACACATCACGCCACGCGAGCTTTACATTCTCTACGAGATGTACATGCTGGTCCTGATGTTTATCATCCCCGTGGGGGTCATGGTGATCACGTACGTCATCATCTGCTTGAAGGTTTGGCAGTTCACAGATATGAGAACGGACATGCGTCATGGCCGGTAAGTATGTGTGCACGAGCGGCTCATCACGTGACCTGACTATTATAGCCAAAAGCATTATTTGTTTGTTTTTTTGTTTTGTTGTTGTTGTTTTTGTTGTTGGTATACTTCTTTGATCCCATTAGGGAAATTTGCCTTAGTGTCATTGCAGCCCTGTTACAACTGGAGCAGACACGTCGTCGCCATAGTGCAGCGTCTGTCAGCGGTTTTATTTTTTGGGATTAGTTTTTCTTTAATTTTGCCCAGGCAGTGGCCTTGTCAGGTCTGAACTTCTCGATTTCCAAGTGCCAAGGTATCTTTAACGCGCACAACATGCTCGCGAGCCATCAACGTTTTTCGCCCTTATCCGAGAAGTCTGGGCGCTCGATCCTACCTACCATAGGATCAGGGAGAGGAAAATATGAGAAAAAATCCCCAAATTCCAACATGCCTGCACCGACAGGGAATCGAACCCGACACCTTCGGCATGAGAGGGGAGCACCTTGTCTGTGGGCCAACGTATCCCCATACTAGCTCCTCCAAAAACAAAGGCTTCAAACGGCCCATTCTATGTGACGTGTGTTACACCTGAAGACCAGTTTTTCACCTTGCTTGCTTCCCAAACGAATCATTAAATGAGATATTTATCGTTTAAACTTTTTTGTCAATAACAAAAAAAAAGGTCTCTATACAAGTTTTATCTGTAATCTAACTCAAACTGGTGCTTAACTTGGCGCGACGTGTGTTACATTCACAAAACGTGTTTCTAGTTTAAATAACGATAACATGTTCTGGAATTTTTGTGAAAGTACTCTAAGAATTTCACCAAAATTTTAAAGTAATACTTGAATATAACGGCTCTGAAAATAGTAAATTCTGTACCTCATAATTCTTAATTTTAGATGATATAGACCAAAAAAAGTGTCTTGACGCGTGTTACACTTTTTTCGTGACGTGTCTTACATCTTCACTTTTCACGTGCCTTTTTCAGGCACAAGATAAGTTTTCGATTTAAGCTTGAATGCTTAACAATTTACAGTAATAAATTATGTTGTTTTATAATTGGTTTTGGTCTATCTCAAATATTTGTTGCTAGAGAAAAACTTTATGGTGTAAATTGTGACATGTATTACACAGAACCAATAATGTCTTTTGGATTCTTTCTAGTGTAAACTCAAGTCAGTAATATCATTTTCTTGTTATTTTTACTTCGTTAAAATATCAATGCAAACTAGAAGGGACGAATAATTGCTTGCGTCCGTTACTTGCTTTTTCAATATTAAAAACATAAAACTGCAAATTATCTATTATATCTTTCAGTAACTTGCAACCTTTGGCATGACTAACTGACCAAACTATACATTCTTCAGGCCTTAAATTTGACAGGAAGGTGGCAATTGAGATAAGGAAGATGATGGCTATAATTAAAAGTTGTTTACATCAAGCATGTATTTAAAAAAAATAACAATGTTTATTGCTATGTAACATTTGTATTTTTGCATGTTTGTTTCGTAATATAATCAGTACCGTGCATGTCATAAAAAGTAACCGTATCAAGCGTTCAGGGCAAACCCCGGTAGCTCATCTAGTATTGAATATTTTTGCTTCTCAGTATGAAATATTGTTCTTAGAAGACATGCGGTAAAATTATAAAATTCAGTTTGTTTTCTCTTCAGATGACATTTTCTTGTTGATATATCATTTTACATGTTAAACCAAGGATTTTTTACTGGATATTTCAAATTTCATATTTTCTCATAATTATTAGTTGATATTTCATGAAAGGGGCCAAACCTCTTTACAATTTCATAGACAAATGCTAAGTGCAATGATCCTCCTAAAACGAAGACTACAAGCCTCATTGCTATATCGGTCATTGCTTACCAAAGCCCTCCCCTCTTGCTTCTGCCAAGGAGAGTATAGGCCCGGGACTGGATTACCCATTAAGCAAAATAAGCACGTGCTCGGGACACCAAGGGAAGGGTGGCACCACATAAAATTTTCATTGGTGGATTTACCATGGACAAAACTGCAAAACGTGCAGATTAGCTATGCAAGTGGTGCAGCAGGGTTCATAAAAAGAGGCCCCATAGTAAATGAAAAAATTAAAGTATTTACTGGGGTATGAGATGGCTGTTTTTTTTTTAATATCTTTAATGGTTTATTTTTTTAAATTATATTTTGAATTACATATACACTGCATGGGGGCATCAAAAAAAATCGGCCATCTTAATTATGAGTTCAGCAGGGCTCCTGTCACTAGACCCACGGCTGACTTCTATCCCTAAGCTCCCGTGTACTCAGGTGACTATTCATTTGTGGTCCGAATATAGCATGGGATAATCAGATTAGTAATGACCTTTCCAAGGCAGTGCGGAGATCGAAATAGCTTCAGTGTGGTTTTTTTTAAAGACGACTGTGGAATGCTTGAAAATCGAACTTTTTTAATAGTGGAATTGGGGTGGGGGAAGAGAGGGTGGTAAGGCGCTAATTTGAAGAAAACTTGCATTTTAGGAGAGAAAGCTGAAAGTTGGTGTGTACCGTATGTCCCAATATCATGTAGGTTTCAGTCAAGGGAGAAAAAAAAAACCCGATTGTGTGGCATGCAATTGCCAACTATCAATAAAACTCATTTTAACTGGATGTGTCGACTTCATGCATATCCGAAGAAAGCACTATGCCTGCGGATCCAGGAAAGAATTATTTTCTGACGTGGATCCGCAACGCAGCCTGTCCTTTCTAAGAGAGACTAAGATCTACAACTCGATTTAATAACTTTTATACTCGGTTACAAAACTTTTTCCAGATCTATACAAACCAAATTTTTTTTAAAGAACTTTACCAGTATGTTAAAATTATATGAATGTATTTAATTCCATGTTAAACTTCACAGCTCTGAATACGAAATATAAATAAAGAAAGCGTGTACCCAAATAGAACGTGAAGGGCACAAAGGGCCGTTATCGTGCCGAGGAGTCATAAAACCCAAACTCAAACTCGAACTCAAAGAAGAAAAACAAAACGCCATACCACCGGAAGTGGGCGTGGTCGATGCTTAATGTCAGGACGAAACAATACGAGTTGTAGACATCTTTTCCACTAAAAGGAATGTTAAGAGTTTATGGAAGTAAAAATTACGCAGGTGCGGCCGTTTTGCTAATTTGGTCAGACCATTTTTTAAAATCTGGACAGTAACATTTCCTGCGGTTCATCTGAATATTATTCTCTTGCCAAGGCAGGATTTTGTTGACTTCTATGAAACAGAACAATTTTGTTTGATATTCGGAGACAAAAAGTCCTGCTCTCCCCCCCCCCCCCGGCCCCTTATTTTCTAGTTCGTTATGTGTGTGTGTGTGCGAGTGTTTGTGCCCGAAAACATCTGCTATGGTAACTAAAGTTCCCCACTGATCACACTGCAAAATGTATTGTGAAAATGTTAATATTTCTATCGACTGTAGACACCAGGCATTTCAGTAATTACCATTAGTGTAATAATTGTCATTATCACAGTACACAAAGTATCATGTTTTACGTAAATATGCCCCCGCCTCTCTGCCTCTGTCCCCTCCCCCAAACCCCATGTGCGAGAAAGATATTTTCAAAAAAACAAACCCAAAATAAAAAAGAATAAAAAGGTGCCGGTTGGTTTCATTCAACTTTACAGCACTGGCAGTTTTTCAAATTTTTAAAAAATTACTCAGTATGGTGGTGGAGCATTACATTGCGATTCACATCTCAGCTTGATGACGTAAATGAAACAGACAATAAAACGGAAGAGTCTCTGAGTTTCTGACAAATGCCAATACCCCATGTAAATGGCGTCAGTTATTAGCCATTTCGCATGAAGCGCTCAGGAATCAAGAGTCCTTGTGAGCCCACGTTTGCACTTAACAAAATACAGTACATTTCACCGTCAGTGACCCTTGGCGCCAGGTGGAGCACTGAACTTGGCACTTCAAACCAACTGCTTGAGTGCTTTTCACACGACGCCTTTTGCTCACGGCACAAGATGAAACTAAAAGCGATCTTGAGAGTGAGCGGTCGAGGGGTTAAAATGACTAGCTTTGCACTGGGTGCCATTGTGAAACTCCCTAGAGTTTCAAATCAATAAGAGCCCAGACACACTGGCTTCGGTTTCGTTTCGCATCCGGTTCGGTTTTGTAGTTTTGCCGAGTTTGGGTGGGGGGGGGGGGGGAGGGGGTATCATACCAAGCCCAGAGCGGCACAGTCAGCTCCCAGCAGAAAAGGAGTGCACATGTCACGTTTCTAGGTGAAATGAGACGGGTGTCAAACTTCGAAGACATTGAGATATTGGTATCACTGGAAACTTAAGAGAACTTAAGTGAAAAATTATGGAAGTACGACACTTGTATGCTGAGATGTTTGCATTTAAGGCCGATCTTCGTAACCCGCAAGCAGTGGTAGAATTCGGAGAAAATGACGTGCAAAGATCGGCGACTTTCAGTTACACATTTTCCATGGCAACCGAGAGTCGGTCGCTTAAATTTCTTTAAAGACACACTTAAAAACGTATATTGATTCAGTGTCTGTCGATATGCAAGCAAATTTTCATTCCTTCTGTTTAAAAATCATACTTTTATCATTGTCAGCCCGGTCAGACACAGACAGCTTCTGCCGCTATTTCTTGGGTGTACATTTTGCTGGCAGCAACTGGCTGCGGCGTCCCGGACTTAGTATCATAGCCCCTTCATGTCAGTCTCGTCGTGTCGGAAAGCTCATAAGATGTCCAAAAACCTTCACTGTGCCTTTCAGAGTGCATACTGCTTCCATTTTCATCTCATTTCGCTTCTCGCCGAGACTGGCGTACTACCGGAAAAACTACCGAAGCCATTGACTGTGTCTGGGCCAGTGGCGGATCTACTATGAAACTAATGAAGCTTAAGCTTTGGGGCCATGAAGAAACACTTTTTTAATGAGTGAATTTTGGACGTTGCCCTCGTGTTGCTACTTGCGAAGGGGCCCCATAACAGTTCAAGCTTCAGGGTCCCAAAAATGTAGGTACGTGACTGATCTGGATTGTAAGAATGTATCCTTATGAGACTAACCTTTTACTCCGAGCATTCAAAATTTGCGATGGAATATCCTTGTTTTCTTCAGACATCTTTGTATTCTTCTGCTATTTCCACGTTGTTTGCGTTCCTTCTTTAACTTCCAGGGTGATCGCTCCAGCCAATAAAGACAGACTGAGGTCAGAGGTCAGTGGGGCAGACAGCGTCCTCCTGAACAGTTCGATGGCGGGCGGAGAGACTCGACCCCCCAGGTCAAACAGGAAAAAGAACGCCGGTGTGGACGACACGAGGACGACAAAACAGGTTGATTCATCCAGACCCGCTAGAAGTAGAAGTCGTCACTGCTTTACTCTAATGGCATAAGTCATTTTTGACACTTTTGAGATATTAAGAAAAAAAGGTTTCTTTTCCTGTCTTTTGGTGACTTGTGCCATTGTGATTCTATTGGATTATTATGTTTTCCTATTGGCGCGTTTTTTTTTCTATATTATCTGATAGCCCTCATGCTCAGGAATGCAATGAATCGCCCGTTACCTTTGGCATAAGTCTGACATATTTATGTCATATCGTAGACCAGTGACGATGTTTTAGTGATGTTGAGGGTAGACATGGTGATGGTATAGAGGTGGTTCAATGGATAGTGATGACTGGCTTTATTGTGGTCCAAGCGATACGGTGGGGTCAAGTATGTATTACTCCAATGTTGTCGACTGTGGAATTAAATGGAGCATCACCCACTAGTAGGACTGAAACAAGTGTGTCTCGCTAGTTGATTCAACGGAAGTTCAAGTCTGAATCAAATCCGAGGCAAAAACTGACTTGACCTACTGTGCTACTAGTACTAGCTTGATGATAGTCGAAAGTTGGGGAGGGGGGAGGGGGGGGCGAAGTAATGCGACAGGTTGGGGAATATCGGCAACATGAGACAATACAGTCTTCAGTTGTAATCTGATAGTGACAATAACAGCAGTATAGTACTAATACTGTAGTAACCTCACAGTGGTAATTGGATGGAAGTAACTTCGGCTGAGTTGTAAGATGGAGCGTACTGATTGCATAAATGGCGGCCGTGGATTAACGCATGTCGAGGGATATTTGCCATATTGTTATGTGCGGTGTTTTCGATTTTTAGGTTTGTGCGTGAAAGTGATTATGTCACTCCTAATCTTATAATGTATAAATATCATTCCAGTTGGTTAAACAATTTTGGAGATGTGTGTTTGTGATGTAATGTTTTTGCGTTTTGGCCCTTTTGCCGACCTACTTTCAATGCTCATTTTCTGGAATAAACCGGAACTTAATAGTGCCGGAACGCATTTTAAACAAGTGTCAAAGTGTGTATTATTTTGTAATACATGCTAAAAGATCTCCAGTTTTTTTAAAGAAGAATGGAGATAGAACAAACAAGAACTAAGGTACGAATATAGACAGTGACGTACTTCCATTTAGGACATATTAGCCAGCGGCAGGCACTTATGCAATCCCAGACATTCATCGCATAATGATAACTGTGTTTCTGTTGCAGTTGATATTGATGTTGGTGGTAGTAGTGGTACTGTTTGCTATATGCTGGGGTCCCATTCTCATCAACAATGTGCTGGTGGCTTTTGGGGAACTTCACCACCTGCACTACGGGTACCTGAAACCCATGCGGATTGCCTTCAACCTCATGAGTTACATAAACAGGTATGTGCGCTCTCAAAGTCTCTTCCTTTTCACAATATTGATTTTTTTTTCCCGCCATCTATTACCATTGCTGTCTGTGTACCTCATGTTTATAATTATTGTTTCTCTAGGTCATATTACTGTTATATTTATAGCTAATTGTCACTGTTGTCTCCGAATGAAATTAATGCTCTGTCATTTTTTACGGCTCTCTGTAGACATGTAATAGTGATTATTATCTCATTATCTCAGTGTTATGTTATCAGAATAGTAAGGACAATGTACAGATAATAAAGGTTATGATTGTTTGGTCACCTGAAGAGGCAGGTATTGATGGCCTCAGAGGACAGTTATTGATCATCTGACATAATAAATTTTATTATTAATTTACAAGACAGAGCAACAGTGTATGTCTTACAAGACAGAATTGTGTAGCCGCACGACAAAATGAGGCACTTCGTGCATGTTGGTGGCACGGAGATATTGGTATCACCAAATGAGTTATTCAGAGCCCTTTTATTTGGTTTTAAAAAATGCTGTAATTTAATTAGCAGAGGAGATAATATGACCTCGCAAAGACAGGAAGTGACGCAAACACATTTTTGAGAAATACGCTTTTAAAGTTTCAGCTTTTAGTCAAAATTATTCATGGTGACTCTATTCAAAGTCAGTTATGAGGCATTTACCCTTCCCGAGCAAGATTATCATTGGGAAAAGGAATAGTAAAGAGATTAAACTTTTCAAAAATACTGAAAACGCAGAATCGATCAAATTGGCCCTATGAAGCATTTTAACGATTGTCTCGAAAATGTGCCTCATTTTATCGGACAGTTACGCAATTGCGTCTATTGTCTGACAAAACAGATTATGATTACCCGTCAGAATTTATTACCAGTGCTGAGCCCGTTCAATGAATAAGCATAAAAAGGAAACAATCTGGAGAAAATTCAAAAGATCGGGACCTGTCATAAAAGACATATAATATACTAGATGAGCTACCAGGCATTGCCCAGAATAAACAATCATGTGATCCCCCCCCCACCCTCCCCTTTCTCTCTAGTATAATAAAAGTAATAAACTACAGTCTTGCTTCAGAACTCATGCGCACCACAACATTACGCACCAAACTGAACGCTTGATACGGTTACTTTTTATGACATGTACGGTACTATAATATTACGAAACAAACATGCAAATATACAGATGTTACATAGCAATAAACATTGTTTTTTGTTTTTTTTAATACATGCTTGAAGTAAACAACTTTTAATTATAGCCATCATCTTCCTTATCTCAATTGCCACCTTCCTGCCAAATTTAAGGCCTGAAGAGTGTATAGTTTGGTCAGTTAGTCATGCCAAAGGTTGCAAGTTACTGAAATATATAATAGATTAAGTCGGTCATAAAATAATGCATCTAATCATCCCAGGGGCACGAGACAGAATGTTGACCAAAAAGAACACCCCATAATCCCCCCGACATGTGTCACGAACATGCAACATTCAGCTGAAAGTAAAAGCAATGAGATTATAACAAATCGTCCCCTTAGAATGACGAGGTTCTATCTCCACGTTTTGGCTGAACTGAATTACACACTACACACTACTTCTACAGGCCTTCTTCATTGTGTGTCAAAGTAGCAAGCGGATTGGGTGTGTAATTTGTAAGTATTACTAAACAGACAAAAAAAAAATCATATGATCAAAAGCTTTGAGAGCATAAAACTTCAATCTTCAGTTTCTCAAAAGTTGCTAGAAGGGAGTTGGAACCTCGTCTTTCTAAGGGGACGAAATGTTAGTATATTTCACTTGCTGTAATTATGTTTTTCATATTTATCTTCCCTCCCTCCCAATCATCCTGAAACAGTTGCATCAACCCGATCGTCTACGCCTTCATGTCCAAGAATTTCAGACAGTCATTCAAGTTTGCCATCTGCGCATGCGTGAGGGGGAAAGCTTTCATCCGGGCCTACAGGTTCACTACGTCCTTTGCCAGTACACGCACTTCTGCCATGTCCGGTGCTCGACTGCGACCTGGCTCGGCTATGCCAAGGTAAACTTCATTGCTGATGTCTATTGGTGGCTGTTGTTTGTTCTATCTCTACTCTCTGAAAAACTGGAGATCTTTTAGTACTAGCTGAGTTACCCGGCCCTGCCCGGGAGAAATATCTTTATCTAGAAAAGAACACCCACAATCGGCACACAGATTATGTAGATCTAGGTAAAAAACAACTCACAATTGGCACAGTAACACCCGCATGGCCCGTGCATAAGGCAGACGGCGCAGAAACTCATGCCTTCTAACTTTGAAACGCAACCGGAAGTTTAAAGTCGAAACAAAACAAAGGCAGGAGGGAGGCCATCATTGTTGAGGAGAAAGCATTATTCGATGTTTTTAAACCTATTTTCATTTATTACAAAATTGCGATACTTCGCTTTCATGTCAAAGGAATAGACATAGTAGCAAAAAGAACTATCTTTCACATGTAATTTTTTCAGGTCTGGGCATTTCTTCCTCGCAGCAGTGAATTTTTTTTCCTTGCTGTTTTTTTATGTAGATATAGATGAAATATAACAAATGCACACTTTGACACTTGTTTAAAATGGCACGTATCAAGCTGTTTTACAGTTCCAATTTTTTCTAATCCCATATCATGATTATGAAAGACGTTTAACCTCGAATTTCTCAGATGTGTAAAAAGTGGGGTTGGAACGAACAAGAACTAAGGTCGTGATTTCATACACCAAATTCACGACTCTTAAATGGAAAACACGCAGACAGTAATATGAATTCAAGTATGATTATTCAAATAATGGGATTCAGTTCTGTAACATGGCGTGTAGGTGTTCCACCAGCTAAAGGAGGAATTATGAAAACACGCAGATAATCAGTGGCGGATCCACTATGAAAATAATGAAACTTGAGCTTCAGGGCCTCAAATCCCGAATGGGCCGTGAAGAATTTTTTTTTTTTTTTGATGAGAGAATTTTTTAATGCTGCCCCCATCGTTATTGCTTGCCAATCGTCTCATAACACTTCAAGCTTCAAAGTCCCAAAAATGTAGGTCCGCCATTGAGGATGATAAAATATAACGTCCCTGCTCAACGCTTATGGCATAAGTCATTTTTTAACCTTTTGAGATATTAAGAAAAAACGGTTTCTATTCTTGTCATTTTGGTGACTTAGGCCATTATGATTCAACAATTGAATAATTGCATTTTCCTATTGGCACATTTCTTTTTCTATAATACTATCTGACAGCCCTCGTGCTCGGGAATGAAATTAACCGTCAGCTGAAGACGGGCATAATGCCATTGTCATAGAGCAGCGTCGATAAGCTGTCCGGGTGCAGTGCGGGATGCTAGGGAAAACACGAAACGGGTTTTGAAATTCCCATGACAAATACAGTGTTTCATACAAGGGTCACTTTACAGATCTGTGTACCCAAGAACATCAGTTCAGCGATAGCACTTTCGTCGTTAATTGATAATGTTGTATTTGAACTGACGCATTTAATTTTGGCCAAGTCAAAACATGTCAAAAAGAACAAAAATTCTATGTAGCAAAGCCTGTCGAAAGAAATAATACAGAAACGATACAATATAACGCAAAAGGAAAAAGGAAAGACACATCAAGCTTTCGGTCGAATGATCTTCATCGGGTGCAAAATGTAACGGGATAGAAAGTTCAATTAATAAAACAATTGAACTTATAAAATAAAATTGAGAATGTTAAACCAATACGAGCACTACATTTGTATTCCCTTTCCTTTTGCATTTTATTGTAGCGTTTCTTAATTGCTTCTTAAACGAGGGTTTGCTATGTACAAGTTGTTTTTTTTTACCGCGATTTGATTTTGCTTCAAGCCTTGCTGGGACCCGACAGATATTTTGTGTTTTTTTTATTATTTTGACAATTTTATATTTGGCCATCATGTCCTGTGTCTATATTTGTTTACAGGGACAAAAGCAGCAGCAGTGGCAACGAAAATCCTCAGATTGCCGGCCAGCAAGAGGACGAGATCATGGAGTTGTGTCCCATGTCAAAAGAACCATAACTTTGCGGGCTGTCATTACCGTTTGATACCGCCAGCTCAACTGCTGCCCAGAGAAACAATAGTCAAAGAGGATAATGGCCAGAGATTATGGTGTTTGGTCATCAGTGGTCAATGCCATGCCCAAAGCCCATCAACAATTATCCCCCTGAAGGACGAGATGTTATGACGACAGTTCCACCAATCATAACATCACAATATTGTTATTTTTCATTCAGCGCCATCAATTTTCATTACCAGCTTCATTATATAATAAGCATTTTTCATTTATCATAGCAAGACTATCTGCCTTGCAGATGAATAAATCGTGTCTTCGTCCCTGCTGTGGGATCTGTACAAATGTATCATTATCTTAGCCCATTTGTCACTGCAGCGAACAACATGAGTGCGCACTACCATAAACGTATCCACCAGTTAATATGCGCTAAACCCACCGCAATGGCCAGTGCTTAGGTTTTAGACCAGTGTTTCTCAACATTTTTTGTCCCACGCCCAACTTCAATTCTACCCCCCCCCCTCCCCCCCCCCACCCCCACACACAAAAAACATGTGCCCCATCATGATCAGATTATGATTAGTTAATATATACATAAAAAAGATTTTAAAAGTACTGTATATTCAGTATGTTTGCATTCACAAGACATTTTAATTAAAACTGTATTTCAAGTTTAAATCACTTGTTTGTCGTGCATCTGTCATGTTCGATGTTTTCATCGGAGCTGCTAAACAAGGAAGTCATTAATACAACGTTAAAAAAAAAATCATCAGACTATCCATGTAGTTAAGTTAAAATACAAAATGAAATTAAGATTTCTATGAAAATCCCTACACCCCAATCAAGTCCCCACGCTTCACCCAAATAGTGCCTCACCCCACCTTGAGAAACACTGGCTTTTCGAACGTCATTTGGGATCGCCATACATGGGTCATACATGAGACTTTTGTGGTGATACATGAAATTTTGTGGTCATACATGAGACTTTTGTATATCCAGACTTACTACTTCTTTTTTAACCACACCCAACAGAGGGAAAGAAATTTGTGAAACAAAAAGTAGTAACTTAGTACCGAGATTTGAATTTATGTATATCTGCAATATTCCCATGTACAACACATTTGAATACGGACCAGTCTGTGTACCATATATCTGAACATCGTCTATCCAAATCTGTGTTGAGAGGTACGCGTGACCGTTCTGGTGGATTTAGCACATAATTTGCCCATACAAACACACCTGTGATGTACAAATTCCGTGAAACACTGGCCTTCGTCCAGGCTAGTTTTCTGATGTTTTCGTTTAGCTGATGTTGTTGTTTTTGGCTGTTGGTATAAGTACGTACGCACCTCAAGCCTTTTGCGTCAGGGGCGCATACGTATAAGTACTAATCCCTAATCCCGTCCTTGTCCTCAACTCTAAACCTTATCGAATCTCTAACCGACCCTTTCAAGCAAAGACCAGGAGGAAAACAAAAAGAAAATCTGAAAGAATAATTATTAATCATAATTGTTTAAGGCCGTTGCCAAGTAGCATTTCCTGAGGAGCTCTTTAGCTCTGGAGACACAAAATGCTTTAAAATACGTACCCCGAACGCAAAAAAAACAAAACATGGGAGACGTGCATACTTGTAACAGCATTCTTTGTTGTTGTTTTTTGTTTGTTTGTTTTGTGTTATTTTTTTCTTGTACAAATACTTTTTCCTTTAGAAGTCTTCACACAGTCAACAACAGGCGTTTTTTATCAAGCTTTAAATGTCATGTCGTTAGTTTGCTGACGTCATTATTATCATATTATTTGTCAATGTAAACAGATGGAGCCATTTTAATGTAAGACGTATATTATAAACCAGCCTCTGGATAGAGACACGGTGTGGCTGCCAGACATTTTATTATCTTCCAGAATTTTATGTTCCTTTGCCGTCACAAGTCAATGTGTAGATAATGTGGAGGGGAGGAGGGAGTGCTCAAGAAGGAAAAGAGAGAGGGGCTCCTGATAGAACAGTGGTTTTCAACGGGGTGGGCTTTTGATATCCAGAAGGGCGAAAACGCAAAAGAGTGTTGCAAGGGGGTGAAAACGATGAAAGGGTGATTTGGGGGGAGGGGGGCGAAAACAAGAATGGAGCATGATTCGGGGAGCAAATACTGGACACACGTAGATGGGTTTTATGAATAGAATGGCCCCTTTCTTTTTCAGTGCATTTAATAAAGAATACTTTCTGTTTCATAATGACAATACGCCTGTTGTCATGGCTTTGAAAAACTTAAGACGATAATTTGTGTGTATCAGTATTTACCTTCTTGTGAAATGTATCTTTTGGGTTTGTGTAGGGATTTAGCCGGGTGGAGGCCATGAAAAAAATCTATAGCCTAAAGGGGTGATTGCCTGACAAAGGTTGAGAACTACTGTGACAGAACGTTTAGATCAAAATAAATAATATGCTATTCATGCTGCATTAGTTTTGCCTGCGAGCAGTTGATTTGTCAATATATAAAAACATTGTTATATTCACTGGCCTGGCGGGCAAACATTGGATCATTATTTAAGCATCAGCGACACCTGCGCCATTAGAATAAAGCAGTTTGTGTACTCCGCACAGAATGTGACCGCTAGGCTCAAAATAGTGTAACATAACCGTACGAGTTTAACTTACAAATATGTAGAAATCCAATGTCTTAGACAGAGGCTAGCGGAACTTATGATCTATGTCAAAGAGTTTTAAACTTTTAAAGTTCAGAGAGTTCTTGTTGCTGTGATAGGTTTTCTCATCAAAATTGATATGCTGGGGGTGTGGTTCATTTTATGGGATATTATTAGGGAGTAGATCTTACTGTACATTGAAGAGAGAGATGAAGTGTTGGAACAGCTGCGTTCAAAGCGAGTTATTCTGGATTTTCATGTGGCAATGGAAACGCCAAAAAAACCTTCAAGCAGCGAAGTAGAAAAAAATGTTTTCATGTGTTTCTGTTTCCGTGTGTACAGAAACAATGTGTCCGTAAGCATGACAACATTCGTTCTAATTCACTACTTGAAGAGTGTTTGACATTTAAGTTGCCGTTTCGGTTTCTGTATACATGAATACCCAGCTTTAGACGACTGTAGGCTGGTTGATAAGTGCAAAAGTAATGCAGCTAACGCCATCAACACATCGACCAAGCTCATGCATGCCAGAGTGTGAAAGCCTGATAAGCTGAATAGACCATTGATCTCTCGAGCACTGTATACGGTTATTTTCTCTATACCAGTGGCTCTCAGAGTCCCAGGCCACATTCCTCCACTTGCGATCCTAGGTTTCATTAATTCCTCCCCTCCTTTGAATTCTCATCTAATAATGTTTTTAACGTTTATATCTTACAGTAGTAATTATATACTAAGCCGCATAAGTCTTGCAACAAATTTAAACGGCTATAAATTTTGAACTAATTGGGTTAATTGAAAAATGTGAAAAATTGAAATCAACAAAATAATATTGTTCCCGTGAAATTAAAAATCTTTCATTTTGCTAAGAACTTGATGTCCTGTCTTGGACAACCAAAAAACAAGGTTCAGAACCATATTGAGGTTCAGCTTGTCAGGTCAAATGTTTTGACCGTTTCTATATTGCCTGAAGTGTTCATTTAGATGTAGTTCATTTATGGGATCAATAGAACTTGAATTAAAAATGACAACGCTTTCTGTTTCATTCGTTATCTCCATCGGTTCAAAAGGTACAGCCGTTTAGAAGTTTGTTGCACACTTAAGTGGCCCAGTTTTGAGCTAAATCCTTCCCCTTAAGCTGTGTTCTCATGTGTACGGAAACGAATACGGAAACGAAAATGATATGCGGAAACGTCGTGCGGAAATAAAATTTTGTGTTCCCATGTGTACGGAAACGGAAACGTCCAAAATAAAGGAAATTCTCACTTTTGTTTCTCTAGTCATGAGATTTGTTCTTTGCAGTCTGCTATTTTTTCTCTCTCTGCCACCATGGCATCTGTTTCGTCCAGAGCCGAATGCAGTTTCTTGCTTTTGGAAGAGGAGTCCGTTTTAATATCACTCCTCTATCACAGATGAATCAAAAGGAAACAAAAACGTCACCGAGAGAGCCGGTGGTGGGTCCACGATTATTTCTCCATTCTTTCTTCCAGCTCTCCGCTCAAATTAACATGTTGCAGCATAAAATGTGTGAGAAATTGAGAAAGAGTTCTGAAATCAATTTTAAATTATTGCTCCCACCTTTTGTTCCATCAGATAGTCCAATCCCAAAAGAAGCAGACGAATAATGTACTTAAAGACAAACAGAAAGCTTTATAGGCGATCGTTTTTGTCATCCAGCATCCGAAGCGGTAATGTTTCCTAATTCGGTGCATATATTCTGTTGTGCGTTTTCCAAATCCATTGTTCTGACAGTGTGTGGGAGTAATGTTCCTCATGTGAACAATGTGCGTGTGTGCGGTATGAGTTAGGGACCTGTGAGCCTTTGATGTTATATTCAATGTAGTTCTACCACTGGTGGTGTGACAACAAATCTCCTAACAATAGGGTGATGAAGTTCTTATCTTATCTTGTTTGTCACAAGAATTACAATGGTTGTGCAACAGATGTTAACTGTTTCATTCCAGACATCCCATTTTTTCCATTTTTTAAACGAACCTGTCTTTGCTTGGTAGTGATGTAATTGCAAATAATTCTGATTTCTAATCTGTATTGGAAAATCACAGCACTTACGCTTATATCAGCCTTGAGGTTTTTCTTTTCTTTTGTTTTTTAATGCACAATTCTCAAAAACTCATAAAGCAATCATGTTATGATACAGATATGTACATGATTATTGTATGTATTCACGTATTTCCATATTCTCAACTCAGGATTGCTGGAATAGAGATCCAAAGAGTAAACTTGCTCTACGAGCCGTAAAGGGGAAAGGGGATGGGAGAGTGTCAGGGAATGAAAATTGTACATAGGGGCGGGGGAGATGTCGGGAAAGCATGGGGATTGTGCAGTTTTTAATTATTATGATAATGATTTTGTTTGAAAAGGATAAAGAGGAAAAAAGCAAAATTAAGTGGTTGGATTTTGTAAAACTCAAATTAAATAATAGATCTGGTTTCTTAAATACAAAAGTCAAGTAGTACATCTCTAGATCAAGTCCATACAAAATGCTATCAAGTTTTAGAACATCAAGGCTTTGTCATGCCTTGTCATGGACAGTCACCATTCTAATGGCAGCTCGTACGGGGGGGGGAGGGGGGGGGTTGAAGTCAAGATTGAAAAGGTGTACAGGGTTACGGATTGAATGTGGGGGAAGTGAGACATGGATAAAATCAATCCTACATAGACCTACATTTAGCCAAATATAAATACATACAGGGTTGGTGTTAAAACAGCCGTTTGTGAGGTGACCCACTGATGATGATTACTACATACATTAAAATATCAGTTTAGCTGGTAATCATTGTGTTCACGTAGCAGCAGTTTCTTTACAGCTTTACCAAACAAAAAACACTTTAGTACAAACGTGAAGTCAAAGGATAAAACACAAACTCAACAGTCAATCATTTCTCCCCATCGCCTTTGCTGTACTTTCCCAAATATATTAATTGTGTAAATGGGAGTCCTTGTGGTCCGGCCTCCTCACGTCAAAAAGTGTCTTGTTTTGTCTAACAAGCTCAATGGGCTTCTCCATATCACTGTTATGTGCCATGGTCTTGGCATCTTTGCAATACGAAGGTTTCCGCCACACTGTTTGACCCACAGAGCCAGGTTTCAGTTCATCCAAGAAAAGCGCGGGGAAAAAAGGGGGGGGAATGACGTAAGTTCCGGCCGGCGGCAGTGCGGCAACGTGCGAAAAAAAATTTTTAGTCGTTTCCGCACGTCGTAGTCGTTTCCGTTTCCGCACACATGAGAACATCCTCTCTGTTTTACTACCGAATGGATTTTTTTACTGTTTCCGCACGTCGTAGTCGTTTCCGTTTCCGCACACATGAGAACATCCTCTCTGTTTTACTACTTGATGGATTTTTTTACTGTTTCCGCACGTCGTAGTCGTTTCCGTTTCCGTACACATGAGAACACCCCTTTAAATTTGAAATTCCTCCCCTGGTGGCCAGGGCTGTAGGTCTTTGTGTCAGGAGAATCTCTGCTCTAGGTATTTACACCTCACGTTTTCTTGTTTTCTTGTTTGTACTTTCTTGTTTCTTTGTTGCTGTCATGTCCGGCTTTCTTAGCCCTCAAAAGGGCTCCCGTTTGGTTCCTTTATCCAGTTCTTGAACGTGTTCCTTTATCCAGTTCTTGAACGTGATCATTTTTCTTCCTGGCTGGCTTTCTTACTTTCTTTCTTTCTTTCTTTCTAGCCCTCAAAAGGTCTCCCCATCCGGCTGCTTCTTCTCCTGGGGGCCAAGTGCCTCCCGTTTGGGAATCACTGCTTTATATGTGCATGCAGTTTATCCCACTATCTTCAGTGCAAGTGATCCCATAATTGACTGATTTCGGTCGGCTGAGATAGTGTTCCTTTCCGGCTCAATGTGGTCGGTCTCAAGATCTTTGATGTTTCCATAACTGACTTTGCTCCTGTTTTCTCACCCCTGAGAGTACATACTTGCTAAGCGAAGAGGTGGAGAGCAGAAGGTTCAGAGATCTTTCTGTGTGACAATGTCACAATACATTTGTGTATTTTATATTTGAGCATGTGGTCGCTCAGTTATGATTTTTTTTCATGCTTTGTACATCTGCTTTATGAAAGACTAAGGAATTGTACATTATTGTAAGTGGCCGATCTTTTTCTACACTGCCATCTTCATTTTCATCATTTTCTTCTTCTTGTCCTCTTCTCTCTCTCTCTCTCTCTCTCTCTCTCTCTCTCTCTCTCTCTCTCTCTCTCTCTCTCTCTCTCTCTCTCCCTCTCTCTCTTTCTCTCTCTCTCCCTCTCTCTCTTTCCCTCTCTCTCTCTCTTTTTCTCTCTCTGTCTCTCTCTCTTTATCTCTCTCACTCTCTCAGCGCCTAGCCAGATTCTATTCCCCACACTGACTGATGGGATATTCTTGTACCCAGGTCAAGATACGGAATGTACTCATTAATTTCTAACTTCAAGGATGCCACAGAGCGCCTTGAGTCGTTCATAATACGTCCGTGACCAATGTATACCATTTATTCACATTCTCGGCAGAGATTTTGTATATTATTATTATCCACTGTTTTCATCTCTCTTGTATCAAAGGTTTCGTAATGTTTGCGAAAGACATATAAAAATAAATCGTCACCATTCTCGAAAACTGTAGTAATCGGTTTTGGTTACTTTTCAGGAGAGGCAAAAAAACTGCTTTATTTTATCACAACTGGTCTAGTTACGATGAATTGTTGAAAGTTTTGCTATTCGATTATTTTTCGGCTTAAAAGTCTATAACCAAGATCATTCGATGCGGCTTTGAGTGTAGTTGAATATTATATTACATATTTTATTATACATACAATCATTTTTTTTGACTTTGTGAGTTACTACAGTCTTAGGGAACAGTGACGAAATATTCCGGCAGGTTTAGTCTGTTGAGCTCAGAGAATGTGTAATAAAATGTTGTATCGACTTTCTTGTCAATAATGTGCATGTTTTTAGCTGAATTGTTCCTTCTATGTCTTATGTAACAACATTGAAATTCAAACTAAACCTCAGCACATGGTGAAATTTCGTCAATTGGTGGAGGCCATAGTTCTTATTTGTTCCAACACCACTTTTTGCACAACTGAGAGATTCGACGTTAACTGTTTGTGGCTTTAGTATTATGACATTGAATAAGAATAGATCGGAACTGCCCCTCGATAAGTGCCACAAGGCATTTTAAACAGGTGTGAAAGTGTACATTTGTTTCAGAAAATGAGGATTGAGCAAACAAGAACTAAGTTCGTGTGTAGTCACTTTCAGCTTTACAGATGAAATTGATATGTTCCACTGACAGGATATTGACAAGATATTTAAAACGTCACAGAAAATACAACTTTTTCTTTTTAGTTTTGGCCTCATTTTAACTTCTTTTAGTAGATGACAGTGCTCCACCTGTGCTTAGCTGATCTGAACATGCATTATAAATTCAGTGAACATCTACTTTTCTACATACCTGCTTTTACAAGCTGTCACCAAATAAAAATGAAAACAAAATTTTGCACTTGTGGTGTTTCGTGACATCATTAAAATGAATGATAAGTCTTTATTTCGTGAGTAGAGCCGCCTTAAAGCATGGGTATACTGGGCAGTTGCCCGGGGACCCTAAGGCTATAGGGGGCCCCATGCATGCAAATTTACTCTGGTTTTTGAGACGAGGAAGAAAATCTCGCCTAGGACACATAATGATGTTACGACAGCCCGGTTCGTGAAGCTCGCTGCCTTGGGCACTGCGCCTTATTTTCTTCGTTTTCTTTCTTTTGTGGTCGTTGTTTTTGTTGGCCTTCTTAGTTTATTGTCTCTTCTTTATTTTGTCTTTATTCTTCTTCATAGCCCACATTGCAGAAATAGCCTTCGGCATCAATTCTTAAGTTTAGATATTTATTCTACCCAGATGAACAGCTTCCTTGTACAAGTGAGTGCTGTACGAATATACTGAGAGTGCTGACCCAACTCAGCCGAAAACTGTCAGTATCTATACGATTTCCAGTCTGGCCTGCGGACATTCTACAGGAGAATTACAATGTTCCAGTTACACATAGTTCAAAGCATCCACACTTAATAATACTATTACACATTTCCAAGCGCGTGGTTGATGTGTGCTACTGACAGGGTCTCCTTCCGACCTATCTTTCTATTACATTGTTTATCGTGTTGCTTTTTCCTGGCACTATGTGACCCTTATCACGTCGACATGCTTTCTCCACACTCAAACTCACACACATTTCCAACACTCTCCTCAGTGCACTCACCAGCACAATCTAGCTCTTCCACGTACACAGTCTAACATTTCCACGCATTCAATACAACATTTCTGTGCACAGTACCCATCATTTGAAATGAATATCCACACCCGATATGTCTTTATAAAATCAAATCCCACATGCTCAGAACATGCTGGTTACCTATAAAACTCTTCGAGTTTACTAATCCCATCAATATGAAATCTTTTATACAGAAATATTGACAAGGAAGTAACTTCTCTCCACAATCCAACATTGCCTATATAAATCATACACTACATTTCTAGAGCACGTTGATTACCAGTAGACTTCTTCGAGTTTATAAATCCCATCAACATGAAATCTTTTGTGGAATTTTATGTAGAAAATTAAATGACAAGAAAGTAACTTTAAATGCAACTTTCATTTGATAAGAGTTTTATCATTTTATTATGAAAATACATGTAAATTAGCATTTGTCTACTGTAAATACATAATGTGCGTTGGATCGATTTTGGAGATGCACGTCCATCCCCACCCCTAGTTTACTGTCATGAAAAAGTTGATTGTCCATAATAAGGTTTTGATGTTACTTTTTGTAAGGACTGGCTGTTTTATTTAAAACAGCATAATATACATGTTTTTGAATATATATAAAATATTAAAATCCAAGATACAACTCACTATGTTGAAAATATAAGTAAAACCGAACCGTTTAATCCAATACCGTAAATGAAAAGTGTACGTACGCTTCACAGGCCACAGCCTCTCCCACCCCCCTAAAAAAAAAACACCCCCCCCCCTCCCCATGTACTATTTTCATACGCCGGGGGCGAACGCTCTCTCTTTCAAGTGTACCCAGCCACACAAGCCTATGGAAATCGTGATACGTAGAATTCATGTCAAGTTTGCATACAGGAAAAGTATCGCTCCTACGTAGATCTGCTGGTTATGACATTGCATTGACGTCCGGTTTAGAGTAGGGAACCCGCCACTCCAGTAATCTCACCAACCCTACGTATTCAAATCTACGTTGGGTAGAGATGCTGGCTGGGTAAGTACTTTATGGATGGTCCCTTTGACAAAAACAAATCGGATGTTGTCAGGAGGGTGTAGCCCAATTACAAAGCCAAATAGAGAAAATACTGAGTTGTGTTCACGGTTCAGCTAGAGCTTTCTATATAAAATACTGTATAGGCCCATTGCGAATGACTTCACAGAGTGTTTTTGTTTTGTACTTCCGACACCTAAATTGGCGGGTGGATCAGCTGACGAGCGTAACTTCAAGATATGTCTAAGCGGTTAAAATGCCTGCTAGTTGCATTGCAGTTGACTCTTATGACAGAGGTGGAAAGGATGGATCCAAGCTGGTCAGATTCCCTACGATCCGTGTAAACAAGGGAAAGGAAGTGAAAGAACCTACCGAACGTCTCCCATGTGCGTATACACACGTGTCATTGTTTACTGTAGTGAACTTTTTTTTAGCTCGCCGCCGATTGGTTCGCGACGCCTGAAGTGCTCGCAATGCAAATTAGCTAACGAATCAAAATCAATGCTACCATCGCCATGGTTATGCATCGGTCCTGACAACTAAAATGGCCGATATTCGCAATGGGCCTGTAGCTTTCTACGTAGAACATTATGCCCCCCCCCCCAAACAACACCCCCCAAAAAAATTACTACAAGCAAATGTGCGTCATTCTTGGTAGGCAGCGAAGACCATGCCGACAGCACACAGATCCCCTTTGTCGTATACACTGGAGGCGAAATTATCACAGTCATGATTCCACAAGCAACGGGAAGACACCAGTAGAGCTTGATCTTTCTTCTCGCCAATCATAACCATCGTTACAATTTTGAATCGGTCAAGATTGAGTTGCCGGACTTTCTCCTGAGACAATAGGGACAGCGAACGAGAAGTTCAAATTTGTACAATTTAAAGGTCACTAAACCATTATATCATCAATATCTATTATATGGCATCTGTACACAATATATAGAAACGAGTAAAACGACAGTTTCAAAAACCGCTCCCCAGATCCATGAAAGAATTATTTTCAAACTTGGACCCCATAGCGCGTCTTGTCCTTTTTGAGAGAGGCTAAGATCTACAACTTAATTTAAAAACTTTTATACAAATACAAAACTCATTTCAGATTCATACAAAACAACTTTTGAGAATTTTACCAATGTAATAAAATGAATAAGGAACTATTTATTTCTGTTTGTGAAATCTAGAAGCTCTGAATATCAAGCATGAATAGAGTAACAAATAGAGCGAAAAAGGCGCAAAGTGGCCCTTATAGTGCCGATGGGCCTTACAACCCAATCAAACTCAAATGTCATTATATGCATTTCCATCGGACAAAAAATACGTACGTCTAATTAACCGCACGTTGAAATTACGTAATGTCTGATAATTATAATAACTAAGTATGGTTATAAATAATTATGCGGATGTATTTTTTAGCTGAACAGCTTTCTCAGAGTCAGACCAATGGGAGAATTCCACGAGCCAGACTTCAATATTGCAACAATCACCATACAGCCAAACAGTCTTTCCATAGCAACACCAACATTTGAACACCGGACAAAAATATTCGCAGTCAATCTCAAAAATTTATATTTGGCTTCTTTTAACACTTTTGACACATTAATGATTTCCATGAAGTTGATATTTTTTATCATGTAAACTCGCTGGCAATTACCATGCATACAAAAGTTGTATCAGAGTCTCTTAATGAAGGAATAGTAGGAAATATATGAGACTAGCTAACTCATTCGCTCTGGAAAGCCGAATATTTGGCTTGAGTGGACACCGATTTTTTAAATACTAATATCTAAGCCAACTTTTCGAAATACCGAATCCTATCCTGATTCATTGATTTTCCTTTACTTCGGTGTATAATAATTATCTTGTGTTCATGCTGAGTGAAAGAAAAAACATCTCTGAGTCACCCCTAAATTTCAAACTGGATAGTGTTGAGAGTTCCCGTCCACAGCCACAAATGATACAGTAAGGGAAGAGTTAAAGTTAACAGAGCAAAGTATTTAATGAACTCATCGCTGATGAGTTTACAAGTGTGTCCGATGTGGAAAGCAGATAGTGTGTCTACCTTGATGATGTCACTGAGCACGAGACATCGGCTAGCCATCAGATTTTTCTCGTACTTCTGACCCTTCAGGTTATCATGCAGAACTTGTTTGATGATGCCCTGGATCTGGCCTGGCCTGAACACAACGTCCGGCTCCAATTTGTAGGTGTTCTCGTAGAACACAGGTGCCTCCAGCTCCCCTGACGTGGCGACACTATGGCGATCATGCTGTAGAATGTAAATATACACAAGTCAACAAATGAAAATCCATTCTCCTTTGGGACCATCTGTAAAGTTTGCACACGAAAGGGCATTTCAAAGTGGCCTCCCTCATCCCTATTCAACGCTCTTTTCTTTCTGTCTCTTACCTTCTTCTTCAACCTACAGTGGGAAAAGAGGTACACTGTGCCTACTAGAAACAAAGATATTAGAAACGATAGGGCGGGACACTTCCTTCTTCACATGTCTAAAACAATCGTGCACACATTTTGCCCGCTGATCGGGGCCGGGGCCCATGGCGCATAGCATGAAAAGAATGCTTGATATAATGATAAATTAATCATGCAGATTTGTTACAGTGCTGCGGCAATTAAGAAAAAAGAAAAAAATAGCCAGTTTTCCCACAGCGGTTGAAGTTAAAATTACAAAATAAGTGACATCAATCAAGGTCTACAACGACAACACAACAGTTAACAAAATTCAAGATTTCCCCTATTTGGCTTTGTAAAGTACGGCATTATTCATTACCTCCACGCATTCGCCGCTGCGTGCCGATGCCAAATCTGTGCACGCAAAAAATGCCAGCTGTCTCATCCTATCGTTTTCGTATCTTTGCTAGAATGCAGGTAAAGTCAAAATCTGGCAAAAAGGAAAAGGTGTATGTTGCAAAGCCTTGCCTAAAAAAAAACAATACCGAAATGATCCAATGAAACCCAGAGGAAAAGGAAAAGACAGATCAAGCTTTTTGTCAAAGGACAGAATTATTTCCCAGATGAAATTCTCTAGCGCAGATAAGTTGTTATTATAATGTTCACAGCTACAGAAATGTCTTACAATACAGCCAAACTCCCAAGGTAATCCGGACTTGTAGAGGTTCAGACAAGCCAATGCCCAGCATTTGTGGGTTATCACGAGGAGCCAGAGTTACTGAACAGCTGATACTCCAGTCTTCGAGTACTCACCTCACGCTTGGATCCCGCCCGAGCTCTCCCGTGTCCTCTCAGAGTCGCCTCTTTCAGGTGACCGCCTTCTTTACTACAAAGACAAAGCAATTGGAGTAAGTCTGGAGAAAGCACGTGGACACGATAGCTATCACACTGTGCTAGGAGAAAGCAAGACGGCTGACAGAATAACAGAACAATAGGACAAATGTAGACTTTGCTAGGAGCGTTCACCTACCACCTGCAGACAAAGAGATAATATCATTTTGTCCAGTTTTATTGGAACTGAAAGACCCAGTGATTGTTTGTTCACATTCACTTTCTTTCACTTTAAGTACTTTGATCTGATCTGTTTACCAGTCAATCTTTCCCTTCTGGCTTTTTTGCTTTGGATTCAGTCCTTCAGTTACTGTCTACGAAAGAAAACATACTAAAAACAACAACAGAAATCCGGCGAGTGTGATGCCAGAAGTCAGATTGTCTGTGTCACGTTTATGGACAGTTCCAGCGGCGATAACCCACCTGTAGTGACTGATTCTTCTGGGCCTGTCAGATTTTTCATGGTTGTCTCCCCCGTCAGTGGTGCGAGAGTGCTGACTTATCCGTCTGAGTTTCTCCTCTTTCTCTGGGTGTTGGTGAGTGTGTGGACTGTGACCCTGGGAGAGAGGGAGTGAGTGAGCGAGCGAATGAGTGAAGGGAGTGAGTGATTGAGAAAGAGTGTGAGTGAGTGAGTGAGTGAGTGAGTGAGTGAGTGAGTGAGTGAGTGAGTGAGTGAGTGAGTGGATGAGTGAGTGAGTGAGTGAGTGAATGAAGGGAGTGAGTGATTGAGAAAGTGTGTGAGTGAGTGAGTGAGTGAGTGAGTGGTGAGTGAGTAAGTGAGTGAGTGAGTGAGTGAGTGAGTAGAGTGAGTGTGAGGGAATGAGTAAAGGAATGAATGATGAGTGAGAGAGTGAAAAAGCGAATGAGTGAGTGAATGAGAGAGAGAGAGTGAAAGAGTTGATTAAATAAGTCAGTGAGATTGTAAGATGAAAAAAGAAGTCAACCTGCTTGTCAGTGGGCGAGTGGTTAGGGAACACAAATGTTGGTGAAAACTGACACGGATAGAGAGAGAGAGAGAGAGGAGAATGAATGAATGAATGAATGAACATCTTTCCTCAGCTATAATGAAAATGCACGCAGTTCCCATAGTGGCACCAAACTCGCTCAGTACTTAACTCTCTATGTCGCAGAAGTCTCCTGAACAAAATCTGCCGACGCGTGCTATTAAATTCATTATTTCGAATACATTATGAATGATGGTCTCGTTGTGACAAAAAAAATTCTATAACTGTGATCTAATTTTAACACAATAATGGGTTTTGACGTTTGAGGGAGGGTTGTTGGTACTTATCCATCTATCTGTCTACCAATGATGTAATGCCACCACAGACTAAAAGAAGAAGGATTCTCACCCTAATAAGCATCATCTACTTAGGCCTAATAATTTAATGCCTATTTACACAGACTATAGGAAGGCATCTCACCATTGCCCTTACCTTGGCGCATCCCAAAACTTAATAAATAAAAAAAACATGACTAGGAAGAAAGCACGAAGAACGAAGACAAGAGAAAGAAAGAACAACAACAAACAAGAAAGACAAGAGAGAGAGACAATCAAGAACACTATGCTGAGGCCCCCGAGAAACAAAAGAACTCATCCCGGCATCTCACCCTATCGATCACTATCTCCAGCTACCCAATAACTAATGCCTATTATTTTACACAAACTGTTACGGGGAACGAATCTCACCGTGTTGGTAACCTCCTTGGAGTACTGGCTGATTCTTCGCGTCCTCTCTGGGCTATGTCCGTGCTGGCTGTGTTTGCGATTCAGTGTGTCCGTGTGTGCGTCAATCCCATGCTGCTGGCGGTTCTTCGTCTTCTGTTTCATCTGTAAACTCATCGTCAGTGTTGTAGCTGAAACAGCTCCTCTAACCTGATATTGGCATAATCGTCCACACGTCAATGGCAGGACCAAGTCAGAAATTTGCAAAAAGAAAAAGTTGTATTTAGCAAAGCCAAGCGTAAGAAATGATATCCAAACGATACAATGAAATGCAAACTAAAATGAAAGAGGGAAAATGTCGATATTTCGGCAACCGCCTTCTTCAAGAAAAAAAAAAAAATGGAAAATTGAATAGAATGCATATTATTTTGAATTGAGGTCACAAAAAACGTCCGCGACAAGTTACATAAGAGGCAAGTAAAACTCAGAACACGACATGCAGGTATTTCACATTCTTGTTGGTATTTTAAAATACCTTTCGGTATAGGACAGGGCTGGCCAAGCCGCTGCTCTCGAGCCATATGCGGTTCTTTGACTTTCAATTTGCGGCTAGAGAAAATGTTTTGGCTTTTTTTTGTTTTTTTGTCTGTTTTGTTTTTGCTTTTTTTTTTTCAAACATTTGGGATAATCACAAATTAACAGTTTCAAAAACTGTACGCATGAGTAAGTATTGTTGCATACACGCACATTTCTTAATATTTATATAAAATTTTTGTAACAAAATGAATATGTAACAATAAAAACATGTGTAGCTCTCGAACATCTGAAGTTTATCATAATTATGCGTCGCGTATTAATTTTGTTGTTGTTGTTGTTGTTGTTGTTGTTGTTGTTGTTGCTGTTGTTGTGATGTTATTTTGGTTATTGTTTTTGTTGTTGTTGTTGTTGTTTTTCCTTTAAAATTAGATTTAATAATGGCTTTATTTTTGTCTGACCAATATTCGAAAGTGTTACTTGTAATTACATTTAGTTTGACTGTACAACTGATTATGTTTGTCGTTGTGAAAATGATATCATATGACAGTTCTAAGATCGATTTACCTGACATAGTTTGAATACTCCAAATCCAAATTATCTTATGGTGTTCAAATGTCAGCAGCGCTTGGAATCAACGTCAGCTTTGCAGAGTCTGCACAAGAAACTAAGAGGTGACAACAAATTATGTTTCTTCCTATGCTAGTAACCAGGACCTGGATCGTATCAGCCGCGGAGGACGCTCATAGAGTTATCGGCCACCGATTCTCAAACTGTGTCTAGGAACGCCCCCAGAAAAATGGTCAATTCTTGGGACCAGCAAGCTGTCATTGATACCTAAGCCTAAATGCTCACCAGCGGATTTTGATAGGCTGATGAGTTGGGTGGTGATGATGTCATCCATGACATGAAACTTCCACGAGATCCCGGGCACTAGACAAAAGGGTTTTTGATTTATTTTCGTGGCTGTCTTTATTCATTTACGTGACGTCACCATCCAACTAGCTGATCGATCAAAATTGGCGGGTACACGATTAAGCTAAAAAGAAAGATTTTCGTAAAAACTGAGGAGCTAAACAGGCAAGTATAGTATTATTTGGATAGTATTAGAGAAACTGTGATAGATTCAAACTTCAAATTATTGAGACAATGAGACGTTAACCCTGTTTTACTCGTGGGGTCTGACAGATTCAAGACATTCACTCTTTACATCATAATATCCAAAAACCGATTGTAAAATAGGGTTAAAACAATGAGATCTTCAAAATGGAACGTATAAACAGAGAAAGTTTCAGACCTCAAGTTACTGGAATACTGACCCAGGCTTTAAGAAACTAAGACGAAAGACACAGCTTTTCTGAGATTGACAGTTTAATGATTTTCCATTGGACAAGTGAACACATGATTTTTAAAAATCAGGATTGTTAGCACTGTGAGGGGTCACCGTAAAATTAAAACTTGAAGAGGGCCATCTGACTCCGGTCATGTATTGAGTAAGTCAGGGTTGAATTCTTCAATTCTTTTTTTTTTTTTTGTCTAAAAATTAATAGTTTTCTGATGTTCCGTAGTCACCATAGCTACAGGAAATCTGTATTTGAAGGAAGGTACTGGTGGCATTCTTTTACAACATTACATTTAAACGAAATAAAGAAGGCGCACATTTTATGCACAAACAGAGAAATGTTAAATAAAACGTGACAAAATATCATTTAACCCTCTAGCGCCAAGTGTACCATATTTGAAATAGGTCACCTGGAGCCGAAAAGCACTATTTTTGATACACTCAGTCTTCCTGTTTTATTGACAAATAATTTTTCCAATAAAAATATTTATGTTTTTGTATTACTCTGATTTTTGAAATCAGTTCAGCATATTATTTCAGATGTGTTGGGATTGACAATTTTTGTCTGGGCATTTGAGGATTAAAAAAAACGACAGAAAATTTGTGGGGAAGCAACAGGGCTTGAAGAAAATTCGAATTGTGGCAAAAAGAAAAGGATTTATATAGCAAAGCCTTGAGTTAGGAATAATAAATACAGAAACGATATAATCTAACGCGAAGGAAAATGGAAAGGCAAATCAAGCTTTCCGTATTATTGACCTTTGTCAGAAATATAAAAAAAATAATAACAAGATAGAAAATTAAACAATTAAAAAAATTCTTGTGCAATTTGTATCGTCGCTTTCCTTGTGGTCTGGAAACCGCTGATCCGCCAGCCTAGATAAGTATTCTGTACAGAATGATTTGGTAGCGGTACAACTACATAATGTTTGTACAAGCTATCACTCCCGTGTCATTGGCCCGGCCTTACACAGAAACTAAATGTCAATGGGATACCAATACCTTCAGAGTCACGCTCAGATCTGACTTCACTCTTAACTGGCCAAATTGTACAGAAGGTTTTGAAGGTTGGCAGAAAACGGAATCGACTATATATTAAAACTGGAGTTATTAATTTGTATGTTTGTCTTTGTTAATTTTTTTCTAATGTTGTTGTTAAATTATTGATAATGTTGTTACTGTCGTCTTTGTATACATCAGGGGTGACCAAACCGCGTCTCTTTGACCTTCAATATGCGGCTCGTGGAACAAAGGTTTTGAATTGATAATCAAGATCTCAGCATAGGCTTTGTAGATTGTGACCAGCAAAAGTGCTAATAATTATGTTAATGGTGCTGCCTTATGAAGGTAATATTGTATATAAGACGAACGGTGATATGTAGCTCAATAACTTTTGTTCAACGGCCAGAGTGACTAGATCTAACTGAAAATTGTAGCCTATCTGTCATTTATTTAGGGGCAGATTGGCTGACGATGAACCAGTGAAATAAAGATGGGCTCTCACAAATTAAACCCTGTTGAAGTTTTTTTTTTTTTTTTTTTAATACTTTTTCTGTCCTTCCACGTTGATTTGTTCACATTTGAACATCTCTAAGAAGTTTACAAGCTTTTTGTATCACTGAATCAAGTGGTTTAGCCCCTTCATTTTATGTACTTGTGGTTCTCGAACATCTGAAGTTTATCATATGTGGCTCTTACACTAAGCAAGTTTGGTATAGCTGTTTTTGTTGTTGTTGCTTTGTCATCGTCACATTTGTTGTTGCTGTCGTTTGCAGTCGTTGTTGTAAAAAGAGTCAACTTTCATTCTGATGGCATCAAAGTTTGTTTCTGTCTATCTACCTACTCCGTGTCAGACTTCAGTACTCCTTTGCTCTTCACCTGTTGATGTTTATTCACGCAGAGATGATCAAAAGGCGTATCCATAGATGACAGACAACAAGTTCGACAGTTCTGATGGAAGCTTCAACAGCAAAGATGGTCGGTCAGCTCAATACGCCAGTGACTGAAGGATCAGCATTCCGTGGGAAATCATGAAGTTTCATTGAATCAAACCGCGAAGTCACAGGTATAACCGTGATGGTAATGATAAAAGCATATCTATTCCCTGCAAAGTTCCCATTTCAAACAGGCTTTGGCGCTTTACTATTTAAAAGTAAAATAAATCATGACAAAATCACAAGTGACAAAAAAAAACAAAAAAAACAATTACATAGAAACTAAAGCATAAATAATCATGGCAAAGAGACAACTGACTGGAAAAAAAAAATCTAAACTATAATTATCATAATGAAAACTGATTGTCCTCTTTACTGATGCAGCAGACTTACTTTGCAATTTGTGTATCAGGCATTTCAACTTGATAATAATTAATATACATTGGTGAACACACATGTGTTTTCTCTAAAGTGTTGTTGTTGTTGTTGTTGTTGTTGTTGTTGTTGTTGTTTTTGTTGTTGTTTTTTTTTTGGGGGGGGGGGGGGAGGTCCTAAGAAAGGACGATGGAAAGTCATGATTTTCTCGGCTGTGTAGGTGTGTGGAAAGAAGGTGGAGGGGTGAGAGGGAGTAGATCAAAGCCATGTTCAAGTTACAAAGCTTTTGAGCTTGTGCACATTAATCTTGTTGTATCGGTGACAGCCAGCGATATCATGGTCTCAACTTTATCGTGAAATGAATAAAATGACCTGGCGACCTGTGCGCGGATGTTATTGTTGTAAGGTTGGGAAAAGGGGAGGGGGCGGTGGGGGTCTCGGACACGTGCTGACATGTCTCTGGTTTCTGGGTATCTCAACTTACCTTCACCGGGACCTGGTGACAAAGTTTAATAATCCCCACTTAGTCACTTTCACCTTTCACCTAGGCATTGTCCATCCACTGCAGGATGTGACCCAACCCACCCCACCACCCCCGACAATGGTTTCCATTCCTTTCTGTCTGATGTCTTCCTCATTTATGCTGTTCCCCCTCTCTTTTTGATATCATCCTGCCATCTTCTTCCTGGTCGTCCTCGTGTTCTATTTCCTGTCCGTTGTTGCCATTCAGTGCAGCGTTCTGTCCATCTATTGTCATTCATCCTTCCCACATGTCCGACCCGATTCCACTTTTGTGGTAGCATGAATTTTGTGACTTAGATAAAGCAAAATACATATATTATTATAGGGTCTATCTATCTACCTATCTATCTATCTGTCTATCTATCTATCTATCTATCTATCTATCTATCTATCTATCTATCTATCTATCTATCTATCTATCTATCTATCTATCTATCTGTCTGTCTGTCTGTCTGTCTGTCTGTCTCTATGTCTGCCTGCCTGCCTGCCTGTCTCTCTGTTTGAAGCCATAGGTTGTTTATATTTTCATTTATCTGTCTCAGCAGACCTCTGTTTGTTACACTCTGACTCCATATATAAAGTGTTGTTAAATTAAACATGTTAGTTAGCCCGTCGATAAATTTACCCACTGCATGACCCTCTTGTATACTGATTGACATAAAATGACATTAAGTGACAATATCGAGTCTCTGGGGCTTCCTTGGGGCTTCTGTTTGTCTGTTGCCCGGTCAGTGTGACAAAAGTCCTAGACTTTGTTGAGTATAGTTATTCCTGCGTCCTGTCTCTCTGAGTGTTGGACTGTCCACTTCTGAGGCCATGCAGCAAGCGCAAAGACAACCCTAGAATTTCTTCCCAATGACTTCAGACATTGTAACTTACGAGTACTGACATGCCCATAATTGTTCTGTCTTTGGTCTTGGTGGCCCCCCTATGTAGTCTCTCAGTTCTAATTAGGAGTTAATAAATTTATGAACGCTTCAGACTACATGTTAGTTCTCTGAGTTCTCTCGGTACCATTAATCGCTCTATACGTTACAGTTCAAAGAAACTTTTGTCCACGAAAAAAAGGGCCGTAGTTAGATTTATTTGTGTTGATTAGAATTAGTCATTCAGCCAAAACAGGGCAGTTTTATCATCGCTATGGACGCATGGGCAATGAGCGGACTTTTCTTCCCCGTTTCAAAAACCAATGTAAATATGCATGCTTGCCCCCCCCCCCCATACCTTGGGGCCCTTGGGCAACTGTGTGTCCATATGTTATGACATCTTTGAACTAGAATAATGTTATGAATAACTGCAAACACTCCAGCAATTCTTAACTCTGTCATTATAGGCCTACATCCAGGATATCAAGTTAAACCCATTCCTTCCCTTCGGGGAGAAAATCTCGAAGCGTCTGTTATGCTTACACTGCACAATGGGTTATTCTATCCCATGTACGTCCTGTAACCATTACATGAAACTGTTCGACGAACCCTTAGTATGGTTGAATAGGATGACGTCAAGCCTTCCGAGTTTTAAGACGTCTTGTAAACAGCCATAAAACTGCGTTTTCATGTGTACGAAGACGGAAACGGCAAAAATCCATCATCTAGTAAAAAGAAAGAGTTCTTCCATGTGAACGGAAATGGAGTTTCCATACGCGTGAAAATATTCTTTCTATTTCACTACTTGAAGGTTTCCGTTACCGTTTCTGTTTCCGTGCACATAAAAACACAGCTTTAGTTAGATAACCTTTGTAAGAACAGAAAAAGAAGAAAAAAAAAATCACCCTCGCATTCCTCACCATGCAAAGTTTCATTTAAATCAACCTGGCGACAATGAAATAAAAATGTTTTTCCATTGTGCTGCTCATTTCGTAGCAGAAACATGGTAGTGTTCACAGACTGATAAGAAAAGAAAAAGATCTCAGTTTGGTGCAGTTCTGAGATATCTGTCCCGGGAATGTCTCAGACTAAATCCTCGGCCTAGAACTGAAATCTGAGAAACGAGTTCATTTCAGAATACCAAATATAGGAGACCATAATAATATTATTCAAATCTCAGACGAGCCGTCTTCAACTCGTGCCATAGTTAAGGAAGTGTTTATAGATCCATAGAGTCGACGTTGCTACACGGAAATTACCCAAAACCAAATTGAAATTTTAATGAGGAGCGTGCAAATTAATTGTGGTTCAACAAGACAGGTTACCGGTGGTTCAACAAGACAGGTTACCGGTGGTTCAACAAGACAGGTTACCGGTGGTTCAACAAGACAGGTTACCGGTGGTTCAACAAGACAGGTTACCGGTGGTTCAACAAGACAGGTTACCGGTGGTTCAACAAGACAGGTTACCGGTGGTTCAACAAGACAGGTTACCGGTGGTTCAACAAGACAGGTTACCGGTGGTTCAACAAGACAGGTTACCGGTGGTTCAACAAGACAGGTTACCGGTGGTTCAACAAGACAGGTTACCGGTGGTTCAACAAGACAGGTTACCGGTGGTTCAACAAGACAGGTTACCGGTGGTTCAACAAGACAGGTTACCGGTGGTTCAACAAGACAGGTTACCGGTGGTTCAACAAGACAGGTTACCGGTGGTTCAACAAGACAGGTTACCGGTGGTTCAACAAGACAGGTTACCGGTGGTTCAACAAGACAGGTTACCGGTGGTTCAACAAGACAGGTTACCGGTGGTTCAACAAGACAGGTTACCGGTGGTTCAACAAGACAGGTTACCGGTGGTTCAACAAGACAGGTTACCGGTGGTTCAACAAGACAGGTTACCGGTGGTTCAACAAGACAGGTTACCGGTGGTTCAACAAGACAGGTTACCGGTGGTTCAACAAGACAGGTTACCGGTGGTTCAACAAGACAGGTTACCGGTGGTTCAACAAGACAGGTTACCGGTGGTTCAACAAGACAGGTTACCGGTGGTTCAACAAGACAGGTTACCGGTGGTTCAACAAGACAGGTTACCGGTGGTTCAACAAGACAGGTTACCGGTGGTTCAACAAGACAGGTTACCGGTGGTTCAACAAGACAGGTTACCGGTGGTTCAACAAGACAGGTTACCGGTGTTTCAACAAGACAGGTTACCGGTGGTTCAACAAGACAGGTTACCGGTGGTTCAACAAGACAGGTTACCGGTGTTTCAACAAGACAGGTTACCGGTGTTTCAACAAGACAGGTTACCGGTGTTTCAACAAGACAGGTTACCGGTGGTTCAACAAGACAGGTTACCGGTGGTTCAACAAGACAGGTTACCGGTGGTTCAACAAGACAGGTTACCGGTGGTTCAACAAGACAGGTTACCGGTGGTTCAACAAGACAGGTTACCGGTGGTTCAACAAGACAGGTTACCGGTGGTTCAACAAGACAGGTTACCGGTGGTTCAACAAGACAGGTTACCGGTGGTTCAACAAGACAGGTTACCGGTGGTTCAACAAGACAGGTTACCGGTGGTTCAACAAGACAGGTTACCGGTGGTTCAACAAGACAGGTTACCGGTGGTTCAACAAGACAGGTTACCGGTGGTTCAACAAGACAGGTTACCGGTGTTTCAACAAGACAGGTTACCGGTGGTTCAACAAGACAGGTTACCGGTGGTTCAACAAGACAGGTTACCGGTGTTTCAACAAGACAGGTTACCGGTGTTTCAACAAGACAGGTTACCGGTGGTTCAACAAGACAGGTTACCGGTGGTTCAACAAGACAGGTTACCGGTGTTTCAACAAGACAGGTTACCGGTGTTTCAACAAGACAGGTTACCGGTGGTTCAACAAGACAGGTTACCGGTGGTTCAACAAGACAGGTTACCGGTGGTTCAACAAGACAGGTTACCGGTGTTTCAACAAGACAGGTTACCGGTGGTTCAACAAGACAGGTTACCGGTGGTTCAACAAGACAGGTTACCGGTGGTTCAACAAGACAGGTTACCGGTGTTTCAACAAGACAGGTTACCGGTGTTTCAACAAGACAGGTTACCGGTGGTTCAACAAGACAGGTTACCGGTGTTTCAACAAGACAGGTTACCGGTGGTTCAACAAGACAGGTTACCGGTGTTTCAACAAGACAGGTTACCGGTGGTTCAACAAGACAGGTTACCGGTGTTTCAACAAGACAGGTTACCGGTGTTTCAACAAGACAGGTTACCGGTGTTTCAACAAGACAGGTTACCGGTGGTTCAACAAGACAGGTTACCGGTGTTTCAACAAGACAGGTTACCGGTGGTTCAACAAGACAGGTTACCGGTGTTTCAACAAGACAGGTTACCGGTGGTTCAACAAGACAGGTTACCGGTGGTTCAACAAGACAGGTTACCGGTGTTTCAACAAGACAGGTTACCGGTGGTTCAACAAGACAGGTTACCGGTGTTTCAACAAGACAGGTTACCGGTGGTTCAACAAGACAGGTTACCGGTGTTTCAACAAGACAGGTTACCGGTGGTTCAACAAGACAGGTTACCGGTGGTTCAACAAGACAGGTTACCGGTGGTTCAACAAGACAGGTTACCGGTGGTTCAACAAGACAGGTTACCGGTGGTTCAACAAGACAGGTTACCGGTGTTTCAACAAGACAGGTTACCGGTGTTTCAACAAGACAGGTTACCGGTGTTTCAACAAGACAGGTTACCGGTGTTTCAACAAGACAGGTTACCGGTGGTTCAACAAGACAGGTTACCGGTGTTTCAACAAGACAGGTTACCGGTGGTTCAACAAGACAGGTTACCGGTGGTTCAACAAGACAGGTTACCGGTGGTTCAACAAGACAGGTTACCGGTGGTTCAACAAGACAGGTTACCGGTGGTTCAACAAGACAGGTTACCGGTGGTTCAACAAGACAGGTTACCGGTGGTTCAACAAGACAGGTTACCGGTGGTTCAACAAGACAGGTTACCGGTGGTTCAACAAGACAGGTTACCGGTGTTTCAACAAGACAGGTTACCGGTGTTTCAACAAGACAGGTTACCGGTGTTTCAACAAGACAGGTTACCGGTGTTTCAACAAGACAGGTTACCGGTGGTTCAACAAGACAGGTTACCGGTGTTTCAACAAGACAGGTTACCGGTGGTTCAACAAGACAGGTTACCGGTGGTTCAACAAGACAGGTTACCGGTGTTTCAACAAGACAGGTTACCGGTGGTTCAACAAGACAGGTTACCGGTGGTTCAACAAGACAGGTTACCGGTGTTTCAACAAGACAGGTTACCGGTGGTTCAACAAGACAGGTTACCGGTGTTTCAACAAGACAGGTTACCGGTGTTTCAACAAGACAGGTTACCGGTGGTTCAACAAGACAGGTTACCGGTGGTTCAACAAGACAGGTTACCGGTGGTTCAACAAGACAGGTTACCGGTGGTTCAACAAGACAGGTTACCGGTGTTTCAACAAGACAGGTTACCGGTGTTTCAACAAGACAGGTTACCGGTGTTTCAACAAGACAGGTTACCGGTGTTTCAACAAGACAGGTTACCGGTGTTTCAACAAGACAGGTTACCGGTGTTTCAACAAGACAGGTTACCGGTGTTTCAACAAGACAGGTTACCGGTGTTTCAACAAGACAGGTTACCGGTGGTTCAACAAGACAGGTTACCGGTGTTTCAACAAGACAGGTTACCGGTGGTTCAACAAGACAGGTTACCGGTGTTTCAACAAGACAGGTTACCGGTGGTTCAACAAGACAGGTTACCGGTGTTTCAACAAGACAGGTTACCGGTGGTTCAACAAGACAGGTTACCGGTGTTTCAACAAGACAGGTTACCGGTGGTTCAACAAGACAGGTTACCGGTGTTTCAACAAGACAGGTTACCGGTGGTTCAACAAGACAGGTTACCGGTGTTTCAACAAGACAGGTTACCGGTGTTTCAACAAGACAGGTTACCGGTGTTTCAACAAGACAGGTTACCGGTGTTTCAACAAGACAGGTTACCGGTGTTTCAACAAGACAGGTTACCGGTGGTTCAACAAGACAGGTTACCGGTGGTTCAACAAGACAGGTTACCGGTGTTTCAACAAGACAGGTTACCGGTGTTTCAACAAGACAGGTTACCGGTGTTTCAACAAGACAGGTTACCGGTGGTTCAACAAGACAGGTTACCGGTGTTTCAACAAGACAGGTTACCGGTGTTTCAACAAGACAGGTTACCGGTGGTTCAACAAGACAGGTTACCGGTGTTTCAACAAGACAGGTTACCGGTGTTTCAACAAGACAGGTTACCGGTGTTTCAACAAGACAGGTTACCGGTGTTTCAACAAGACAGGTTACCGGTGTTTCAACAAGACAGGTTACCGGTGTTTCAACAAGACAGGTTACCGGTGTTTCAACAAGACAGGTTACCGGTGTTTCAACAAGACAGGTTACCGGTGTTTCAACAAGACAGGTTACCGGTGGTTCAACAAGACAGGTTACCGGTGGTTCAACAAGACAGGTTACCGGTGGTTCAACAAGACAGGTTACCGGTGGTTCAACAAGACAGGTTACCGGTGTTTCGGATTCGACCCAAATCAAACAAGATGCATAGAAGTGATAGCAATTTTGACAACAATAATTATGATCTGTTGTGTCAGTCGAAGCTTGTGGACAAAATAATACAGCCATGTAATGCAGTTTGTACTTCACGGTTAAATCAGTGGTTTACGATGTCAAACATCGGTAGATACTGAAATACGCTATTGTGAGAACGTTCAACTTTTAGACGTAGTCAAATATAAAGCTGCTAATCACCTTCATTCTATGCAGGGGACCATTCTCAGTTTATTGCATTTAAAATTGAAAACGAATGACACAATGACATACGGATGATGATCCCAGGTGAAAACTATAGTAACAAAAAAGTGTTTTTCGCATTTATCTCTCTGTCTGTAACAGCTTGGCTCATCGGAAAGCCTATTCTTTCCGCAACCAAACGCTGAAAAACATAGAGCTGCCATCACAAAATCTTTATTATATATGTATATAAAAAAACTTGTGTGACTTTTTATCTAGACCCACCGTCGCTCATACGGCTCGGGTTTTCCATAATTATAATTATATATGGGGCTTCCTCTTGACTCGCAGAAGTTTCTTTTTTGAGATCCGGAGACTTGAAATGGTGGGGAGGTGGGTGTTGTTGTTTTTTTCTTGAGTTTGCTTGATGTCGCTAATTTCTTCCCCCCCCCCCCCCCATCCATTCTTTTCCACGGAAACGTCACGCCATGACGTCATCACTTCCTGGTGACGTAGTCACTATGAAACACATTGCCTAATATTGTAACTTCGTGACAGTCTTCGACTCGAATATTATCGGAATGCTTAGGGCAGTGATGCGCAAGGTAATAAGACTTATTTTAAAATTTTTAAAAAAATGAACAAATTAACAAGAACAAAATAAATCTAAAGGAACAGGCAAGGCGAAGTAGATTCACCGTAGACACCCAAAACCGAAACCAATAAACAGACTTATCCTAGGCAGGGCTGAGGACACCAGCTCGTAATAATAATTTTAAAAAGACAAAAAACCTTTCAGTTCAAGAAAGTGATTGACTTTCAAACTTTAAAGATCGATTTTGTCGTTTTCACATTGTTTTGACTATTGCTGTTTCCCCGTAGTCTTCAGATCTTGTCAGTTCAGCCAGCGCTTGCCACTCTGCAAACTTTGGCCACTTTTGCCTGACTTTGGAAGAGAGATCAACCCTTCAAGGCGAAATTGAGACTGCTATTATCTTACCGACACGGAAACTCAGAAACTACCACATGTGCAGTAAAACCGTTTGCTAAATTTCAAGTAGGGGCTTAGATGGGGTCAAAAGATCCAGTCATAAATCCCAATCTTTATCAGTTAATTGACTGTAGAAAAGTTTATTGCACAAAACTGTACTTCATTGAGCTTGTAAATCAAGATTATTTTCTGTCTGCTGGTAGTTTCAGTCGACTCTTAAGATACCAGATAGAAGTTCGTTGGTATTTAGGCTGGAGAGTTAAGCTACTCCTTGCATACCGAACAGACTCTGTGCCGTGCTTGTCAGGTGATCTGACCAAGAAAGACGATAGTCAGGTCAGGTGACATCCATTACCTGCCCCCCCCCCTTTTCTCTGGTTGTATGCTTTTCATATCCCCTCGCCCCATGAATGAGCGCACGGCCATGAAACTGTTTAATGCCAATGAATATCTTCATACTTTAAATGGCACTCTGATGGTCTGTTTGACTGTCTCTTATGAAAAGTAGATTATTATTTGATTTTTATGTAATCCTACCTGCTCTTTTGTTGTTACAAAAAAACAAAAAAGCAGTAAAACTAAACTTTAAAAATTCTGTACCGACATTGAGATCCACACTACGCTTTACGGACCCCCAACCCCAGCCCCATGCTCTTGTCATACGCTGGCGGCAACCCTGTTTCCACTGCTTTGCTCATTATGGAAGTTCACAATCTCACTAAACATAAGTCTCACTGTATAGAGATCACTAATTGTCACTGGATTGCTCTGCTCATTATGGAAGTTCACAATCTCATTTAACGCTGCGGAAAATGAGTCTCATTCTACAAAAATAATGAATTGTCACTGCATGGTGTGCAGTGTATGTGCAAAGAGGTTTCACTATTGGTCGATTTGCACTGCGGGACATGGGAGGCTCCGCGAAACCATTTTTAGCACGGAGCGGAAAGTAGGTCGCTGCGGTAAAGATACCCGTTTGCACATTTCCACGGGAAGTAAGAGTTTACGAATAGTTCTAAATAATTTCACTCAGGCCAAAAATATGAATAAACCACAATAAACAGATATGCACATTATCTTTGGTGAAGACGGTCTCTTTCAGTTCTTGTTACTGCAGCGACCTAATTTCGCGATTTGGCGGGTGAGATCTCTCTATAAATACATACTCTCTGTTTGAACTTACAAACATCATCTAGCACTTCAATTGAACACAGTGTTAGGAAAAGAAAACCCTTCCGTCCAATAAATTGCCAACCTTGCGAGCAAAACCTAGAAACAACTAGCCTACCAGAGTGTTGACCTAGAATGATGTCTCCCACGTGAAGTCATCTGGGGAAAGTTTACCTTAGGCATACTGAAACTGCAACAAAGCAGTTCTTTCTAGATCTCGACCAGTTAGGAAAGCAATACATTTTTACGGACTTGCACAAAGAAACACAATCTTAGCATGCATGCCAGGCTAAGCTACGAAAGGCAATGCTGCATTCTTTGGCAGTTGGTCTTGCAATGGGGCCGCATGTTTGAGGTCATATCATTTGCCCATGAGTTTTCACAAATCCACCGATGCCTGTGGAAACTACAACTAACGAAATATACGTAATAGTGATTCTAACATAAAGATAATCCGTATGGATTCTGCAACGTGACAACCCATACTGACTCTATCAACAGCGATAGCCTCTGCTGAATCTGACAGGAGAAAAACTCACTTTTATTCTGGTTTGGGGACAACCCATACTGATTCTGGAACTGGGTCAACCCATTCTAATTCTGGAATTCTGTCAGCCCGTGCTGATTCTAGAGTTGGATTAATTCATTATTGATTCTTGAATAAAATCAGCCCATATTGATTCTGTCATAGGGGCACAACCTTTGCTGCGTCTCAGAGTAGGACAACCCATCTTGACTCTAGCATGGGAGCTTGGTCAACACGTACTGGTTCCGGACTTGGGTCAGCACATCCTGATTCTGGAATTGGCACAAACCATTGATTCTGGAATTGGGTCAACTCATAATTGATTCTGGAATTCGCTTAACCTACTGACTCAGGAACTACATCAACTCATATTGATTCTGGAATTGGTCAGCTCATATTGATACTGGAATTGGTCAACTCATATTAATTGTGGAATTTGGTCAAATCATACTCATTCTGGAATTAGGTTAACTCATATTGATTCTGGAATTTGCACAGCCCACTGATTCTGGAATTGGGTCAACTCATATTGGTTCTTGAATTTGCTCAATTTATATTGATTCTGGAATTGAGACAACTCATATTGATTCTGGAATTGGGCCAATTCATAATTGATTTTGGAATTGGGTCAATTCATATTAATTCATTCTGGAATTCCGGCAGCCTACTGATTTTTGAATTAGGCCAACCCATATTAATTCTGGAACTGGTCAACTCAAATTGATTCTGGAATTGGTCCACTTATATTAATTCTGGAACTGGGTCTACTCATATTGACTCTGGAATTGGGTCAACTCATTGATTCTGGAATTCGGACATGCAACTGATTCTGGAATTAAGTCAACTCACCTTGATTTTGGATAAAGATAACCCAAATTAATTCAGGCATAGTGGCAACTTATATTGACGCAGGCGCGGGACCAACGGCAAAAATTATACCTCTGCCTTCGCTGTAGATTTATAAGTGACATCAAAACATTTATTTAGTTGTTTTTTAGTTGTTGTTTTTTTTTTCAAATAATTTGTGACTGACTGCTGCAGGTCGTGCTTTATTCCAGCTGGAACCCTGTGATTTTGACACGTGATTCCAGGCAGACCAGTGTGCGTGACCTAGGCACAGACAAAACACACAGAGTAAAAAAAAAAAAAATGAAAAACACGAACATCCTGACTGGTATTCTGATTTTGACAGAAAGTGTGTTAGTGAGCCTGACAGGTAGGAAGCATCCTTATTCCTCAAGGGTCCCCGAGAGACAGTCGTAATATCCAGTTCCTTTTTCATTTCGCCGTCCCGCATTTTTAATTTTTTTTTGCTCTTATCCTGTTTGGCACTTTTCTCCTGCTCCAAATGAAACCGACCGAATGTTCCTGAATAGACAGATATGTAGATGGATCTAGATAGATATTATCTGAGGCAGGCTTACAGTTCGTTCAATTTGTAATGATATTTCCGTCTCTCATTTTTTGGTGATACAGTTAAAATGAGGGGGGGGGGGCTAAGTTAAAGTATCAGAGATCAGTGATGCTGTGTGTGGTGTTTTTTATTTCTCCTTTATCTAAAGTGGGAGCTTAATGCTGGGACAAAGAAAAGAGCAATATCGAAGGACTATTATAGCGACATCTAAGCCGGGAACTCCAAGAAACATCAGCTAAATTCCTTCAAAATAATCTATTTTTGTATTTTGCGCAGTGACGACAATTTGCGAAGTTGAGACCCGCCTTTTCCAGTCCGCGTTTTTATTTAACATCTACACCTTTTCCTGTCCGTGTTTTGTTTTGTACTTTCCGTTTCCGTTTCCGTCTAATCTGCTGCACGGAATCAACTGCCTAACAATGTTGTGTGAATCTGTTGGAGCGAAATAAACGAAATAATGTTTGCCTGAGACAGGACACATCTCGCCAGAAACAGAACCCTTCTGGACTTCATGAGCGAAGGTAAGTTGAAATCATAGGATCATTTTGTTGTTGTTGTTGTTACTTCCAGACATCTAGATCTAGACTACTTAAATTAGACTAGATCTAATATTAAAAGAGAAATATTCTTTTCTTTTCTAAATCTAAGCACTTTTTATACTTTACACCAGGCATGTCAAACATAAAACCCTCGTAAAGGTTTCTACAGTGCGAGCACATTTTATTTTCGTAATATAAATTTTATATATTTTATCGTATTTTTTCGTAATATAAATGACAATGTTTGGTTCTACCTATGTGTGCAAACAGCTATTTTCTTTCATGAAATCAACAAAAACCTCTCAGAGAACAAGGCTAACTAGTTAGCATTGGCATCTTTGATCAAAGTCGGAACTGCACAGACACTTCAGCCGGACATAACAAAAATTGTCCGCCAAAAAAGGCGTCAAACCTCAGGACAAAACACTAAAACATTTTGAATAGTAGCAAATAAATGTTTCAGTTTTAAACTGTAGTGTTCTTTTAACTCTGTTTTTGTTGCTGTTGCAAAATACGAAAAATACTATGTCCTTAATTTTTTTGATCAAATTATTTTATTAGTTTGTATTCATGAATGCTGCTAAAACATTCGTATACATATTGTATGTGCATACTAAGCAACAAAATATCCTACAGTAAATTTTATTCAATGACTTCAATTAGTTGTACTGTGTGCAAATATTTGCCGTGTGTGGCCCCCATGATGACATAATGTGACCCATGTAGCCCTTCGGGAACTTTCAGTTTGACATGCCTGCTTTACACCACAAGACACGATTCCCAGGAAGAGCATTAGCCTATAATCCAGTCACTTAGTCATCTCTTTTTCTTTTTTTTAAATTTATACGCCGATACTGGCGAATAAAATTCCCCCTACGAATTTTTGTTAGTGCAGTTTAGCGAAAAAGTTTACTTAGCTGCGAGTTCTTGCTTCGTTAGCAGCACCAAAGCACGTCCGTCCGCCAAATGCATGGAAGCTCGCAGAGAACTCGCAGCTAAGTAAACTGTTTCGCTTCGTTCCTGTTGGAGTCTTTTATTGTTTTTTGTTTTTTTCACTTGAAAAAGGCGAAAGCCGAAAATTTTGTGTATTTTCTGTCTTCTCTTTAGTTTGCTTTGTATTGTTTGGGTTTTATTTCTCACGCGGGGTTTCGCAACATACAACCTTTTCTTTTCGCCCAATTTTGACCTTCCGAAACAAAAATGTGTTTCACCAGTTCAGCGTCCTCCGGGCTTCACCTTATCTTTCTGGACTGGCGATAGCAAGCATTTACAACTCTGATCCGTAGTTGATTTGGAACAGATCAATATTTGATGAAGCACACTGTGAATTTATGGGAATAAATTTCCAAACCTTTCTAACTAACAATGTTCTGCTGACAAAATCTGGATAAAATCATTATCACGAAACTGTAGCCAGATAAACTGTATCATTGTCACGAAACTGTAGCCAGATAAACTGTATCATTGTCACGAAACTGTAGCCAGATAAACTGTATCATTGTCACGAAACTGTAGCCAGATAAACTGTATCATTGTCACGAAACTGTAGCCAGATAAACTGTATCGTTGTCACGAAACTGTAGCCAGATAAACTGTATCATTGTCACGAAACTGTAGCCAGATAAACTGTATCATTGTCACGAAACTGTAGCCAGATAAACTGTATCATTGTCACGAAACTGTAGCCAGATAAACTGTATCGTTGTCACGAAACTGTAGCCAGATAAACTGTATCATTGTCACGAAACTGTAGCCAGATAAACTGTATCATTGTCACGAAACTGTAGCCAGATAAACTGTATCATTGTCACGAAACTGTAGCCAGATAAACTGTATCATTGTCACGAAACTGTAGCCAGATAAACTGTATCATTGTCACGAAACTGTAGCCAGATAAACTGTATCATTGTCACGAAACTGTAGCCAGATAAACTGTATCATTGTCACGAAACTGTAGCCAGATAAACTGTATCATTGTCACGAAACTGTAGCCAGATAAACTGTATCATTGTCACGAAACTGTAGCCAGATAAACTGTATCATTGTCACGAAACTGTAGCCAGATAAACTGTATCATTGTCACGAAACTGTAGCCAGATAAACTGTATCATTGTCACGAAACTGTAGCCAGATAAACTGTATCATTGTCACGAAACTGTAGCCAGATAAACTGTATCATTAAAATCCCGCCACTCCCCTTTTCTTTACATTTTTTTTTTTGTAATGCATCTGTGTAGCCTTTCCGGCACATCAAGAATTTGATGAGCCTCCTACAATATCACTCTCTGGTCAACAACATTTAAATAAGGTTTGTAGACATTGGCATGTCTTGACCTTTCAACATGCATCAAGGAGATTTTCCCCCAAAGATAGCTTTAACCTTTTAGTGCCCAAAGTGCCATAAGTGAGACAGCTTTGAGGCATAGGAATATGAAATTTTGACAAAGAGACCTTGCACTCTGCTGAGCCATAACCATATACACTCGGGTGAATGTTCCTTGGACATTATATGAATTTGAGGGATCAACATGACGTTGAAGTTGAAACTGCATTAAAAAGTACATATTGTATTTCAGACATGTTGCAAAATGTATTTCTACTGCCGGGATCTAGAAAATTATTAACAATTATCCTTCTCCAGATGATTAAAAAGGATATTTATGATGGAATGTCACTGGAGTTGGCATATGTCCACGGAAAACATCAAGAAATACAACTCTGCATTTCAAGTGGCATCTTCGTCGGCAAAGAAGTTAAACAGACTGTATGGAATCCTACATTCCACATCCAAGGACAGCTTTATTTAATCACTAGCTCACTCCTTCCAGACACCAATGAAACACCACACTTTGTGCAGTCATGTATACTTTATAGACCCAGAGGAATAGCTGAGTACATGAATGTCAGTTGTTGATGAACTAGGTGCTGATGCCTCTCAAACAAATTCAGGGCTCGTTATCAGTACTCAATAAGTGAATCCAGGATTTTAGAATTGCCATTGACTACCTGAAACAACTTGACAGGTCAGATATGTTCCCCACATTATGTGAGAGCTAGTGACCAGCTTTTGAGCATAAGAGTCAACATAAATTTACAATTTTGAATTTTTTGTTTATAATAATAATTTACAGTAGATTTTTTACTGCATGTGCCTTATAATAACACCATGTACATTGATTGCTTTTTCATCCTAAGCTTAAGTGTTGGTTGAAAACATCAAAAGGATAGGAAACATAAAAATTCAAATTCCAAACTGTGGTGTGTTTGTTTGGTTCTTTTTCTTTTTATAGAAGGGGAGTATTGAAAACGTGTGTGTGTGTGTGTGTGTGTGTGTGTGTGTGTGTGTGTGTGTTTGGGTGAATTAATGTTATAGTCTTTCAGGCATTTGCGCGTAGTTGCATATTCTTTTCCTCTGAATTTTCACGTTGTGACCATTGCATATCAACAAATAATTTTCCATCTCTATGCTGCCCTCGCCACAAAGTTTGCGGAGGGGGTCTTTTACCAGTATTTTGATCACTACTGTTTATTGAGCTCTGGATTTTTTACAGACATGCCTTGCAATGAACCTGGATGGTTTGGACCAGACTGTCGGTTTAAGTGCTTTTGTAAAAGTAAAAAATGTGATAACCAAGGTAACTGCCCTCTGGGGGATGGATGCGAAAAACACAAGTTTGGTGTGGGTTGCCAATACAGTAAGTTGAAATACATCCTGTTGATGGTCTTTGCTCATGTAAAAGAAAATAACCTTCTATTGATGTGGAGCCACGACAGTTTATCTACAATGATTTGATCATGCGAAAATAAGAAAACTAACACAATGTCATGAAACATCTCATCATGATCAAGGAAGAAAAGTAGTGAAAGTCTTTCAGTTTATTATTATTATTCGGTCAGCAGCTTTAGAATGGTTGCAGTATTTGAGTAATCGAATAATACTAGTCTCATTACCATAATTATTTCTAGATTCGTCAGCGTTGGTTAACTGTATAGCCAGGCTGGCAGGCCCATCACTGACTGATAGTTCAATCCTATAGCATGTTCCAAAATAAATTTCGCGAGTATTACTAGTGCTCAGACAGTAAGATAGAAAACTCTTCCATATCTGTATGCCCCCTCCTCTCAATAAAAAAAAGAACCCGGGGGTGGGGGGGGGGGGGCTGTTAAATGACAAGGAACTTTTTTGCTTCACACAATCACATTAAAATCGATGGAAGATCAAGATTACAACTTAAAATCAGGGTCAATAATTCATTCGGTTGCTGTATGCGCTTATCTTGTTTACATCGGCTTTAACTCACTGAAAACGTTTCAGGTTGCATCAACAGGATGCATCGCGAGCTGCCATAGATGGTTCTCAGTGCCTTGAAGGCATCAACTTTGATACTCTTTTCCGCCTGTATCATCCCCATTTGGGGTGTCAGGAAGGGTCCTTCAAGCTGAAGGAGCCTTTCGTTTAATTTCATGGAAGTTTAACGGAAGTCGGGTTTAACGTTTTTTGAGTAATGGACTTGGTAGGGAGATCACCCGCCCTACTGGTCTTTCTCGGGCTGAAAACAATCACAGTAAATTTTTATTTAATGATAAAGATGATTTTAGTGTATCAGATGCTGACATGTATCAGGAAGCAGATGTAGATCTACATCCCGACTGCGCACCACATGCAGAATTTTTTATTTCAGTCACTGAAACTAATGAAAGTCATTATGAACTGAAAAAAAAAAAACGGCAGTTTTAGAAAAAAGTAAATAAAGAAGTGTTAGACCTACAAGTATTTATGATTTGTTGTATTTTTTTTTGGATAGGGCAGTAGTTTTATTGTCAATTTTTCAAAATTTCATAGAATTTGGTTGATTTGATGTCTCACAATGATTTTAAAAAAAACAAACACTCTAAATGGCCAGTCTCTAACAGTCCTGTCTTCAGTGAGAATGCAACAGATTATGCTCTTATTTATGTGTATTCGAATGAATAGGATGAGAGGGGGTCCGTGTGTTTGGTTATCATTCTCACTGGAGCACCAGAATGAATGTACGAATTATGTATCCCATGTCCTTATGTATATAGCAAAGACACCTGAAAGCCCATGCTACTGTCGAGATAGTGTCACAAAAGGGCAAAATATTTCCAGAAGGCACTAAAGGCTCTTGCCCTGCGAACTTTATCATTATCATCAGCCTAATTATGACTATTTGGTATCCAGAAGAGGATCACCTCACTTCTCGCAGTTTCAAAATTTTTTTAAAATAAAATAATTATTCTGATCATGATGGGAGGGGTGTAAGGGGTTGGTGGTGAAGGCTATTAGAAAATCTGTTGGTGTCCAGCATTTGTTTAGCAATGAAAGTGCCTATTACTGTAATAAGGTCATTTTCCTGCAAACATTTGTTAATTTTAATCTGATAGACCCATATCAAAGTGAACAATTGTGCGAAATTTAAACTATGATCTGTAAGTTCTGAGTTCAGCTCCGTGTATTCCATCTCCTTAGTTCAGACACTGTTTCAATTCATCAGGGCAGTGCTAATATTAAGTAATAAAGGTGTAATAAAAAATTATCTACACACAGAAATATGACCCATACTGTGACGTATGAAGAATATGCATACTAGTTATATGAATCACTCACTGCAGTAAGTCATGGCACTATTGGAGTCACCCAAAAGTAGCGAAAATATATATGACGTTAAGAAAAAAGATTTCTTCATTTCAAGGAGAATGCTTACCAAAAAAAATATAAATCTGTTAAGACAAAATTTTTATGGTAACAATTAATTTTGCTCAAGTCTGAGATATTTTGGTTAAGCAGGCGAGGAGATATTCTAGTTTAAGGCGCCCCATTTATGTTTGGAACACACTGTTGTAGTTTTAGTCTAACAAGATTTTAGTGGGGCAAGAAGATTATAAATGGATTAATAATTGATTATGACCTGTCCATGATCGATTAGGGGGGGGGGGGGGGGGTCCTGAAATCGAAATTAGGCTTCAAAATATTGTCATCAAGATTTTAGTTTCTCCATTTAAGAACACTATTTTACTAACCATATATGCCAATTTTGAATGTTTATAACCCTGAAATATGCCTTTTAGTGGGACAGGGGTCAAGACAAAGGCACAAGAATCATGTCATTGTGCCACAAAATTAGCCCTAAATAACATCTCAGAGTCGCCACCAAAACCATGAGTTTTAGTGAATAATTGGTCTCGGGAACTTTATTTACATGTTACCCACATGTCTAGGTCAAGGTAACAGGCGTAGGACATCCCATTCCCTTCCATCCAAGCATACAATACCACAAAACTGCCATAGTAAAACATAGTAGGGTGCGTGACCACCCCCGACCTTCAACTCGCTTCTATTTCACTGATTGTTCGACTGTAAACGGAGCAATAAAATGAGTTTTTTCATTGGCTGGCGTGAAGGTCATGCCCCCCATATTTAGCAGATTTAGATCGTGACCTATATGGGGGTTCGTCCGTCGGAATCGACGAGGACCATCTAGTCATCCTGGGAAGTAGGTGGATTGGGTTCTGTGGGTGCGCAGATGGCTAATCAGACCAATTCGAGCCTGGAACGTTCTGGCGCAGTGTGGGCTAAGGATGGTGAAGGATGTCGGGGGCTTGCTGGCACATTTCCTGGCCTGTCTGCGTTTCTCTGCTGCAGCGGTTCTGTTTGCCTCACTGAGTTTGGCGCCTTTGTGGACAGCTGAACGCCATTTTGATTGTCCATGGCAGTGACCTCCCATGTGTCGTGGCTGATGTTGAAGGCCTTCGGAGAAGCTTTCAGGGTGTCTTTGAAGCGCTTCTTTTGGCCTCCACGGGAGCGCTTGCCGTGTTGGATTTCGCCGTACAGCAGTTTTTTGGGGAGCCGGTAGTCTGGCATGCGAACTAGTGACATGGCTTGCATCAAGATGGTGTAGATGCTGGGCAAGTTTGCACGGGTGAGCACCTCTGTGTCAGGAATCTTCTCCTGCCATTCTATGCCGAGAAGTCTTCTGAGGCTGGTGGTGTGAAAGTGGTTCAGCTTTTTTGCATGGCGTCTGTAGACAGTCCATGATTCACAACCATAGAGTAGTGTGGTGAAGACTATGGCCTTGTACACTTTGACCTTTGTCTCCTGAGTGATGCCTCTTCTGTTCCAAACGTTCTTATGGAGCCTGCCGAAGGCACCGCTGGCTTTAGCGAGTCTGGCATTCACCTCGTCATCAATGACAACTGTGCGAGAGAGTGTACTGCCCAGGTATGTGAACTTGTCCACCGCATTAAGTCGTTGGCCGTTGATAAAGATGTTTAGTTCAACGTAAGGCTTACCTGGAGCTGGTTGGTGCTTTACCTCAGTCTTCTTTGTGTTTATTGTGAGGCCAAAGTTGTCACAGGCAGCAGAGAACTTGTGAACGCTACGTTGCATGTCAGGTTCGGAGGCAGCGTTGAGAGCGCAGTCATCAGCAAACAAGAAGTCGTTGATGGTGTCTGTTTTCACCTTGGTCTTTGCCTGAAGCCTCCTGAGGTTGAGAAGTGAGCCGTCTGTGCGGTACCTGATGCCAATGCCCACGGTGGTGTCTCTGAAGGCATCTGTCAGCATGGCTGAGAACATAAGACTGAAAAGGGTGGGGGCAAGGACACAGCCTTGCTTGACTCCGTTGGAGACAGGGAATGGTTCTGAAGTCTCTCCATTGTCTTTGACTCGGGCCAGCATCCCGTCATGTAGTTGCCGAATGATGGTGATAAACTTTCTGGGGCATCCGTACTTCGCCATGATTCTCCAAAGGCCATCTCTGCTAACAGGGTCGAAGGCCTTGGTGAGATCGACATAGGTGGAGTAAAGGTCGGTATTCTGTTCCTGGCGCTTCTCCTGGAGCTGCCTGGCAGCAAACACCATGTCAATAGTCCCGCGCTCTTTCCGGAAGCCACACTGGCTTTCTGGTAAAAGACCTCGCTCAAGGTGTGCCATGAGGCGGTTGAGTAGCACTCTGGCCAGAATCTTACCTGCGTCGGACAACAGGGATATTCTACGATGGTTGTCACAAGCTTGACGATTACCTTTGCGCTTATACAGATGTATGATAGAAGCGTCTTTAAAGTTCTGCGGAACTGCCTCATGCTGCCAGATGAGCTGGAACAGCTGATGAAGCTTCTCAGTCAGCGCCATTCCGCCTTCTTTGTAGACCTCAGCTGGGATAGAGTCTGAGCCAGTTGCTCTTTTGGGATGGCGTCCAGCGACTCGCTGACTGGCACTTGGGGGAGTCGGCCGATGGCTTCATCATTGATGGTGGAAGGGCGGTTCAATACGCTGTCAAAGTGCTCAGCCCATCTTTCAAGGATCTTGGCTTTGTCAGTAATTAGGGTGGAACCATCAGCACTGAGGAGTGGAGCAGATCCGGAAGTGGTGGGACCATAGACTTCTTTCAAGCTGTTATAGAAGTTCTTCATGTCGTTCCTGTCCGCAAAGCCCTGGATCTCGTCAGCTCTGTTGCTCAGCCAGGAATCCTGCATCTGCCGCAGCTTTAGCTGGACGGTGCTGTGTGCGCTCTTCAGTATGTCTTGCTTTGACTGTGATTTGGGATCTTCAATATGGGCTCTGTAGGCTTGACGTTTGCTTTCCAGCAGCTCCTCAATCTCAGTGCAGTTCTCATCAAACCAGTCTCTGTGCTTCCTAGCAGAAGGCCCCAGGCACTCCATGGCAGTGCTGTACACTGTCTCGTGCAGTGCATCCCATGCTGCTTCTACATTTTGGCTATCCAGCACAGTGGCCTTAAGGCGTTCTTCCAGGGTGCCAATAAAGCTCTGCTTGTTGTTGCCTCGCTTCAGCTTGTTGACATTCAGGCGTTTGTGTGTTTTTGTGCCCTGAGGCCGTCTCTTAGGCTGGATGCGAAGGTTGAGTTTGGAGACAATAAGTCGATGGTCTGTCCAGCACTCAGCGCCACACATGGCCTTTGTGACTCTTACGTCCTGCCTGTCCCTCTTCCTGACGATGACAAAGTCGATGAGATGCCAATGCTTAGAGCGAGGGTGCATCCATGACGTCCTGTTTCGGGTGGGGAGGCGGAAGACGGTATTTGTGATCAGAAGATCGTGCTCGGCACATGTCTGAAGAAGTAGTAAACCGTTGCTGTTACAGTTGCCAACCCCATGCTTTCCAATCACTCCTTCCCAGGAGGTGCTGTCACAGCTAACTCTAGCGTTAAAATCGCCAAGAATGATGAGCTTGTCTGCACTGGGAACAGCGGTGATGACAGCGTTCAGGTCTTCGTAGAACTTGTCCTTGGTCTCGTCCAGGTTGGTCATAGTGGGCGCGTAGGCGCTGATAATGGTGGTAAACTTCTTCCCGTTACATAAGGGGAGTTTCATCGTCATCAGGCGATCGTTAACTCCCTTTGGCGAGCCAGCCAGCTTGCCAGTGAGGGTTGTCTTCACTGCAAAGCCAACTCCAGCTTCATGTCTTTCCTCCGGTCCGCGACCACTCCAAAAGAACGTGTATCCTGCGCGTTGTTCACATAGTTCGCCTTCTTCGGCCAGTCTGGTTTCACTTAAGGCAGCGATGTCGATGTTATACCTGGCTAGTTCACTCGCAATGAGTGCTGTGCGTCTCTGTGGTCTGTTTGAGTCGCCTTTGTCCAGAAGTGTACGTACGTTCCATGTGGCAATCTTCAATGGGGTGTTTCTTGTTTTTGTTTTCATCTTTTGTCGACCGCTTAAGTAGGGTCCCCGTCAGCCGCGGTATCCTGACCAGGGTAGTGTGGAGCAGGCAATATTTAGGGCACCTTTTCTAGCCCCTTCCTCATGCTATGGAGGTGAACAGTGCTGTCCTGAATAGGGCTGCTCAGTCGCTCAGGGGGCTGCCGATCTCCATCGCTGCTCCAGTCGGTGAAGAACGACCATATGGCCTGAGCCGCCTGTGTGCAGGTCCGCGTCTACGACTGCCAGTGTGCCCACACCTGTCGCTTCGTCGCTCGCCTGTCGCCACAGGACTTTTAGGGGGATGGGGATGACTAGTGACTTTGCGCGATGATTTTGTTTATAGTGAGGAGGAGTTGCGCACCGTCGACCTCACTCTCTAGTCCCAGACCGTCTGTATCCAGTGGCAAGACGAAGTCAAGACGACTGGAGACGGAAACTGATGCAGTGGATGACCAGGATGTCCTTTGTGCCTCATCCTGCCCTCGGCACTCCACAGTGCTCTGCTGGAGCCGCCTTTCTCTTCGTGACCTATATAATAGCCTAAAGAATACAGTGTCAGCTGTCTGGACAGTGCTTTTGTTTCAAGTTTTTGTTTCTACACGTAAAATGTTGCTCTACGACATGAAATTTGTTATCATTTGTGAAAGATGCCCAAGTAGAAAGTCACTTTGCGTTCCCTGCAGTTGCAAAAAGTCAGACAGGAGATCTCAAGGTGTGGGCCAGTAACAGAAGAAGAATGCTGATCATGTTACATTGTTTTTATTGTGGATAGCTGAGATGAGTTGTAACTGGTTCAAAAGCTAGTAGAAAGGCAAGAGGTTCTTCATTAGTCCTTTTAGTACATGTTATTACATAAGTTCATATGATACATGCTGGTTCAGTAATACTAAAGATTGTGACGTCTATTTTATTGGCCAGTGACTGGCGGGGTGAAGCTGGGTACGGCTGATGTTGACTGTGAATAGTCTGTAAACAGTCTAACTGTATTGTGTACACTTGCAGTGGGTTGCTGCTCTTGTACAGTTTGAGCGGTCTTTTTCACTGTGTCGGTGTCTGCGTCTTGAGTGTACTCCGGACTGACGTGCATGGTGGATCGCTTAACCGATCCAAGACATGGTTGTATAGTATTTATTACAAATCAAAACAATCGGATGGTGTGGCCATAATCACTGGCATGCAGTGACTGTTCTCCTTTTGTGACGCTTGAAACACGGTTACATATACTTTGAGTCTCCCTTTTCTCTGAATTCACATTAATACTAATAATAGTATGCTAAAAAAAAACAGTAAAATGTCAGATTCAGAGTCTGCATTTAAGAGCTTTTGTCTGTTTCTGTTTTTATCTCATTTTGTTAACACGTTTTCACCACGTAGTCTGCACTGTTCATTCAAACATAATTTTTTTTTCTCACAGTGCTCCTTAGTTCAGTGACAATAACTTAAATCTAGAAGGTACAAAGAAAATGCAGCATAACTTAAGTACTAAAAGTGGGTGTCGTGGGAAACTTTCACACAGTATGTGTAAATGAATACTGCTTCATTTGAATGTAATTTTATTCCATTTGGGCGGGTGATTACCAAGATTTTGGTGAGTTAATATGAACTATGCGTTAAGTTTTAAAGAATACACACATGTTGTAAAGCTTGTTTTCTGAAAGCACTAAAACCAACATACCGGAATTATACCATCAAGTACAGGAAAAGGAGGACAAACACATAGTGGTTACATCATAATGTTGACTTTAGCACAGATAGTGAAATAATGGGTTGAAAGAATGTGATATCAAAGCTATACCACCAGGAGAGCGCGGGATGCTGATGCGAGCACGTGCCGCTTCAGGGAATCCCTTGCAACTGTCCGGTTACCGAGATTTATTGTCCTGGCCACTGCAAACTAAACGCACGCTTTCAGGCCGTTTTGAACAGCCATGAGATGTCCATGGTGTGCAATATCACAGACCAATAATATTCTCCTTTTCAACCATTGCAGAAAGTCATGACAACACGAACACCATTAATTTCCCTCTCTGGAGTATGGACTGGGATCTGGATACGTGCAATCCATATCTTTCATCAACGCTTACCATATTAGACTATGGGATGAAGTTTACATTTCTGATCTACACTGTTAGGAACTCAAGTAGGTGTCCGTCAATAATGTCTGGCTCCCCCAAAAACAAAGAATTGAGCCCATACTTCTAAGGTTTTCATCTGTGGCAGCAACTCTAGATCTACTCAGCCCCACCAAACCCTTTACCAACATTAAAACGTGAAAATAATACATTGATGAAGATCAGCATATTTCAAAAACAAAATTTCCTCTGAAGGTCGTCATCTGCCTCACTCCACCTTACCACCGCATAGCCCATCACACTGACAACCTGCAAATCTTCCCTTATTTCATTGAGTTAGTCCTCTTCGAAGGGGTTTAATTTTGTTTATTCCATTCCACACATTCATTTGGCCTTAAAATTAGTGTTTCCTCCTATTTCCTCCTTCCCTCCCTTCTCCAGTATTATAAATATAATTCACATGGATGAAAGTAGCACTGCCCAGGAGTTGGGAATTGATGGAAACATTTCGAAATGTCACAGCATGCAAACTGATGACTTCATTCTAAAACATTACAATAGTATGTCGGGGGTATGGTATCTCATTCTAAGGTAGTCTAAAGCAATGAATTTTAGATCAGGGATAACTCACTCTAAAGTAATGCAATTGTAGGTCAGGGGTGTGTCACTTGTCACTCTAAAGCACTGCAGTTGTAGGGCAAGGGGGCCTCATTCTAAAGCAGTATAATTATATACATGGATTATACTCTTGTAGGTCAAGAGGAAATAACCAAAGGTTTACTACCATGGCATGCTACAACAGTTCAACCAGTGACATAAATGTTTCCATGTTTGTAGTGGACCGTGAGTGCATTACTGGTCCGCGGCTGTGTTAGTGGATATGAACCTCCAGTATGTCATATGTTCACATTGCGCTCAGTTGAATGTTGCATTCCACAGTTTCAGCGGGTTTGCAAGATAACTTTATCACATGATACACAAGTAGTTCTGATAGATCATTATTGGAGATGTCGTTGCGTCTTTTTTTTTTTTTTTATCAGGTTTCCGGGATGAGCCAGTTTCTGTGTCATTCGGATGGTCGGGAGGCTGTACGAATCTCACAAGATTTGTCAGAGACAGCAGGTCGGTAGAGGTGCATTGCGATCCGACCGTCTTAACATTAAACGCGCCACTGACTCTATCAGGAGAAGGGGTGAAATACATATGTGAAGTTATTGTTAACTATGGTGAGTTGCAGTAATTACATTGTACATGTAGTATGCTATACTCAATTGAAATGCAACTGGTAATTTCCTATGACGCTGTGTGCATTAAATTAGTAAAAGATTATTAATATATTGGTTTTGTTATGCACGCCAATACCCATGTACATTGTTATGAACAGTCGCATAGCATCATGCAAAACCATATGCCTAGCACAACCTCTGGATTGATGCAGTCGTATGTCATGCTCTGTTGTACTTGTCTTGGGTTGATCTGATCATCTGACACAGTGAAATGTTTTCAGTATAATTTGTTTAAATATACTTGAATAAACCAGCTTATATAGGAGAGAATGCCACAAACCCTTTGTTTTCAAAAGTATAGTTTCTCAATCTTAAAACTGAAATGTCAACGTTGAACAACAAGAAAACGAGTGTTCTCATTTTATGTACGATGAATGATGATTCAAATGTTGAACAAGAAATGGTGATTTTAAACAGTGAACGATAAACGATTATTTTAAATAATGAACGACAAATGATGATTTTAAACAATGAACGACAAATGATGATTTTAAACAATGAAACACAAACAATAATAAACTATGTTCATATTAAACAATAAGTGTCAAGTGATGAACAGCCAATGAGAGATTAGCCGCTACCTGGCAAAAGCTCACTTTTTCACATGGATGGTGAACAATGTTTGAATAATTGGTGTGACGTCAACCTGAAGTTGCCATTCATTTCCCATGAAATGGGATAGTTCTTTCTTTAATCATTCAACACCAAAAAAAAATTAGTTACTGTGAGAATTCTTCACCTGCTTACTGTAAAGTTTGGTGATTTGGTGACACATTTTGTAGCGCAAAAAAAAAATGATAAGCGATGGACAAAAGACGATAATGTGGAACTATGGGTGATGACCAATCCAAGTTACATCCTGCTGATTACCTGTGTTTCTCTCTTTTAATTTTGTAGGTCGTAATGTTGCCGTGAAAGAATCTGTGACTCTGGTCTCGAATGGGATCCGAAGTTCCCCATGGGTAACAGTGGATGGAGAAAGAACAGCCTTCACTTATCCAGACGGAAATAGCTGTGTTCTTACAGAAAATGGGGGGACTCTCACAATAACCTTCCAGGAAGTGGTGTTTATTGATCACATTTGTGTTTACCGCTCAGATGCGCCATGTTAGTAACAAATGTTTGTGGTAGATTCACAATAATTTAGTCTGAGAGATTTGCTATTTTAGATAAGGCATGTGCATTCATGAATGTGAGGGCACACGCAAATAGAAAGCATTTTGCCTACGAGGGGGCAAATGGCTGTGTGTGCTTTCTGAATTCAATTAATTGGGGTAGTTAAACCAAACATACTAGAAATGATAAGGTGAGTCAGCTCGGGGTTTTGGCAGCGCCACCCTGTGGCGTAAGCGTGAGAGAAGTAAACAGCGGCATTTTTTACAAAGCCGAATAGAGAAAATGCCGAGTTTTGTTCAGTGTTCACCTCTCACCCTAAACCTTGCTAGGAGTCGCTAAGTTTGTAATTATAAAGTAGTTTGTCGTAGGAAACCTCTGGCTAGATTATTTTTCTTTTTATGTGTGTTAGCAATGTCACAATGGTTTTATTACTTTACCATCATACCGAAGATAAATCTAGTATTTTTTTTAGAATGACATAGGACCGAGGCGGGAGTTTCCGTTCATGACGTAATTCATGCGCCCAGTCTCCCAGCAGCAAATGCAAGTAAGAAAGTAAACAATAGCAGGAACTGTGAAAAGTTTTGAAAACGTTTATGGACTTTTCTTCAAAAATAACAGACTAAACTTTGGATTTTCCTTCTTCTCGTTCTTCCTCCTCTTCTTTTTCTTCTCCAAATTCACAAAAAAATACACCATCAACAAGAATCATATCAACCGTTGCACCAGAGACGCATAGCAGTACAATCGCTAGCATTCGAGACCCAGGCGCTGTCGGTAGGCTAAAAATAACTTGTCGCCAGAGAGGCCGGGGAAGCCGCACACACATTACTAGATCTTTGCCTATGCCATCTCGTGAAAATCAGTTTTTCTCTCTCTTTTTTCCTTCCTCCACCCGCCCTTTTTAGCCCTGGTTTATAGAAAACTTCATTGTTAATCACATACTACATATTTTAAAAATATTTAGACCGTGAAACTGCCTCTGGGAGCGAAACCGATCGGTCTTGTGTCTTATTTTCTATGCAAATCCATTGTACGAAGCGCTGGCTCTGCGCGCTGAGAGAGGGCGGTGCCCGTGACCGGATGTAAACAATATTTTAAGAGGGAAGTGTATTTCCGTACAACATGTATGGATATGGACAGTGCATATCCGTACAACATATTTACCAAAAAGTGCGACTAGTGAAGGTTTGCTGAAACAAAACTTGGTATGGTGTTCACGAATTTAAAGTGACAACACATGGAATAGTCAGATATTATACCTGGGGGCATGAGGGTCTAGTCAGTTTGTATCAATGGGCGGTAGTCAGATTGACTAATCAGGCGAAAAGGTGTTGGGGTAGCCATTGGTGATCGACGTATACCCAAGTATATTATTAGCGAAGATCACGCAATCTCCGAGCAGAAGTCAGATTGTTTTGCTACTAAGCCGATTCATATTTTTAAAAACTATGCAAATTAACAAGGTCAGTAATATAGTATTCCGGTGTGTGTTCTACGTCAGCGAATTGTGTGCGTTGTACGGATGTGCACTGTCCATATCCATACAACATGTTGTGCGGATATGCGCTTCCTTTTAAGAGGCCCGAAGAAGGATGTGTCTGATCTTATCAGTCTAGTATCTTCCGGCAAGATATCCATTGGAAGAATTATTTTCTGACTTGGATCCGCAACGCACCCTGTCCTTTCTGAGAGAGGCTAAGATCTACAGCTTAATTTAATACCTTTTATACTTGTTTACAAAAATTTTTGCAGATCTGTACAAACAACTCTATTAGAATTTTACCAATGTGTTGAATTATATGAATGTATTTAATTCTATGTTAAGCTTAACAGCTCTGAATGAGAAACATAAATAAAGAAAGTGCACCCAGATAGACCATGAAAGGTGTAACGTGGCCGTTATCATGCCGGCACGCAGTGTAACTCAAACTCAAACCCAAACTCTTCAGGCGAGATTACTGAAAATTATGTCACCTGCATACTTGCACACTGCCTGCACTGATTTTGACCCTGGGTTTGGCAGTGAAAACATTGCAGCCTGTCTTTCCTAGTTAAAGCTTTTTGTTTTCTCAGGACTTTCTGAAAGGCTATTCAGTGGAAAATTTAACAGGGACATTTTTTAAAAGTATTATGTGAAATTAAAGTATGACCGATGAGAATATTCTTTTTTTCAGTCCTAATCTTTCTATTCAATCTACTCCATTGGTTGATTTAACAATTATGACAGTGTAATGAACATATTATTATTAAGTGTGTACGGGGGGGGGGGGGGATACGTATTTATGTAGTGTAAAGATTTGTTTTCATTGGTTGTTTTTCAGCAAACGAACTACTTGATTGTATAAAGCCATGATTCTAGTGAAACAGCCAAATACTCCATACCAGACGCCACTTATAGCTTCAGAAAATCAAGCCTTACCATGGACATTCACCATTCTAATGGCTGTACCATTGCACAAGGCAGGGGTGAGGGGGTTGAGGCCAAGCCTATGAAAAGCATATATGGGCGGGGGAAGGGGAGGAGTAAAACAACAAACAAACAAAATAATGAAAATCGAGTGTACGTACCTACTCGCAGTAATTGCCTTGTTTCTGCTTATTTCTCCTGCATACAATCTTTTGACTCTGTGGATACAGATGTGTCATTATTAGCTTTGGATTGGACTGTTCTTGACAAAAGTGGCAGAGATGTGGAACATGGAACATTTCGCAAGGGTCGCATGGACTGTATTGCTCATTTTAATAGGGGGACAGGAATCAAAGAACTACGAATATCGAATGATAAAATTATCAATGTGTGTGAAGTGGAAGTCTATGGCGGTAAGTGCTGTCATTATCATGTTTCTTTTAAAAACCCATACATTGATGAAACAGTGCATACTGATAAAATCATGTACTTTTCAACAGCCCTCTAGTCACAGAGCTATTGCAATGAAATGTTATTCTTACATGTTTTCACGGACGAGATGCCTCTCAGGTTTTCATTATGGTAGGTCAACCACTGTTCTTAAAACCATTAAGTGTGTCATTGAGGGGCATCTATAAAGTACATGCGCTGGATTCGGTTTATGCGATTTTTTTTTTCACTCCCCCACTCCCACCTTACACATTTCATATGTTTGGCGTCAACCCCTTCCCGCCCGTGTACGAGCAGCTATGAAAATGTTGGATGTCCATAATAAAACATTGACATTTTGAAGATTTACATGGCAGTTTGCACAGACTTTATGACTGTGTCATCAGAAACGTAGCCTGTATTTGACTTATATAATCCTACAACCTATTTTTGTTTTTAAAAAAAAATAGAATTAAAACCATACTTTTTAAAATCATTACCATAACTGAAACCAGTACGTATCCTTCACAGACCTACTCCCCCTATGTACGCATTTCTTTCAGTGGGGGATTTTCCTGCCCCTGCCCCTTCCAAGAGCACTTACTTCTTGGATGGCCCCTCGCATGAATTAATATCACGTGGCAGAACCATGTTCATGGCGATAGTAATTCACCTGCAGAATAATGATTTAAAATACCTCTCTGCTGTGTGCTCCACTAGCTACATTAGAACGTGCATTTTCCTGTCGTCAGCTTGTGTAAAGATCTGTGACATATCATTTTCAAATCATCGGCGGATATGATATAAAAGCAGTTTGGGTCTTAAGGCCCTCACAGACTGCCAGCCGACCAGAACAGAGCAGAGTAGAAAACGTGTGTTTTGATTTGCGGGCAAAGCAGAGCAAGGTCTGGGCCAAGAAATGGCTGAACTGTTGTCAGCTGCTGCTGATGAGTAGGCCTTTAGGCCCATTGCGCATATCGGCCATCTTTGTTGTAAGGACCGACGCATAACCATGGCGATAGTAACATTGATTTTGATTCGTTAGCTGATTTGCACCGCTAGCACTTGAGGCGTCGCGAACCAACTGGTGGCGAGCTAAAACTAGTTCACTACAGTAAACAATGGCACGTGTATACATGCACATGGGAGACTTCCAGTCAATTCTTTCACTTCCGTTTCCTTGTTTACACGCATGGTAGGGAATCTGACCCGCTTGGATCTATCCTTTCCACCCCTGTCATAAAAGTCAAATGCAATGCAACCAGCAGACATTGTAACCGCTTAGACATACCTCACCGTTACACTCATCAGCTAATCCACCGGCCATCTTAGGTGTCGGAAGAACAAAACAAAAACACCTTGTGGCGTCATTCGCAATGGGCCTATAATTATACCCTTTCAAGTTGGTTCAGAATCAGCAGAATAAATAAAGCCGACCCCTGTTCTATCTAGTACAGCATTTTATTTGCCCTCCTTCTGCTAGCAGCCTATAAGCCTATTTAAAAGCCCTTTGTGTTTATTCAAAGGCCATTCCTGTGAGAAGGGCAGATACGGTTTGGAATGCGAGCGTAACTGCAGTGGCTGCCCAAATGGTGACTGCTATTCCTCTACTGGTGCATGTAAAGGACCTTGCCCAGCAGGCACACAGTACCTTGGTTGTACACAAGGTGAAGAAATTTAAATGACATTTTCATACATTCCCCCCCCTCCCCCCCCCCCCCCATGATTGAGTTTAACATACAAACAGGTCGATAGGTAGATCAACTACGACAGATTGATAATAGGTAGTCCAAATTGATTTTTACTTTTTTTTCTGTCATAACTGACCAGTTATTGTCTGATCTGATGGAGTTTGCTTTTCCAAGAATTTTGATATCAAATTTATTTTTCTGGCTTAAAGGCTTTGAAAATTGTGGCATTTTCAAAAGTGAAAAAACCCCTCGAATTTGCTACCTTTTGCAAATTGCATGGTCCAATTTTGACCATCCATAAAATGACGGTTTATTGAGTCATGGCATCGAAAATTCTCATTTTCTAAGTCAAGGGGGTGTACATGACACTCAATTTGTTTTGAGGGGTACAAATTAATACCAGCATCTTATTTTACTTTTTTTTTTATCATTAAACTTCACCCTACGTCAATTTTTTGTGAACTCTTACAAGGGAGACAAAAATAATGCTTGTTTTTTTTTTTTATTGAAAAGAAGGTCAATCGTGTTCCACCATCGACTTAGCACTGAGTGTCGGACAAAGGTGACTAAATCAAGCATGTATGGGGGGGGGGGTGTTATAAAAACAGTCGTTGCCCACGTCTGACTTTGGCATACCCTTATAATACAAAGGCCGAGGTTCATTTACATATAATTTTGATCCTGATCCATCAAAGTTTCCACCAGATTCTTGGTCAACAAATGATTTTTAAAGGAATTTCAGCTCAAAACACGTTGAAAAGCACAATGAATTAAACCTCATTTATCTCGCTTTCAATGTGAGTTATTTTCAAACGTGCGCTACATTGGCATGGCGCTCTGCGATCCTTCGTTATGAGCAGGTCAAATAGGTACGCACGGCTCAGGGCGAAAGCGGCAAGACTGTCTTGTTCAAGCATTAAAACCACACAGCCACACACACAATACAAAAGATAGCATAGCTTGACAGAGAAAGGATTGTTTATTTTGATGTCGGATGCATGCCGCTTTACACAAACACACGGCAGTAGTAGCCCTGTAGTGTTGGTCTTACATTTTTATGCCAAAACGGGATTTTGCCCCTTAAGCGGGGCACTTTGCACGAGTAACCAAAAACATTTTATTTACTCAGTGGTTCCCTGTCAGGTCAATCAGGAGAAAGAGGATCTCAATGTGAGTTTAAAAATTGTACTCCTAGTATACACAGTGAAAAGGAACATAACACAATATGTAATATTTGGCAGTTATAGTCGTAGTGTCACTGGTAAACCGAAGGATTTTATAACTTTGAATGACACAGACGATTATGCAAAGATGTCTCCGGACATCATCACATACTCGAAGGTGAGAATTCATTTTTCAGACAGACCAAATTAATGGTACACTGAAAATGACAGCGCAGTCGCTACCTTAGCAGATTATCTCATTCTTTCTCCGTAAACAAAGCCATCACCACTAGTATTGGGCAATGACATCTGTCCATCAGTATGTAAACACATCCTGTTTATTTTTTTTTTAGTTGGCAAAACAAACCTGTTCCTTATTAATAAATTATGTGGACACATCACAGTTTCGGTAAGCAAACCATGGATGATGGACCTCCCCAATCAACAAACAATTCACTTTGTCTAGTATTAGTAGGCAAAAGACAGTTGTTCTCACTGAGCAAATGCATAACTGAACTTCCTTCAGTAGCCAAACATAGAATTATGGATCTTCAATGGTGAACACATTTAGACTTTGTATAATTGCACCAAATGGAGCCAGGTGAAAAAAATCCTAAAGTATATCCAGAGTTGGGGTTCGGTCACTCGGTCATGTGTCAGCACAGACAATACGTTGTAACTGTCTTCCCTTCCCCCAACTCTCCCTTTCAAACTTAGGCCCAATTATAAAGCTCCAAGTTTCCACAATTCAATTTTTTACTTGTGTTATTCCAGAATGTGATAATGGTATGTTTGGAATCAACTGCTCTCAAAAGTGCCCCCCATGCCCAGGTGGTTATCCTTGTCATCCTAAAACAGGTCTTTGTGGTATGTATGCTGGCAAGCTGCAATCAAATAATTCTAAAACAGGTTTCTGATATGTATGCTGGCAAGTTGCAATAATGTGATTGTAAAACAGGTCTGTGAGGTATGTATGCTGGCAATCTGCAGTCATATAATCCCAAAACAGGGTTCTGTGGTACGTGTGCTGGCAAGCTAGCAATCATGTAATTCTAGAACAGGTTTTTGTGGTTTGTGTGCTGGCAATCTGCAGTCATGTAATCCTAAAACAGGGTTCTGTGATAATGTGATCACAGAACCCTGTTTTAGGATTATTTAAATGGTCGTTAATGTTTTAAAGGACACTCAAAACGAGTGTCCAACTTTTTGTATGAAATTTATGTCAAGGTACTTTAATAATATGGGGTATGGAAGAGTGGGGGGAAGGGGAAGAGGAAGGAATACCCAACAGCATGTTAGCAGCGAAGGTTGGAATCAGAGAAAGCGATGCGAGTAAGAGAAAAAAAAAAGGGGGATATTATAGGCAAAAAATATGCAAGGCAGAAAGAGTCAGAAAAGAGAACAATAGGAAGTTGGAAGGGGGGTGGGGGCGGGGCGGAAGAGTAATAGAGGGTTAAGGCTGAAAAATGCCCATGTCAGAAAAACCGCGAGGGATAAACGATGATGTCACTGTTGCTGTGTTACAGCACATACAGATGGGAAAGTATGTCGATGATAGTCGTCCACTCCCTTACAAAACGTAACTGGCACGACTGCTTGTCAATAAAAATAAAAAAACATGAGATCCATTGAACAGTGCAGATGACAACTTTATGAACAAATTAACACAAATAATAAGGCAAAGCTGCAGACTTTCACTCGCTTGGCAGCACTCCAGGTCTTCAGCCATGAGGCTTAACTACTTGATGGTACTACATTGCATGACATACTCACTTGATTTCCTTTGTACTACACCTTCATGTAAGGCTTCTAGAACATGCATGTGATCATTTGGCTCACCCACCTAAGGGTAGCCACACAAAGGCCACCGAATTCGGTCACCGAGCCACTAGGCGCTTTAGGTGAGAAGAATTGCACTATATAATTTCAACAACTGCACACAGAGCCCACCTAGATTCGGTCCGTTTATGTAGTGCAATTCTTCTCGCCTAAAGCTCTTAGTGGCTCGGTGACCGAATTCGGTGGCCCTTGTGTGGCTACCCTAAGATCCAGTAGGTTTGCTGAACCCTTAAACCAGCAGTCAACATGTTTCCAGGTATTGTGAGTAACATTTACAAGGTCAAACCAACATTAACGCTTACTCTGCGCGCTACCCGTAAAGCCCGCTGCCCGGTCAGTGACCTTAGGGTCTCCACACTGTGGAACCATTATACGATACGTGCACATCACAGCACAGCATCGAGAAGTAAGCGAGACGTGAGCAAAATGGTTGTCGCACATTCTACTTTCGATTCGCTTACGTCTCGTCACTGCCCGAGAAAAGATACAATACACTTGAAGACGGATAGAGAGATAATGGATTCATGGATAATGATCTCTAATAATAATAATAAAGATGACTTTATATAGCGCCCAATCCCAGCTGAGTCAGCTCTAATAGTAAGCGCTTAACAATTTATATAGCATGCATACAAATCACATAATATTAAGAGGATACAATATTCATACTTACACGCATTCCCTAGGCACATAATTTACATTAATAATTTTTTAATAATTCAAAGTACTTTCTGTAAAGATATGTTTTGAGTCTGCTCTTGAATAGCAATAGCTCCAATGATGTAGAATGTTTTATGCCTGAAAGAATGTTATTCCAGACTAGAGGACCAAATAAGGTGAAAGTTCTATCTCCACATTTCTTTGTGTTAGTGTGAGGGATAGTAAGCAGGTTTTTTTCTGTGTTGATCTTAATGTTCTGGGTGGCAAATAATTAATCAATCAGTAGTTCACTAATATAAGGTGTTGCTTGAGAACGTTTTGGATGCAAGAGAGAGAGAGAGAGAGATAGGGGGGGGGGGGGAGAGAGAGAGAGAAGTGGGTATGCGTGTACGGGTGTGTGTGTGTGATATAGGGATTTATATCCAATAGGCCTACTGTACGAAATGAAATAAATTTACCATCAATGCCCAGTTCCTCTCCAATTGCCTTCCATTGTCTATTTATATGTACTCTGTTAGAATAATTGACTTCAGTTTTATCGTATAAGGGCTGCCTTTTTGGCACAGCCGCAATCAGAAGTTCATTTACGTTTGTTGGTTCCGTCTTGTATCATGTGTGTAGAGTGTAGAACCTAGATCTACTCGTCTGTGTACACACACACCAAAAGCTGGGAGACAATCGGAACAAATTTTAGGCCTACTGCTGCACTAAAATGCTCTATACAAAACATCTATAGGGACGTCAGCGAGACGACAATGTTAGTGAGGCGGATGCACTATGGCGGCACTATTGAGAGAAAGAGGTATTCCCGTGTTACCGGTTGTCGTACGACAAGTTCACCGGGGTCAAGAGCTGGTATCGAGACGAAACTGTGTCTAAAATGGTTGCACTGTGTGGGTCCCTTTACTCACGGAGAATCTTATCTGGGGTCACTGACCCGTGCCGCTATACGATGACCACATACGCTGTCCACATGGCTCGGTTTTTATTAATCGGTATGAAAACGTTCGCTGCTATGCCTTAGCACACTTGATAATGAATTAACCAGCAAAATCTTAGTCTGTCAGTCTCTAACCAATGATCCGACTTTTGATACCAAACTGACAGCTGTAGTTTTCGTTAGAACGAAGCATGATAACTAGCCACGCCCTCCCAAGCCCTACACAAATGGTTTCATCCTGATTGACACATACTAATAAACCAATGTGGGCATTTGGGGCAAAGATTATTTCAGAGCTTATTTCTGATTGGTTCTTAGATACAGACAACTCCAGATGGTGGTCAGCTTGTGAGAAAATGAGATAATATTGCAAATTTGTTGAGCAACAGTTTGCATGTCGATGTTCCATCTTCTGAAAGTGTGGGGAGAGCCTTTGAAAGCTTAGTCTTTGTGATTCCGACCAGTGGTTCACAGGTTAACATGTCCATGTCACAATGCCTTTGATTTAGAAGAGATACAGTGAACATTAAGACGGTGGTTACCTCTCAAAAAGGTCAGTGACCTGATGCGTAAAAATACGGCTTTCGCGTGGCGCGTTCAGCTTGACCTTGCCGACTTTTGCCGCCCGTGCGGCGTGAGCGCTTGCGAAACATGGGCAGCAAATGCGCAGGGCGAGGGTTAACAACTCATTCCAAGGGACACGTTGGTCTAGAGGCAAGGCGGTCGCCTCTCATGCCGAAGGTACCAGGTTTGATTCCTTCTAGATAGGTGCAGGCATATTGGAATTTTGGGGGGAAATTCTTGTACCTGATCCTATAGTAGGTAGAATCTAGCACCTGGTCTTCTTCGATAAGGATGAAAAGCTCATTAAAGATACCTTGGCATTTGGAAATCGAGAGAGGAGCAGGCCGAACAAGGCCGCTGCCCGGGCAAAAAAAAACAACCTCCCTACCATAAGAAACACACAAAAGCATTAACAAGAAAAATAAGAAACATGAGGTGTAAATGCCAAGAAGACCTAAAATATCATTCCAGAGATTTGTGCAAAAGTTTACTCACGAACTCACCGCACATATAACAGGTCATGAGCTGGGTCAGTGACCTCATTAGTAAACAAAAGGGAAGGGGGAGGGGGGGGGTGAAATCAACTCAACGCAACAGAATTGTTCCACATAACAACAAAAAGAGGGATGATGGAGGTGTTAAAAAGCTACAGATGCAAACACAAAAATGAAAAAGAAAAGTTGAGTAAGGAATGACATATTAGAGCTGGTACAGATGGGGAGATAATAGAAATAAATTCATTACAGGAAAAGAGAAAAGCTGTTGGTTGTCTCCAACACACAGGAAAGAGGGGTCGGGTAGCATACGGGACATGCAAGAGGTATGTCACATCTGTGGCATGCTCACATACAGGTAAAGAAATAAGATATTAGTTTGTGAAAGAGCTCGAATACATGTATGTTTTGAAAACACAGTAGTTTGGCTTTCATTTTTTCGATCCAACTGCCATCTGAAAATTGGCCTGAAAAACACAATACGAGACTTAGATAATTAATTGTTTGACTACATGTATTTTTGTTTTTCTTCATTATAGAGTGTTTCATGGGATTCTACGGTAGAAATTGTTCTGTTCCATGTAAACAAGGCTGTGCAAATAGTGTTTGTAATAAAACAACGGGTGAGTGCTTCAACTGCAAGGCAGGTTTCCGCGGCCGTTTCTGTGACAAAGGTGAGGATGATTGTATTCGTTGCACATTATCTCTATTTACCTTAACTCGAAACATCATTTTTGAGTTATAAATTGCATTTAATTCTCATATCCCTGAAATCCAGTAAAACCATGCAGTGTCATAGTACTATCCACAAAACCTAATGTGATACAAGTAACCAGTGACTGAAGAAATTTGAACGATCTTACTGTTGTTTCAGAATGTGGATATTGGACATACGGATTTGAATGCCAGCACTGGTGTTCAGCAAGGTGTGTGGCTGGGACATGCGATAAAGTGACAGGAGAATGTCAGTGTGTCACAGGTTATCATGGTCCACACTGCCAGGAAGGTAAAATGAGGTGGAGAAACAATTACAATAATTGGGGCAGAAGAGGCTGCATCCAAAATGAAGAGCACTTTTCCAAAACTTCGTAAGTCAAATTTTGCATCGCGTAGGACCCTTTCAGAGAGTCATTCAAACTTAGAGCAAGACACTGTGAAAGTGTTCAGTTAACACCTGCTACGTCCCTTCTATCTCAAGGGATAAAGATGGGACGTAGCGGGTGTTAACTGAAAACTTTCACAGCGTCTTACAGTAATTTCGAATGACTATCTGAAAGGGACCATAACTGATGCTACATTTGACTTACGAAGTTTTGGAAAAGCGCTCTTCGGGAGGACCATCCAATGAATTGAATGACCATTGTCTGTTGAATATCAGACTTGCCCGTGCACTGTTTTAACTGAGCCAAAAACACAAATAGATTCGGACAGTGAGAGGGGCAACTGGCAGATGCCATAAAAAATCCTGCTGTTCGTACAATCACTTGCCTTCAGTGGAAAGAGACGAGAGCTTGAAGTTCTCAGTTAGCAGATGATTATCTTGTGAATCTGTTTCTCTACTTGCTGTCTAACTGGTGTACTACTTGAATGTTGACATTGAATTTAGCAAGGATGGAGGGTGGAATACATTTGTTTTGATGAATTAGTTGGGAACCCGTGTCTAATTTTATGCTAATATGTAAAATTGAATAAAGCTAGTAACTGTAGTACTGAACCAACTTATTCCGATTTTAGTTTTCCTGTCACAGGATATCTGATAAACCAGAATATTAATGTTGGTTCCTATCACGTTTCTGGAATCTTGGAAACTGATGACGAGGAAGTCTGGTTTGGTCTAACTTTACTCTATAAAATCATTTTTTTCAGCATGTGGCGCCAAAACCTATGGTTTGAACTGCTCATCAACATGTTCTTCACATTGTCGGGACAACATGTGCAATGGAACCACTGGTGAATGCTTCAATTGTGGACATGGTTTCACTGGTAACAACTGTGCTCTAGGTGAATCTTTTTAACTATAAATATCTGATCTCCCCCAGCTAAATTCCATAATACCTATTAGTATCTTCAGCTAAAGTGTGGTGTGATTGGTGTGAAAGGTCGGAATTGTTACAGGAGGATTATGATAGTTTACTATATACTGATTATGTGCTATTTTGGCAGTTTATGTATTTGACTGACCACAACTGGACATTATTATTTGTACACTATAGCATGACACTTCACAGTTGGGCACTGTCAAATTTTGAGCTCAGCATAAAGTATTTTAGCTTATTTCCGGAAACATCCAATGTCACATTCTGATTCATTTCATTATTAGAATCATAATTGATTGCAATTTTTGTTCTGATTTGTTGTTGATAAAGTGGAAAAGAATTAGATGAAATTTGTGGCTAACTTATCATGTAGAGATCGTTCTTTGAGGTGAAAGGCTGTTCTGGATGTTCACAATGCTTTTTTCCTGGGTGGTTTTTTTTTTTTTGGTCAGTTTCTTTGTCATTGTTTTTGGCTATTTCCGTTGCCCTCAAAGGACAATGGCTGACTTGCCAAACATCCTTTCCTTTTAATGGCACATGTGTTATTTATTCATTCTCAGTATTTGTTGCTTTCTCTGCTTTCTTGCAGTTTGTCCACGTGGCAGGTATGGTGAACATTGTGCATATAGATGTCCAACAGGGTGCTTAATTGATGAATGTAACATGACAACTGGAGCCTGCCAGAGATGCCTCCCGTCACGTACAGGCCCTCATTGTGACTTAGGTATGTCTTCCCATTGGTTTGCCATGGGCTGTCTTGAGTGGTGGAATGAACTGCAAGTACTGTGCAGAGATTGGCCAGCTTGCTCTTAATTTAGAGATTCGTCTCAATACCTATGAAATCCATCTGTCATATTTCACTCAATCACCGGGTGTGTTTTTACCATTACCTTATGTGTGCAAACATGACGCAGTCCATGTGGCATCTGTTGTCATCAGTTTGATTTTAATTTATAAGTGGATTCCTAAGTCCGAATTGGAAACAAAATTAATGAAGTACCTAGGTATCTTTTGGTTGTAGCGTTGATTTCATTTCAATCAGATTTAGCGCACAAAAAGTTGTGAAGTCCGTGAAGGCAGTGTTAAAAATGCCGATGTCCTTTTGTAATAACAGTACCGAAGTTGCAAAGATATGATGTCAAAAAAAAAAACACCAAAATCAAAAAGGGAAGTGAAAGAAGTGCCTTAGTCCAAACAAATAAAGCAAGTTTGCAAGGCATCAATTTGAGTTTGAAAGTTAAACATACTGGCATGATGGTATATCAAACGTCGTCCCAGAATGTGAAGCATTGGTCGGAAAATTCATAACAAGACATGCCTGATTTCACGAGAAATTTCAACTTGCAGGTCGATTTTCTCAAAATTGATATTTAGGGACTTACTTTCACCATTACTGCCATTTTGAATTGGCAGTTATGAAGTGCCATCAGTAAAAAGGGGGCTTTTCCGATTTTGGAGTGGCATTCAATGACATTGCAACATCTCTCACCTTTTCAACTTTTTTTCTCACCATGTGCAGTGTAGAGAATGGAATGCAGACAAAACAAAACAAAAGCAGTCTTTATGAATAATGATCTGTGTGTATTGCTGGAGGACATAATATACACCTAGAGAAGACCGTCCTCTTAATTAATCCTTTCGGTGTCGCAGCCCTGGAACATAGAGGCAAATTATGTTACCCCTCTCCTGAGGAATGCAATTTGCATATGCTTTTTTAAAAATCAGTAAAAATTCATCATTCAAGCAAATTGAAGGGAAATCACTCCCAACATGCATGGAAAAGATATTATAGTGCCCTCTTGCGTATTTACATAATACTTTATCATAGATCCAACCCACCGCCGATTGATCATTATAGCGGTCTTGGTGCGCACATATTTCCAAAATACCAGTGACCGCTATGTTGGTCTGTGACCCTGAAAGGGTTAAACAAAATGTGAGTGACAATGAAATAGAAGAAATAGGTAACAAAGTGTGTTGCCTTTTGCTGCACATCAGTTTCCGCGGCATTTTTCAACCCATCAGCTTCTCCAAGGATGTTGCCCCCACTGGTAGGAGATTTTGACTCTGAACTTTTTTTTTATCTCTCCCACAAATCAGCACCAATAGCAGCCGACCTCTTTATTGCTGTTTTTGTTTTGGGACTGCTTGTTGCACTTTTCATTGTCGGCTTCCAAAGATGCAAAAAGTGTTATGTTGGTCGGTCTGAGATGAAAGTTTCCACAGGTGAGTTTGCAAGACTGTTGATGTCTAGATGTTCTTTGCGCCTTTAACAACATCAGTGGGAGGTTAACATCTAATGTTTATTTTCCCTTTTCTTGCACCTCTCGGGTGAATACACAAAAGGAAATTAGGTATTATAATTTGTTTAACTAGAAGTTTGCCTGTTTCATAATTTTTTTTTTCTTTTAATAGGCTTACTGAGACCAGCCGTGGATGGCTGTGTGCAGAAGCGAGCAAAAGTCCTTGTTTCAAACAGCGGGCAGAAGACTAGCCTTCAGTGGGGGGGGGGGGGGGGGGGGGGATTTAGGATTGTTTCACATCAACACTCTTGGCGTCAGTCTCATCTTTATACTGATTTAATTATATATAATCTGCCCTGACATCAGTTGTCATTTATCCAATTCAAACCTTATCTTTAGACTCGGATACCCATCCCAGAGTATTGGGAACTACTCCTTTCCCCATATTCTCTTTGTACAATTTAAGAAGAGCTCAATATTATCCGTGTTTTGACAAAAAGTGGGTATAGTAGGCCATAACAAATCAATAGCCACAGCCAATAACAAATGGAAAGAGACATAGCCTATTAGATAACAAACCAAGAGCCTTAGCCAGTAACAAATACAGAGGCATAGCCAATAACATAACAAATCAAGAGCCATAACCAATTTTTAAAAAATTGAGAGCCACAACTAGTAACAAATCGAGATCGACAGCCGGTTTGGGTCTTCTGCATGCTTTGCAAGGCCTGCTGAGGCTTCGTCCTGGAGCATCTATTTCATCAAAAGAAAAAGTAATGCCATAGAAATGCGCTGCTTACAGTCTTGTCCATTCAGATTAAATAATTATAAATACACATGTGTGACATTTATCCAACTTCAATACATTTGATGCATCACTACTACTCATGATACTCTTTGGCTTGACGGTAAACGAATGTAGTAAATAGCATTTGCATTTCTAACAATCTGTCATCATCCATAAATAAAGATAGGATTAGTGTCGCCGACATCCTACTGCATACTCAAATCCTTGAAGAAAGCCGGCCCCACAACATAGAAACCTGAGCTATGTCATTTATTGCTGCATTTCTTGTGTATACTTTTCCTCATATTGGAGATTGAGATTAAAAGAATAATGAAAATGATGATGAGTGATGTAGAAACTTATGTCGATGTATTGATATTAATAGCATTCACCAATAAAATGCAACTGTGAGGTGATGCCAATGGTGTTGGGATGTGACACCACCTGAAAGTGGCTCATGTATAGATTCAAGGTTAGGTAAATGAGGTTTTATAAACATTATATGCCTGTTAGAATCCTGGAGAAATGAGTCACAACGATTCAAGAAATAGTGAGAAAAAAAAAATCCGTGTCACAAGCAAGTTGGAAAATAGGCGGAAAAAAAATTAGTTGTTTAAAATCAGCATGAACTCATTAATTTTGATATCAGACACTTACTCGCTTGATTTGATGATCCTCTTCTACTGTCTTTCCTGCAGCTGGTGCAGGAGAGGAATCAGGTACTACTGGTTTCTCTGCCGGTTCTACTGTCAGCGGTTTAGCTGTGCGCTCGTCCCCTGGGAGCACCCTTGTAATGTAGCTTATCTACTGCAAAACATAAAGATATCATCATTCTGTCTTGGCTGAAACTTACTCTAGGATCTGGTCAGCCTCTGCGGCAACACTATGGAACAGCAACCATAGTCAGCTGAAGTTTGTACCTGTATGTCATATGTTTGAGAATGAACATGTCAGTATTGTCAACTGTCTTATTCATATTTTCTCAAAGTTCATTACTGTCACAAACGGAGTTCAGTGGGGTGCTTTGTGGCATGCAATGTGGGTTTGTATTATGACTCCATAATCAGTTGTGCTGATTCCAGAATAATTCATTTGGTAAAGTCTTCAAGTTGATGAGCTTAGATCCTGCTTTCGCTTATTTTTTTCTCTTTCCATAACTCATTTCAATTTTTTTCTTCATTTGCTTCCTAACTTTTGAACTACATGTGTGTTAATGGAGGTTTAGAGTGAGTATTGATCATCAATTATCATAATTATTATTACAAAATTATTATTACACCCAGACATGTCGATACAAAAATGAGGTATGGACGATCATGTCACCATATGTCAAGTCCTTTTTAATACATTCCAGGGATTTCAGTTTGATGGTGCATGTGAAGAACGTAGGCGGACAGACAGATAGACTTGTAAATACTGTAGATAGACACTAGATCGAGGCAACATTGCGGTTAGCCCTTTCCTAGGCACTATATAATATATAGGGGAAGGAAAAGCGATCTTTCGGTCATCAAGGACACTCTTCAGACCTTGCCTTTCATTCAGACTGTAAACTGTAATAATATTTCCATCTGTCATGTATAATGGGGCATTTAAACAGGGGCGGTCAGAGGTAAGGGATGCTGTACCTTGAGATTTTTTTTTTAATGAACAACCAAGAGATGGACAAAGAAAACAAACAAGAAATCTTCTCGGTGATTTCTGTTATCAATGTTCTAGATTCTTTGCAGGCATGCTTTGCAATAAAACTGAATGGTTTGGACAGACTATCGGTATAAGTGGTTTTGTAAAACTAAAGACTGTGATGACCAAGGAAACTGCCTGCTGGGGTATGGGTGTGAAAAACATAAGTTTGGTGTGGGTTGCCAATACGGTTTACAAGTAGAGTCATATTCTGATGATTGCGTTTCCTTATATAAATATAAAAGAAAAATAGAAAAAGCATTTATTAATCTGGAGCCATGACACTTTCTGCAAAATGATTTGATAATGTAAGAAAATTAACACATCTTATCAAGGGAGGAAAATGATGAAATCCTCTCAGTTATAATAATTAGCCGAATTTAAGAATGACTCATTTCTTTGCTACCACAAAGAGCTGTTTGTTGTTTTGCAAGTTTTTGTTTCTTTTTCATTTAAATATAGTGTTGGTAATGGTTACATCATGGTGACATTTTGCATAATGTAAAACAGTGGTTCTCAAAGTCCCCTATCACATTCCTCCTTTGCCATCCCAGGTTTCTTCAATTCCTTCCTCATTTTGAATTGTCACTTGATAATTTTTTCACCATTATACTTTTTCCTTTGCAGTGGTAATTTTTTAAACCGTTTATGAAATAAGATGTCAACTGTTAATTTTTTTATCGCTCTTGTGTATATTAGCATTTCATTTAATATATAAACACAGTGTACATTTTTTCCCAATTTGGAGATCCCCCTCTAACTGAAATTCCTACCCTTGGATGTGAAATTTCTTCCTGGGGACCAATTGCTTCCGGTTTGAGAGTCACTGATGTAAAGTGAAACAGCAAATACAATGCGTTATAGTGAAGTATGCACTGCGTTCTTGGTGGAAAAAACCCGTCAATTATCACTCTCTGATCCTTTCTTGGGCGGCAAAATTTATAATCGTTATAAAGTTGACAAACGGAGAAAGCTCCTGACAGGCCTAGTTGACTGTAAAGGTGCCTCCAGAGCGAAAACCGAAAATAAGCGCTGAGGAAGTAGGCGTTTTAAGCTTCGAGTGAGGATTAATAGCTGAGAACTCTGGTGACCCCCAGAGACGACTCTTCCTACAGATGAGCGCCGATTGCAGAAAGACGCTCAAAGTTTCGGCAGGTTTTTTTTTTTTTAAATGGCAAGTGAATTCTTATCAGCATTTCGGCCTACCGTACAGTCTACAGAAAGGCATGGACTCTTTGTACATTGAATTGCACACAGGTTGGAAGTCGAAGCTTTAATCACTGCTGTTTTCAGGAAGTCATCTTGACACATGAGGGAGCAGCATGAGATAATTTTTCTCTTTCTTTCTGTGCATGATCAGTATTAGGGATGAAACAGACCAAGGCTGGTGTTGTGGGCAGTGCCTATTGTGTTTGTGCAAAGCAAAACTTATGGGCGGTGAGCCACCAGTCGTGGCCTGTTTGGTCCCAACGCACATTATTATCAGCTTTCTCTCTAGGGCTACGCGAACAAATATCTGTGTGACAGCCTGGAATTTCGCCCATCCAATTTAAACCCTCCCTTTAAGCTCCAAATTTTCGTTTATCACCCTCTTCTCCCCAACACCTAAGCAAACCCAGCGGATACATTTCACAAGAAGACAAACTATACATGAATTATGATACCAAGTTTTTCAAAGCCTGCTTGTTGATTATTCATTATAAACCAGAAAGCATTGTCTATCAAACGCACTAAAGAAAAAAGCCCTATGCTGTTCGTAAAACCCATCTACTGGTGATGTTGAATAAGTCAGTGACTGTCCTGTATTTGGCCCAAACTGTCTTCCGTTTATGTCTTTGACTCCCTCATTGCTGCATTTCACCGTGTTCACCCTTTGATGCCCTTTTCTTTCTTTCTTCCCCACCCCCGATATCAAAATCACCCCGGGGGGCTGGAGGGGGAGGGGCTGGGCGATATCACCCACGTTGAGAACCACTGATCTGGGATATCCAAGAACATTCCCCTCTATTATATATTATGCAGTATCCCTCCAGACCAATTTAATTTTAATTTTCATTCTATTTACCGCGCATTATTGTGCATCATTATGTTCAGATGGCACAGGTAAAGTGCTTGTCCTTGTACACCTTTCTTGGGCAGTAGGAGTGAGGTGCCCGCCAGTCATTTTCCATCATCTTCTAAAGTTCTATCCCATTTGGAAACAGCTGTAATTTGTGTATTTGTTTAAGGTAAATGCTCTTGTGAATAGTAAACAATGGGCAAAAGTAGTAAAGAATCCGTTCCCCCCTACATGTATCATAATTTACATGCTGATCATGTCCCACTGCATTGAAAGAATTTCTTCTCCACACTTTACAGATATTTCATCTGTCCTCTTTACTTGAATAAGTGAGAGTACTGACATGCCATGGACATTACACTGTATAGCATTATGGGTCATCGGTGTCTGACGGACTGTTTAGTACTGCGTGACACTCAGTCTGCACAGACAGCGAGTGGTTGGCGGGATCTCCTTCTGTCCTATCGTTCTGTTATATATTCTTATTGTCTTACGTATTCCTATCACAATATGACCGTTATGGTGTCGACGTATCGCTTTCTTTAAACTGAAACTACGCAGAGAGTATTTATGTCTGACTATCATTATTTATACACTGTGGAAAGACATGAAAAGAATTTGGAGTGAAACAGCTGAATCGAAACTCGGGAAAAGAACGAGGAAAACTCCCAAACCATACATCAGTGAAGAGGTGATAGAGCTTGCAAAAAGAAAGAGCAAAGCCAGAAAACTTAGTAAACAAGATGAATATCATGCACTGAAGAAGGAAATCCAAACAAAGATCAGAAGAGACAAGAATGCATGGTTAGAAAGAGAGTGTGCAAACATAACAGAATGTAATACACAAAGAAAGTCAAAAGAAATGTTTGAACAAATAAGAAAAGTAAAAAAGAGGGATTTCCAACCACAGAACTTGAGTCTGAACAACAAAGAAGGCACAACACTGACAAACACAAAAGATGTGCTCTCAAGATGGCACGAATACGGCAAGATGCTGTTTGCGGACAACATCAGACCAGACCCGAGGGACCTCCAACAACCAGACTCACAACAGATAGATAAAGAACCAGAACCTCTCTTGGAGGAAGTACAGGCTGCAATAAAACAAATAAAGAATGGAAAATCCCCTGGATTAGACAACATACCAGGTGAACTCCTGAAACATACCAGCGAATCAGGAATAAAAGCACTCCACCAAATGATATGCAAAATTTGGCAGACAAACGAATGGCCAACAGACTGGAAGCTACAAGAATTCGTCATGCTATACAAAAGCGGCAATGTCAAAGACTGTGGAAATTATAGAACCATCGCCCTCATCAGTCACACCAGCAAAATCCTGCTCATCATCATACTCAACAGAATGAAATCTAAGGTAGAAGAGGAACTATCAGAATGTCAAGCTGGTTACAGGACCAACAGAGGAACCGCTGACATGCTCTTCATACTACAAATAATGATTGAACAGATAAGAAGCAATGGAAACGAAGCCTTCATCACGTTCATAGACTACAGCAAAGCGTTCGACAGCGTTAGGCACCATCACCTGTTCGATATAATGATTAAGATGGGTTTCCCGAAACACCTTGTGACCCTCATCGCTGCACTATACCACGAACAAAAGGCAACGATTAGATGGAACAATGAGAACTGTCCATATTTCAACATCGAGAAAGGAGTCAGACAGGGTTGCATACTTTCACCTCATCTTTTCAATATTTATACTGAGCAGATCATGAGAAACGCAGACATAGAAGATATGGGAATAAAGATCGGAGGCCGAAACATCACAAACCTTCGCTACGCTGATGACACAGCTCTTATGTCAGATAACATCACCAGCATGAAAAGAGTGTTGCACAGAGTGGATGAAGCGGGCAAGACAGCAGGCCTACACCTAAATGCTAAGAAAACGAAAGTCATGCATACTGGAACAGGGCACCATGAACACCAGGAGATACTAGTAAACAAAACAGCACTAGAAAAAGTGACTGATTTCAAATACCTAGGATCACATAAATCGCAAGATGGAAGCTGCTCAAAGGACATAAAAACAAGGATAGGAATGGCAAAACACAAAATGGTTCAACTAAACAACATTTGGAAGGATAGAGGCACACCAACGGACCTCAAAGTGAACATACTTAAGTGCTTGATCTGGCCAGTCCTACTATATGGTTGTGAAGCCTGGACACTCAAAAAGGCAGACATAACAAGATTGGAGGCAGCTGAAATGTGGCTTTACAGAAGGCTACTCAGAATAAGTTGGACAGAAAGGAGAACAAATACAAGCATCTTAGAACAGCTTGGCACCACCAGAAGAATAACACCTGAAATAAATAAAAGAAGACTTGCATACATCGGCCACGCGGCCCGAAACAAAAGCACGGCCCTTATGATATCAATCCTTCAAGGAAAGACAGAAACAAAGAGAAAACAAGGAAGACCACCCATTACATATCACGATAACATCAAGAAAGTCAGCCAGCTGGAAATAAGTGAACTAACTAGGAAAGCTAAGGACAGGATTGGGTGGAGGAGATTTTGTCGTGACATCCACTGTAGCAGCTAACATCGATGACGATGAAGCCGACAGGTGACAGGTGAGGTGACCCTACTGTATTACAGGTCTTAGCATTTCGAAAGCACAAGCAACAACAACAGAGGAAAAAATCACCCAAAGTGCACATACCTATAAATGCAGGTGCAAGGCAAATGGGCTACTGTTCTTGATGGACACATGCATGAAGTGCTCTAAACTCTAGTTTTTACTAAAACTATCAACTGGCCCTCAGTCGCTGAGCTCTGCAAGAAATTAGCTGTGGAATAAAAGGGGGGGGGGGCGGAGAGATGGCACAGCACAAAGTCTGCTTGTGTCAACCAAGATGTCAGTACAGTTTACTGGAAAAGTACACTTTATTGCAGAAGAATATTGGAGTGACGTGGCTGGCTCATTCTGTTGTCTGTATAATGACAGCATTGACAGAATGGACTCCGAATTTGAGAAATATGTGCATAATGTCGTAAGAACTAAATATGCTTGCACGATTGTTGTTATTATCACCATTGAGCTATTGAGGAAGAAATTTTATACCAAGCAAAACTTAATCGGAAATTGGTGCATAAGTCCTAATCTACGTTTTTTCCTTCAAGATGAATTGTGCTATTTTATTTCCATTTTAAACATGTTTTATGCTTTTCTGGAAATTAGATGCACACATAGTAATCTTCCATACACTTGAGTGCATTTTATCTGTTGGATCAGAAAATTTCAAGCTAGGGTTGGTGAAGGCACTATCTGAACAAACAAACAAAAAATGCAAAAACAAAGATCTTCCTTTGCTTCAATTTCGTACCTGAACTAACAGTAACAAGATGTAGAGACATTAAAATTTAATTAAGATGATTTGCTTCTGTTGTAATTCACCTTTGAATTTAATGCTAAATGTGCAACATGACCATTTCATGCAATGCTAATATATATTGGACAGGAGAATGCATTGAGGGTATTCAGTCATTATGATATATAAAGTTAGATATGGTCGATGTAATTCTCTAACCGTCTAAGTGCTTTTTATGTGTCAATGGATGTTATCAGTGAGATGTTAACTCATTGTGTGCCATGAATTTTTCCACGTTTGCCAATTTAGGAAGAAAATAGGAGGGAGATGAATGAAAAGTAACTACAGCTACATCTATTAGTAGAAAGTGACTTTGTTTCTTCCTGAAACAAAATAGCATAACATTCTTGTGCACCGATACATCGGTGATTGGCACAAACGTGACTAGCGGTAGAACCTATTATCGGTGACTAGCACATAAATAGTTAAGGGCGTTCATTTAGACAACAATATTTGCTTAGAGAAATGTTAATTAGAGTGATTTCCCTTGGCCCAGTTCTTTGTTAACTGACATGTTATTATTGTTATACATGTAGATTCATTTTGGAACAAGAAAGATTAAAATGAAGTCAGACGGTTACAAAATTACACCAACGATATATTTTTTTTGTGTGTCTCAGCTAAAGAGAAGCTAATGTCAAAAATGATTTTGTTTTACCCATTAGTTTACTTATTCAGGACAGTGTATCATCATTTCTCTCTTATGGTGTAATACTGATGTGGAAAATTTCGCAGAGGCAGTGTTTACTGTCCACCTCTCTCTCTCTCTCTTTCTCTTTTCTCTCTCTCTCTCTCCTCCCCCATCCCACCTCTCTCTCCTCCCCATCCCATCTCTCTCTCTCTTTCCTCCCCTGTCCCATCCCAACTCTCTCTCTCTCTCTCCTCTCCCATCCGACCTTCTGGCTATGTGTATGTGTCTCTCTCTTTCTTTTCTCTCTCTCTCTCTACCCCCCTCTCTCTTTCTGTCTCTCTAACATGAAAAACCAGATATTTGCACCAACATCCTCAATTTACATTTTTATAGTCTATTATTTATGCTTTCTTTTCATTTCTACAGACAATTCCAGAAACAATAATTACAAACATTGTTCTGTCAGGATTTGAAAATGAAGAAGGGACAATTTTCTTTTAGTTTTTTTTTAAAAGATGTCATTCAATCCCAGAACTTGTTTCTCTAGTGCTGATGTTAAATTACTTATGTAATAGTGGAATGATTATACTTGTTCATATCAACAGTTTTTATTTCTATTTTCGTTTTAAATTTTTTTTTTAAATTTTGTGCATAGTTAAATCAGTTAAGAATTTTCATTGCTATTTCATTGCTAAGCAGCTCATTCACATATTACAACTGGAATGAAAATGAGTGCCAATTGATTTCCAAAATCCAAATTTCTTGCATATGTAATTTCAAATTGTGTATACAACCACAGCACAGCGTCACTCTACATTCAGCCAATACCACAATTACAAATTTTGACGAATTTATTGATATATCACTTGTACAATACACACAGGGCTATGATTATGGCACAATTTTAAATAAAATAAAACAATCACCATTGATTTTAAAATCATGTTGAAAATTGTAATTGTTCTGCGATGCATGAAATAGCCAGGGCCATCTTAATAATAATAAACTGGTCATGACACATAATTAATACATTTCAATTTTCCTTCTGAACTTTGTGATGGATCAGTTATTCATTGGCATCTGATTGATTGATTTTGATGTTGACAGACTATGGGTCCAATCACAGTGGTTTTGGTTTCGTTTCATTTTCGGCTTGCTTTCAGCAGTTTTGCTGAAATATGTCAAACTAAAAAGAAAAGTGAGGCACAATGAAAGCAGAAGTATATAATGCATACTAACAAGTGCTGTGAAGGTTTTTTGACGGCTTTTCGGCTAAATGAGACTGATATTATTCAGCAAGACTTCCCAAAAAGCAAAATGAAACCAAAGACACTTTGACCAAGCTGTTAGTCACTGTTATAAATCACCACTGCTCTGCACTAATGGCATAAGTCATTTTTTACACTTTTGAGATGTTAAGAAAAAACTGTTTCTTTTCCTGTCATTTGGTGATTTATGCCATTAAGATTCTATTGGATTATTACATTTCATTTTCCTATTGGTCCATTTCTTTTTTCTGTAATATTATCTGATAGCCCTCCTGCTGAGGAATGTCATGAACCGTCAGTTGCCTTTTGGCATAAGTCTGATATATGCCATTATCGTAGAGCAGTGACAAAATAATGTTTGACAAGGTACACATCATTTATTACCTCATTTATTCCCTCCATTCAGGAGCTGGAATTGTCTGGCACCCTAAATTTAATGGACAGGTGTATTCTTTTAAAAGAAAATCTATTTAAGTAGAGTGAACAATGACATCAGTGTAGAAACTGTTTGTCAATATTAAAAAAAAGTGAACCATTTAAATTTTTTTTCCCTCTCACTGATGGGATATGCAACAGTTAAAGCTGGCCAATATTAAATTATTATCACAAATATCGATTTCCATTTACACAAGATTAATAAGATGATAAGCAAGCAGAATCAACACCCCCTCTCCCCTTTTCAACTGTTGTGGGTAGATCATCTCTGCATTACTGTAGTACACATTGTACATGTAATATAATACATTATACGAAAAGAAAACAAGATCTTCAAGCAGTCAGTAACTACTTTAACACTACAGCTCCATATTGCATTATTGACAAGGACAAAAGTAACTTGCAATCAGCTAGAAAATATATTCTCCCATCCCACCCACCCCACCCCACACCCTTTTCCAAGAATCCCAGATAGTGGCTGCATTTGCCATGTATGCCAATGTTGCATAAAGACAAAACAAATGGTATCATCACATAATTCAACCTCATTTCCACAGTAGGATACATTACATTACTTAAAACACCTTACCATCAAAGCAGATCACAGGCATACTAACAATTTAAGTGATTTTGAATTACTCTTACAGAGTTTGCATGAGGTATCAGAGAACACATGCTCAGTTTACTTTCTAGCTTCCAGTTTCACCCACAAGCCGTCCTCAGCCATCAAAGCAAATTTGGACAATTTGATTGGGTAAACAGTTTTAGCAGAGGGCACAGGAGTAAAGGCCTGCAGTACAGAGGCCAGGGCAAGCTTAACCTCCAACAGCCCCAGACGCATCCCAATACAATTTCTGGGGCCCTGACCAAATGGCAAGTAGGCAAATGGATGTCGAGACTCCTTGTTTTCTGGACTGAATCTTTCAGGTTGAAACTTATCCGGCTCTGGCCAGATGTCGGGATCATGGTGAATGGCATAGATCGGAATCGCTAGTCCCATGTCTTTTGGAATGTGAATGCCTTGGACATCTGCATCTGCGGTACAAGCCCGGTCAATAATGAATCCGGGGGGATACTTGCGCAGTGACTCATTCACACACATATCCAGGTAGAGCAGAGTTTGGATGTTGTCAAAGTCTGGGACATTTTGGCCAATCTTTTGATCAATTTCCTCCTGGACTTTGCGACAGCACTCTGGGTGTACTGCCAGCAGGAACAGGGTGAAGGCCGCGGTAGCTGATACTGTCTCCATGCCAGCCACAATGAAGACAAAAGCCTGAGCCTGAAATACAACCAATGGCATTCATATCTGTGGTACATTTTCAGTATAATTATATCAAAAATATACATAGAAGCTTGCTCAGACTGATAGAAACTAAAATACAGATTGCTGCTAACATAAATCCAATCTAACATTAACAGATAGTGAAAACGCTTCACTGTTAGGCTGAAAGATGCCCAGCTGTACTGAAATTTAAAAGATGAAGCAATAAAGAGAGAGTGACGAAACTGACAAGGGGGGGGGGGGGGGGGGGGATGACCACTTCAAATCTCTCAAACAACTTATTTCGGATATCATGGTCATGTTTCATTTCAGACATTCTATTTAATTCTCAAACAGCAAAAATTTGCAAAAAAAAGTCATTAGGTTTGTTTCCCCTGTAAGAATTTGCCAAAAATTGACTGTGGATGAAGGTTGATGTCTAAAATGAGATGTTCATAATACAGTGGACAACGGTTAAACTGAAATCGGCGGGACCACAGGTTTGTTTTCGGTTTAGAAAGAGTTTCGGTTTACCGATAAGAAGCTTGAAAACCGCGAGTTTCAAGAGACGTAGCACAAATCTCTATCGAAGAGGACAAATCAAGTAAGTGCATAAGGACAAAAGATCCAACATGTCCTCCGCTTCTGTGTGTTTTTGACTGATAATGAGGACAGGCGATTACTCAGCCAAGGGACACACAGAGAATTGGCATGCTGGTGAATGTGGACAAACACTCAGAGTAGAGAGACTAGTGTGGACGGACAGTACAGAACCACCGTCCTGCTGATCTCGTTACCGTTACCGTACACGATGCCATGAACTATGCTGTCCAAGGTCGCTAGTACACCGTGTTGCCTCTCCAATGTCATACATTTTACACGAAAGGTCATCCGCAATGTGCCAAAAAGTCTTGTCTGCTCCCGTCTGATTTCAGACCTGCAAAGATTACAGGCCTCCCTCCCTCTCCCCACCCCTGTAGTGCTGTTGATCCCATGTAGACCTGTACGATCGTTCAGAACAAAGCATGCTCTGCTCGTTTTTAAAAAAATTATTTGGGGGGGTGGGGGGGGGGGGGTGAAGGGATTGTACAGTATCTTGACTTGGCCTATGGCAAATCACAGTGGACAGGCCACTGAATCCAGCAATTTTCTATTCGGTTTAAGAATAGGGCTATTTCAGTTTAGCGCTGGTTTGTTAACAAAGATAAAGAAAGAAAATTCGGGTACTCCTGTTTTCTTTTGATTTACCGCTATTTTCGGTTTAGCCTTTTTCGGTTTAACCGTTTTCCACTGTATTTATTTGCATCCCTCAAAAAAAAATTGAGTGAAATGTATGATCCCCTCACATGGAAATTGAGACTTTTCAATGCCAGAGACAAACAGAGAATCTGTCCCGGTTACAGGACTGAATAAATCCTTCAGGTCTGTCTAAAGACAGCCATAACACATTAACAGGCTACACTACTTGTATAATTAAAGCTTGCTATTGAGCATTAACGGTTTTAATTTATGACACCACAATCACATCAAGCTTTTTTTTTGTTTTTTGGTATACATTAAGTATTATAGATTACGTGGATACCTGCATTTCTACTCGAGACAATCCTGAGCTCTCATCAGTCTTTTCTCTCTCTGCTTGCACTATTAAATCCAAGAAATTGTTGACCTCCGAAGAATCTGATGCTTGGCGAGTGTCGATTGCTGTGTCCACAAACTTGGTGAGATAATCAGCTGCATCTTTAGGAATGACATAAATGCCCAGTTTTGCCAACAACCTGACCAGCTTTGGGAAAAAGTACAGCATTAGTCCAACCAAAGCATTGGGTTTGTTTAATCTTTTGAGTTGTGTTACAAATTTGTTCTGCGGATCCTTCAGTGAGTTCACTTCATAGCCAAATGCTATACCACCGATCACATCCAAGGCAAAACACCCAAACACGTCCTTTAAATCAATCTCCTCATTTTTCTCTTGTTTTTCGCGAAGATTGTCCTTCAAGTGCTTGACATCCTCTTGTATGGTGGGCATCATCTTCTTAATTCGTCCAGAAGTGAATGATGGTGTCACCGTGTTCCGGACACGTTTCCAGTGATCATTCTGCATAATATAAGCGTAATACTTCATGAGATGTAATTTCAACTGTTTTGTCAGACATTTTGCAACATAAATGTTATATTTACTTTCTTACAAAGGATCATGCTAAATGATTACAACCAACACAATGTTGGAAAATCTCTAAAGGAATATAAATGGGAGGGAATGTACAAATTGTCCTATCACAGTATAACTAGACAAGAACAAAATATTGGGCTGTGACATAATTATGCATGAATCCACCTCTCAGTGAATGGATAGACAAGAAACTGGAAATGCAAAAAGGCATGAGCGATTTCTGAGCATAGACAGACCTGGTGATCCTACTAAAATGATGAACACAAATCGTCATCTTGCCCTAAAACTGTAGTAACTGGTTTTGACTACTTTTCAGGAGATGCAAAAAACTGTTTTATTTTAGCAATTATAACTGGTCGAGTGACTTTTCTGTGAATTGAAAGTTTGTTTTTCAATTATTTTGCCCCTTAGGAGTCTATAACCAAGATCATTCATATGCAGCTTTGAATGTGGTTGAATACATGTATCCTATAAATTCAATTGATCTTTCGAATTTCTGAGTTAATGCAGTTTTAGGAAACAGTGACAAAATACAATCTAATTATATCACATACAGACATAATAATAAGCATGAAATATGTACGGGGTGAATTTTACATTCGGTGAAAATAAGAGAGATGTATTATACATATTGTAAGAGCTCGGAGTGTAAACTCACCCTCAAATGTAGAAGGCTGTGGTCAAACGGAGGGAATAACTCTATGGCTCCTCTTCTATTCACAAACTTGCTGAACTGCTTTATCAAAATATCTCTAACCATATCCAGGTCACGCACGATTAGTATGGGTGCACTGACATCATACCAACCATAAACCTGCAAGAAAAGTTTCACATAATACAGCGATTAGAAGTAGGCACCAAACATTCAACCTGGGCCCATAAAGTATTATATGATGATGAAAGTAAATAAAATATACATGTATGTATTATGGTCATTCTGCCTCATATTCCTTAATATTCCCACATGGAAGTCATCACAGAAGCAAGAAAAAAAAAAACCACCAAAATTTACCACACACTCTGTGGCCATGAAAGCGCTACAGTTGAATGCGGTAATGGTATAATTTCGGTTTTTATTCCCATTTCCATGCTAACGCTCGGCTAAGGCAAAAATACTTTTAGTTTTAAATCACAAATGATTTTTTTTTTTTTTCTGTTTTTCTTTTGTACAGAATGATATGATGTTACATAATACAAGAATTGGCTAACTACCCTCTTCATACTTATTTAGCAAAACCCTATGAAATGAACAGGTTATGTCTGTGGTCTGACATCTTGACAGGTACATGTACTATATGTATGTACTGCTAATATCTGTGGTCTGTCAGAAGCTGAGTTTCCTTTCAAGCCGCCCAAAATAGCTTTATGGAAGCTATCAACATAAATGTTTCAGTATGTCTTCTGGTCTTAAAATCTAGTCATTTTTCATTTAACGTAAGGCCCCGGCCACAGTGCGTCTGTGTCTGTCTCCGTGTCTAGGTCTCGCTGTGTAGCCGGCGCGTCGGCTAGCGGGAGTGTGCTCCCCTTTCTGTATCTCGCGCTAGCATGGCATACCAGTGTGAGTACTGTGAGTGTACTGCACAATGGGCTTTTGCGACGCGTGATGAGGCAGGAGGTGTGTGGTGCCGTAGAAGTTTTTAGAAAGTCCTACATGTATCTGAACATGAGCTCGGATTCGGAAGAAGAGGAAGATGTTATTGTTGCTTACCTTGCATACAAGATGCTGAATAGAAAGAGACAGAAGATATGGGTCCACCCAATTAACAAGAGAAGAGATACCAGTGGCGTGATGATGAAGCTGTACCCACAGTTAGTTGATGATGATGAGAAGTTCTACAATTTTGCTCGGATGTCAAAGAACACTTTTGAAGAGCTCCTATCATTAGTGGTTGAACACATCTATAAACCAGACACCAACTTCAGGAGGGCTATTCCACCTAGAGAACGACTGCTTTTGACACTTCGGTAAGAATTTTGCTAGAGTTTAATTTTCTTCCAATCCCGTAACAATAACAATGAGAGTTGTTTTTTTCTCATTTTACCTTGCTGTTCAGTCTTTAATCCAATCAAACTTGCCTCGTTTATTTAATGCTCTAGTTTCTTTCTCGAGTGGGGACTCTGACACAAGACAAAGTCTCATGCACTGTATGATCCAAGTAAGACACCTACCCATTTACCCACATGACCTACGCAAACACACTTTTTGTTACATCACACTATCATCATATCATCATCATCATTGGGTGGAAAAAAGAAACTGAGAGAGACTTGCTATATGAGTGAAAAAGATGTCATCATCATCAACAACAACAATAGCAAACATTGGCAAAATTGTCAAGCGTTTTGAGCAGGAGTAAAGAGAAAGTGAACTAGATGTGAATAAATCTGGAAGAAAGGGCACACAACAATACATAAAAAGAAAATTAAATGAGTACAAGTCATGATTGTATTTTTTGTGCACAATATTTTTTTAATTAAATATAGGTGACCGTTTCCTGTGCACCGTCCTGGCTTTCCAACATGCCAAACAACATGTTTGACACATTGTTAAAAAATATCCTTTTGTTCCTATGATTGAGCTCCTTCACTTGGGGAAGGATCCCTTTAAAATAATTTAGATCAGGGTCTGCTGGTGTCGATGGTGTGGCCTTTGACGCCAAAAATTTCATAAATGCATCCTCAACTGGATGCTCTACCCTTTTCTTTTTCATGGGTGGTGGAGTTGGGGTTGCAGGCCTGCTGCCGGTGCTGTCAGTGTCAGGCTCTGAGCTTTCTGACATTGGTGCCAGACTGCTGATGGCAGTTAGAGCAGGTTCCTGGTCAGTACTCGTACTGGCAGTGGCAGCCTCTTCCTCACTGCCACCAGGAACTGCTCCATAGTTCCCTACCAAGGTGTCATGGGTCATATACCCCTTCAGGAACCCCATCTGTTCCTCTAAATAAAACCGGATGGGTCTTTTCGCTCCGGACCCACTCGGTAATTTCCTTGATGCGAGGCTCCTGCTGTAGGAACCCCGCAAGTTTTGCCACTTCTTGCGGGCTAAGTCAGCTGGGGAAGAGAAAATGAAACAAATCTTAAAATAAATGATCAGTCAAAATGTGAAAATTATGAGTAACTCAGATCCAGCATTAATTTTAATATTAATTTCTGTTATATATATACATGATGTATTTATTATTATATTATGTAATTTTTTAAAAAATGTCTGTATTTTTTTATGTGATTATGGTACTGTAGAGTGTAAAATCTCTCTTCGTTCTCTGTTTCAGATTCCTTGCCACTGGAGAAACTTCAAAGTCACTGCATTACCAGTTTAGAATGGGTGCAAGCACTGTACGTCAAATTGTTTATGAGGTGTGTGATGCCATCTGGGAATCCCTAAAGGAAACAGAAATGCCCAGGCTGACTGAAAGGGCCCTCCAAGACATTGCAAATGGATTTTGGGAAAAATGGAATTTCCCACATTGTTTGGGAGCCATTGATGGAAAGCATATTCAGCTTCAGTGCCCTGCTAACTCTGGCAGTACATTTTTCAATTATAAACATACATTTTCTATCGTGCTGCAAGGTGTGGCAGATGCAGATGGAAATTTTATTGTGGTTGATGTAGGAGACTTTGGGAAGCATTCGGATGGGGGTGTCCTGAAGCAGTCTGCTTTTGGGAGAGCCCTGTATGCAAATCAGCTCCCAATTCCCAGGGCAGACAGTCATTAAAAACAATGATTTAAATGAGCCCCTACCCTATGCCTTCATTGGTGATGCTGCTTACCCATTGCTGAAGAATTTATTACGTCCATATCCACTACGAGGACTAGACAACACAAGGCGTATATACAACTACAGGCACTCCCGTGCTAGGAGGTCTGTAGAATGTGCCTTCGGCATGATGGCAGCAAAATGGGCTGTCCTTAACCGTCAATCCCACGAATGCTGTGAAAGTGGTATTGTCGTGTTGTGTCCTTCACAACTATGTACGATACCGGGAATCTACTGACATCACTGGAGGGCAAGCACCATCTCAGCTATCAACCACCAGTAGCCAGTGGAATAATGCTGACACTGACAGTCAAAACTTAAATGGTAGGCCTTCTCAGGAGGCAATAGAAACAAGGGACAAATTTGCTCAGCTCTTTGTAAACACACTGTCAGTCCCATGGCAGAATGCTGCAGCACATGTGGATCACCTACCTGAAACATCCAATGCAGCTGCGACAATCGCCCACTCAAGCTCCACCTTCCCTCTGTCCTTGTAGTCTGGTTGGCTGGGGTCGTACAGGATGGGCCGTCTCTGTACCTCCGAGACCAGCTTTTCGGCGAAATCTCTGTCTGTCTGAGAGTTCCTGATAAATGTCAAAAAAAAATAAAAAATTTAAAGCATTTTTCACTTTTATGACATTATCGATTACCTGAGATTAAAAAAAAACAAGAAAAAAAAATCATGTAATTATCTACATTTTTTCTTAAACTCTGTGTTTGTTTCAATGTTTGTGTGTGTGTGTAGGAGCACGTTTGTATTATTATTAAATACATCATGTCTGTGTTTGAGTGTCTGTGCACATTAACAATTAACAAAATACAGTATTTTCACATTCTTTAGAAGAATTTAATTTATGATTTTACTTTCCTTGGTAGGGTTTCTATGCCATCAAGTCATCAACACAATGGGTGTGTTCCAAATATGATTTTACATTAAAATTATTAACTACATTGCTTCAGACCCTTCGTTTAACTGAAACAAGATCACACTGTCACAGCAAAGGCATGTGAAACGCAATACAAAATAGTTTTGGCGAGGTGTTGGGTGCACACAGGAGCGCTACACAGCGTAGCCGGATGGTCCCAAAAGACGAAAAGTAGGTCACCATCGCTTCACGATTGAAAAATGAGAATAACATTACTCTGGCAAGTCTAATACATATAAACTTCAGTACATATAACGAATTCATTGAAAAACATTTACTGAAAGTATTAAACATACCTTGCCATCGCTGTAGATTCAGAAAAGAGCTGGGAAATGCCGCAGGCGAAGACACACGTTGCAAGCTTGCAAGACGCAGAATACCGCATGCGGGTAAAAACGAAAATGCCAGCTGACACGCCCGCTGGCATCTCGGTCAGAGCCAGACCCACTGCAGCGCGCGGCAATGAAATGGGTGTGGCCTATAACGGGATGCAGCCGCAGTGCGAGAGTTAGACACAGACACAGATGCACTGTGGCCAGGGCCTAAGTTAATGCTTGATCTTTTTGATCATTCACAGTTCTGTCACACAAGATATTGGCACAAAATGCTAGTAGTAATTTGTCATTTGTAATTATTCTAAAATATTCAAGAACCGTTTCTAAAGAAATCAGAAATGGATCCGCTACACTAATTCATTATTCTCTCTTTTGTCTCAGTAAATACTATGATTCTTATGTTTTTCTACACTGTTATTAGTGTTAATCATTATGAGATCACTCTGAATACCTGTTGTCATAAGGTATTCAAGAACACTTTTAATAACTAGAAATGGGCCAGTGAACAAATTCACTATTCTTTTTTCTGTCAGTGTTTACTATGATTTCCATCATTTTCTACACAATTATGTTACCTTTTTGTCCTTGTATTTGGCATACATTATGGTCTGAACGTCAAATACTCCATGTTGCATGCCGAGGCCAAAGTTGCCCAGGATACGAGAGGGAGGAGGAGCATCAATGCCCATCTTCTGGAAGGTTGTGTGAGATGCAGATATACTACGCACATAGTATACGATGAGCAGCACCGTCAGTAGCAATATTATGAACCAAAGCGGCAGTCCAAATACATCCATGTTGATGGCTGTCCAAACTCTCTGCATTTAAAAAGAAAAAAATACATGTACAGATGTTGATAATATAAGCACTGATTACACATAAATGATACATTGTCAATTGAAAGAGGTCACTGTGCAGAGTGCAAAGGTCACACTCACTTAGTCACTGTGCCAATGTCTCAAGTACATGAAATAAAATGTCCTGTGCTGATCCGGCTACTTGTGTAGTGAGTGACACCAGAAGCTTTGAATGACTATACAAGACAGTAAGAGGTGAAAAATATTTTTCTGGTTATTTTTTTTTAACCTTCCACAGTTCAGGAGGGCGTTTTATGAAACTGTTCACCTCTGAAATAAGAATTTTTAACAATGAGAATTCGAGCAGTACCTTGGCCTTGTATGCTGCATTTTTATCTACGTCAAAGAGATTTTCTATAATATACTGTGTAGCCACCCCACAAAATGAGGCACATTTCGGCACTACCTGATTCGAGAAAATAGTTAAAAGGCATCGTAGGGTCAGTTTGATCAATTTTGCGTTTTCAGTATTTTTGAAAAATTTAACCTCTTTACTATTCCTGCTCCAAGGGATAATCCTGTTTGAGAAGGTTAAATGCCTCAAAACTGACTTTGAATCACATCACCATCAATAATTTTGACTAAAAGTAGATACTTTAAATTAAAAGTGTTTTTCTCAAAACTATGGTTCTGTCACTTCTATCTTTGATAGGCCATAATATTTTCTCTGCTAATTAAATTACAGCAATATTTTTTTACCAAATGAAATTACTTTGTATAACCTTTTTTGTGATACCAATATCTCCAAACCACCAAAATTTTGTCAGGCAGCTACATGTAATGATATAATATGTATTGTTCAAATACAGAGGCTGTACTGAAACACTGTTCTTACTAATCACACTGCTTCTTCCATCATATATTTTACACAGTTGCCTCTTTTTCTACTCTGGAAACCAAGAGGGTTAATAAAAGATTTGGAGAAAAAAATGACTCAGACTCAAACCTTACTTTTGATTCAGAAGCTCAGGTCAAAATATATAGCCTACTAACAAAAACATAAAGTGCAAAAAAAACTATGTTGTAAAAAAAATACTTAAATTTTTCATTCACACTTCATTGAAAATGCAAAGACATGATTTATATTATTCATTTAAGATATATATTATATTGGACATAGCCTATATATGGCCCGGCCCATTTGACAAAGGTTTACTGACTGTGAGGAGATAAAATAGAAAAACGACAAAATATAAATTTAAACAATTACATAATAAATAAATGAAATTTAAAAGCTGAAGATAGCAACACATGCAATTTCAGTACACATGATGAATGAAATATGTAATTATTTCCACTACAACAGATTGGCCAGAATGTCAAAAGACAACTCGTTTCCAAAACTCGGGGGGGGGGGGGGGGGGGGTTAAGATTTAATTTGATATGGCGATTTGCGGTCAGTGCTTCTGACTTCTAAATTCACGAATTTTACTCAGGCCTAAGGCAAATTTCGGAAGGAGTACCATATGAGCTACACAACTTTAAGCGGGCACATATTTCATGTACTGAGAGTTAATCGCCCAGCCGCGCATTTACTATAAAAACATCCACCACGAGGATGGAGGACTAACCCCCAGCTCACTGCCGTTCCTAAAGTCGCGTCCTTATAATATCCTTAAAACTCATTATGGAACTTCTCACATTTCGCACGAGATAGTCTATATATATAGATCTATAGGCCTATGTATTTGCTTCGGTTCAAATTTACACAATACAGGCGCCCCACAGCGAGTCAGTTTTTGTTAACTGGTCTGTCGGGCAGACAAAGACAAAGAGTTACGGTAACCATTTTCAACCCACCGTGAATGTCGATGGAGAAGACGAAGTCAAGCTGGATCCTGAGTCATACACAATACAACACTGATGTGGGCGTGGTCAGGAGGCTGACTGCTGTTAGTAGTGATAGATGTTTGTGAAGAACGCCTTTAAATAGACTCTTGTTTTATAGGAATAAGAGTACGCCGAGTTCTATATTGTGACACTGGATCAGGCATGACTCACCAACATGGGCCCGGTGTAGCAGGCCAGATTATACCCCCGCTAGATTATACCCCGGGGTTTACTTTGGGCTAGGCCAGACTATACCCCTCCAGTCCAGATTATACCCCCTACTTTTTTTTAAAAACAAGTCAAGACCGCAGTTTATTTCAACTTTAGTTTGAATTGTCCATTATCACTGTCATCAGGAATCATATTGAAGCATACATTTTTGACTCTTGTAAATTATGAGACATTTAAAAGGAAATAAACATGCTTAAAACGCATTGATATAATACAAAAGGATTGAAAATCCATTGAAACTGATATGATTAAACTTTAACAGTAATTTTACTTGTGTCCGTTGGTATTATTATTGTTTCGGTTTTTTTATAATTAGTTGTCCATGAGTTAAACATGTACTGTAATTTTTTTGTTTGGCACCACTAACATATATACTTAGTGGCAAGGTATGAAATAATCATAAGACTCATAAGTGTAAAGTTATCTGAATCTTATTTTAATTTTTGAAAATCAGAAACGTGCTTGATATGTCGGAACAATTAGATCTACATACAAAGTTACACTGATGCAGAGAGAAAGGTCAGGAAAGAATACATAGAGAAAAAAACAACAACAAAATTTTAACAACTGAACTGGCAGATGGTGCAATTCCATCATCCAGCAGACATTAAATACTTCACACAAAACTAAATACATACTAAAATTGTTTCACATAATGAATTTAACCTGTCCAGATCCACTTGAAACGTTACAGAAAGCTAACCAGTAATATACTATAATAACAATAAGAACACCAAATCATCTTATTTACTCTTGAAAATAAAGAGAATATAATCAATATCAGAATCACCATCATCTTCGAATAATACAAAGATAAGAGGGAATATAAAAATGACCTACACATCATTCTAGAATCTATAAGCAGCAATAATATATGTGTGTATGTACCAAGTACATGTAAAAAAAAATGTGTTAAATCTTTTCAACTATTCAAGTAGAACTGGACTGAAAGCTTTAGCGAAGTAGCTTTGATTGTCATGTAAAATGACAGATTAAATCCACTGAGACAACAGTGCATTGCAGAAAGTAATTACAGTATGTTATGGCAAAAATTGGATGGATCATGTTGCATGAACATGCCTTGTTAGTAAATTCTTTGATAGTGTATTTGTAGAAATGTATACATTCTATGTAGCTCATGGTTTAAGGCACTGGATTAGGTTCACTCACGTTCGTTGGCATGTTGTAGTTGTTTTTGTAGTTGGTTGCCATTGAGTAAAATTTGCACCTTACTGTTTGTTTGGCACTGACATACACTTAGTCCCAATGGATGAAATAATTAACGGACTCATAAAAATGAAGTCATTTTAAATATTTTTATGTGTACAAATACACAGTTGTTAAATCCCTTGGCAAGGGACGTGTTAAGCTTAGGAAGGTAAAGACGGACAAGGTCTTTTTTTCATTATTATTATTATTTCACTCACGAGTGACATACCCTTATTCACTATAATACATAGGTTCAATCGTTCAAAAGCCTTGCAAACTAATCCAGTGTCTTAAACCGTAATGTACATGAAATGTATATCTTTCTACAAATAACCTATCAAAGAATGATACTCACTAACAAGAAATACTGTTAATGTAACATGATCCATCGAATTTTGCCTCAACATGCTATAGATCTAATTACCTTTAACAATGCACTACTTTTGTCTGAGTGGACTTACTCTGTCGGCCTACTGTCAAGGCTATTTCACTAAAGCTTTCTGTCCAGTTTTACTTGAATATTCGAAAAGATTTAACACGTTTTTTTTATATATAGTTGATACACATACATTGCTGCTTATAAATTCTAGAATGATTTGTAGGCATACGCTGCCATTTTTACACTCCCTCTCATATCTTTGCAATTTCCAAGATGATGATGATGATTCTGATATTGATATTTCTCTATATTTTCAAGAGTAAATAACATGATTTCGTGCTCTTATTGTTATCATTATTACTGGTAAGCATTCTGTAACGCTTCAAGAGGATCTGGACAGGTGGAGTTCATCAGTCGCAAACATTTAGTGCCTATTTAGTTTTATGTCTGCTGGATGATGGAATTGCACTATCTGTCAGTTGGATTATCATTATGTTTTTGTTTTTTTTCTGTGTGTTCTTTTCTGGCCTTTTCTCTCTACATCATTGTAACAAAAAATACAATCCATGTTTTACTCATGGCCGACCAACTATCAAAATAATAATAATAATAATAATAATAATTATCATCAACACACACGAGTGAAATTAATGCTGAAGTCTAATCATGTCAGTTTGAATGGATACTCAACACTTTTGTATATCAATGCATTTTAATGCATGTTTGTTCCTTCTAAAATGTATCATGATTTACAGGAGTCGAGAATGTATGTATGTACACCAAAGTAAACTAAGGCTGAAATAAACTGTTATTATTATTTTCTCTAAATTGCATTATGACTTGTTGGTGTCAAGAATGTGTTCATGTATGTATTACTATGATATCTGATGACAGTGATGAAGAACAGGCTGAAATAAACTGTGGTCTTGACTTGTTTTTAAAGAAAAAGCAGGGGGCATAATCTGGACTGGGGGGGGGGGTATAGTCTGGCCTAGCCCAAAGTAACCCCGGGGTATAAACTGGACTAGCCCAGAATATACCCCGGGATATATTCTGGGCTAGGCCAGTTTAAACCCGGGTATATTCTGGGCGGGGGGTATATTTTGGCCTGTTACACCGGGTTTACTTTACACGGGTCTTTCACTCTTCCCTCCAGGCTTCAGATTATCAATACAGCTCTCCTGCACACACATTAGAGGCGTATCCGTCAGACATTTTTCGGGGTTTGGACAAAAATAATAAAACATAATTATCCTAGCATTTCTGGCACAGTGCGAGAAAATGACTGGGGTAAAGCTGCTGTGCAATGTAAAAAACACACACACACATACATGTATATTCCCTCTCTCTCTCTCTCTCTCTCTCTCTCTCTCTCTCTCTCTCTCTCTCTCTCTCTCTCTCTCTTTAACACTCGTCATAAGATATTTTAATGCACCACTGTGTTGAACTCAGATACATGGATGAAAAATGAATCCGTCGCACCCATTTAACTTATTGTTATTGCTTGTATTATTATTATTATGGTTATTAATATCATTTAGTACGGTTATTTTCGTATGAAATATTGTTTCAATAATTCAGTTATACACATTTCTTTTATTTGCACTTCTAGAATTTACTGTATGGTTTTTGTTGTTATTTTTGTTGTTGTTTTTTTCGTGTTCTTCTATCAAATGAGGAGCTTTAGCTTTACATTTTTTTTTTCTAGGTCACACTTTAACTATGTGTGACTGAGTTCCCACGGGTTTTCTGGTTTATTGTTGTTGTTGTTGTTTAAATTCAATTGTGCATCACATTATAGTTCCCGCATGGTTTATTACGACATTAAGCCAAAATACATGTAATGCACAAAGAGAAGTGGGCTGTAGTCAACGCCTATGTTACAGGGCAAGCCCTGAGATAGGCGCGTACTCTGGCCTCGTTAGGTTACGACAATGTCAAGGTTGCTGTTAGTTTTTTATTTATTTTTTTTCCAGCGCTCTCTGTGTGCACAGGCTTGAGTGTGTTTTTACAGCCTTTAGAAAGTACGGCACGATCCTTGCTCTGCGTTATATTTCAAGATAATACAGAGACCGTATTTAGTTAGTTATCTGTACAAGGTATCAGATAATACTGTCGACACACGTCTATAAAAGGCATGCCTGCCCTATCTATACTATGAATTCACGGACTTTATTTGGGCATGGGCCATTATATGCCATATATGGGAAAGGTTGTGTATCAAGAGGGAAGAACAGTTTTATGTTGCATTACTGGTAATCATGTTGTGTGCACATGGTGCATGTGTGATCTTGTTTCGTTTTGTTGTAGAAGTGGGGTCGAGGGAGAGTGAAGAAAAAGAAGAATTATACAGGACTGGTGCTTTTAATGTAATGTTTCAATGTGTATATAATATTTAGGGAAAAAACTCATTTTAAGAAAGAATACTTCAGATAATTTGACATTTTAGAACATCCTTTATTATTGTTGTTTAAACAAAATAAAAATGCTGACATTGACATATTCTTTTATGTCTTGGACTCTTTGTTTTGTCTGTTGTTTTCTTTCTCTATTTTTTTCCGTCAAAGACGTTTTGAGTTTGAGTTTGGGTTTACGGCGTGTCGGCACCATAATAACGGCCATTTTGCGTCTTTCTCGGTGTATTTGGGCACTTTATTAATGTGTGGTATTCAGAGCTCCATCAACATACATTTCACAAATAGAATTAAACAGTTCAGCACAAATTTGATTACATTGGTAACTTCTCAATAGTATAGAGATCTGGAAAGATTTTTGTAATGTGTTTAAAATAGGCCAGGGGTAAATTATCATCTATGTGACATATCTACTGGAAATGATGACCAGACGTCAACAGATAACGTAAGTAAATATTCCTGAAATTACCTATGACCTCTGATGGGTTTGGTAGACAGGTAGGCCTACAGTGAACACTAAGGGATGCAACACATTAACAACGATATTAAATAGGGAAGTCAGCAAAGGTGTTAGTTAATATTAATAATTTATTCTTTAGGTGATTTCCCTTCTTCCATGTGTTGCATCGCCCCCTCTCCACTCCCTCCTCCCTCTCCAACCCCACCCCCACCAGAATTCTTTCCTAAATAGTTGGCACACAATGTTTGTGAGTGGAACTGGTGACATCGGGCTTAAGGCGAAAGACTAAATTCCTGAGAAAATGAATGAAGACCAATTACAGCAACATTAATTTATGAAACATTCGAAAGTCGACTTTCTTTCTTCCCGAAACAAAATAGCCTAGCATTCTTGTGCACTGATACGGTACATCGGTGATTGGCACAAATGTGACTAGCCTCGGTGACTGGCACACAAGGAGTTAAGCTTGATTTCACCAGATCCACTTCCGTATAGAAAAGAAATCGAGTTTTGGGACACAAAATGAGCATAAACATGCATTATTGTACAATTTATCCCCGTATGTAGGACTTCCATGCGTAATGCACATCAGGACAATGCACAGTAATACTGGTTCTTAACGGTGGGATTCTCTCTCTCTCTCTCTCTCTCTTTTTTCTTTCATTTGGTCCTGAAATATACCTGATTTCCTTTGCAAAGTCTCTTTCATGGCTTTCAGTAAAAATGTAAGTTATTCTTGGGACAGATAAAAAAAAACAAAGCAAAAAAAAACAACAACAAAACTTTCATAACCTGATTCTATCATAACAAAAATGTCAATAATCTGAAATGTTACATATTATACTGGGGTTACGCCGTGCTCGTTAAGTCAAATAAAATTACATTATATTATACAGTCGACATTGCTTAACATGATGTCCGCGGGACATAATAAATAACATCACGACGTTATCCATCGAATCATGCTAGGTATAGGTACACTGATTTTTTTTTTTGTATTTAGGGCTACGTGTATTAGGGTGTGTGAGGGGTTACTGTTTAAAAAATGTATAATACTGATTGTAGGCTACATGTAATCAGTAATGTCGTTTTCGTTGTTGTTTTAAATCTTGTAGGTAAATGAGAATGAAAGAATAAGAAGATACTTGGGAACTTCCCAGATCGGCGTGTGTAGAGTCAAGCCTATGTAAACAATAGGGCCTACAGATCATTTTGATGTATTCAGGTTTTTTGTTGTTGTTGTTTTCTTTAAATCAGACTTTCCGAAATATCTTAAGACTTTCTATGTAAGTTGTGAGACGATTGTGACTAGCAAAAGACAGAGGGACAGACAGACACACATTTTAGATGGATGGATGAAGGGGGATGGGTGGACGGATAAAAGGGGGGGGGGAAGCTGGATTGATGGGTGGATAAGTCGTTGCATGGATGGACGGACGGATGAGAGGATGGATGGATGGGCTGATGGATGGATGGATACGAACACGTAAAAACAAAGAAGAAGAATGAAAGAAATACCAAAAGAAGGAAAAGAAAACAGGAAGCATTTTGATTTTATTTTATAAATTTAGTTATAAGTTTACACAATTCCTAGGGGAAAAAAAACAAGAACACATTTTCATAATAATGTCCCTTGATGCTCGTGGTCTTCGAATCAAATAACCCGTGCTAATAAAATCAGTCAGTTTTGAGCCTTAAAATGCGTGTGTTTTGGGCCAGATTTTGACTGATCTTCTAAAGTTGGCTTGGCTCATCACGATTTAGCTTCCCTGTTTTGCTTCTCACTCGGAAGCGCCAAGGATATTGAATTTTCCAATTATTTACATTTTAGTTTAGTTTTATATAATAATTATAATCTCGCTCAGAATTGAAAATCCCACGCCCCTTCACGATGAACCATTCGAACTTTATTTCACTGTCACATATCGTCAGTAGTTTAATACAGCTAGCACAAACAGCACGAGTGATATACCGGTAACAGCACAGATCTCGAGGTTGATTCTCACAAATCAATATTATTATTTTTTTCCGTTATAAAATAACATATCTCTGTCATTAACTATGAAAATGATCGGAAAAAAACCCTGTCTGAATAAAGCACTGAACAAACAAACAAAATTCACTGTCTGCATGAAATTTCTATACTGTAAAACAGTGTCGCGTACAAATGTTATTCCCCACCCCACCCTCTACCACCCCTCCCCCCCCCCCCCCAACCTCGAATAAAAACCTTATTATAATCATTATATAACCTATAATTATTTCGGTATAAATATTTGGATTCTATACAATAGGCCTGCAATAATGTGGGCTTCTTCGATGACCTTATTAAAAATAACAAATTATTGTTTTTTCTCCCTCGCCGGATGTCCATACACGACTAGCTACTGTACTGCATTTCACAAACTCTGTATCCAAAATCGTGAAGCTCAAGTCAGGTGTACCAAGATAACCTTTTCTCGGTTTCGGGATTGGGGCTCTTTCAAATTTTGGGAGGGTAGCCTATATTACAGCTATAGATAGAGATAGACAAGCCGGTCGTCAGATAAACCGACGCACGGACGGACGGGCAGGCTAGTGGACAGATGGATGGATGGGTGAATAGACGGTCAGTTATATATATATAGACAGACAGACAAACAGACGGATGGATAGGTAGATAGATAGATAGATAGATAGATAAATGGACAGACAGATAGACAGACAGACAGACAGACAGATAGATAGATAGATAGATAGATAGATAGATAGATAGATAAATGGACAGACAGACAGACAGACAGACAGACAGACAGACAGACAGGCAGATAGACAGACAGACAGACCGCGACGGTCTTGTTAGTATTTCATCGTAAATTGCGTTGGGTCCACTTTATTGAGACAAATGCTGTGTATAAATATACTCTATAATTATTACATGAATTATTATTAGTCATTATCAGCTTAACAGAGGAAGAAGTGGACTACCAGTTTTCATGCAGTTTGTTGTTACTGAACTTTGTTGTTTGTTTTTTTGAGTTTACAAACGTACGAGGGGCAAACCAGAAGTTTTCAGCCTGAATAAGATGGAATAAAGATAAAGTCTTGACACATTTTTTTTTTTTTTTGCACAATTTCGTACTAGAATGCTTGTAAAATTTCAGAAATTTCTGTTCACTGGTCTTGGGGATAGAGCACTTCAAGTGAAAGGAGGTGTTGATCTTCTGCTAATTAGGCATCAACATGGAGAAACTTGAACTCAGGGCAGTTATAAAGTTTTTATTTAATTTTTCAGCAAGGTAAGCAGCCACACAATAATATAGCATTCTCATGGAGACGCAAGCAATTTATAGAAATAACTCTCCTTCATAATTATGATATTACTAGCTGAGGTACCCGGCCCTGCCCGGGATAAATCGGTTTGAATATTGATTTCAGTTCTGGGTGGTTATTATGGACCTGCTTCATCTGGCCTGTTCCTATTTGTTTATTTTATTTTTATTTGTTTGTTTTTAATTAAGTCTTACTGCTCTGCCTTTGTGAGTTGACACACTGCGCATCCCGTACAACAGCATGATTTGCGCACGGGTTAGTGTGTTTGATAGTGAACACATCGCAGGAAGTGATAATGAAACCTTAACATGGCGAACCGTGACTCGAAATAGATCTAAATCATGGCGAAACAATAAATTTCCAATAAAAAAAAACAACACCGATTTGAGACTTCTATTAAAAACTGTGCACCCTCACATCCATTCTGATGCACCATATAAAATTTGAAGTCTGAGTGTTGAGTGGTTCAGAAGCCTTTTGCAACGAAAAGTCTCAAGTCCACAAATATATATAGTATAGATGACAAAATATTGGTGTAAGAAATTCAAATGTGGAGTAATGACCATCGAGGATGACCACCGTGATGGACGGCCAGTGACAGCACTGACAGAGGAGAATGTTCTCTATTATAAAATATAATAGAGGGATCAATAATTTAATCGGATTCAATAACATATAGAATTCACTTATAAATTATATCGCACTAATGGTGATACATCAAATTGAAACTGCTTCTAGTGACTGACATTTTTCACCTTCTCAACTGTAGGGTGAAAGGAACTTAAACAATCGGCAAACCAATAGACTTCAAAAGTTCCCAACAAATGAACAAATCATATCTTGAAAAATATCTTATGCGTCAAGGCTTTCGTTGGTGTCCAGTAAAACTATATAACTACATGTTCTAATAGTTTTTGTGCCCTGATTGGCTGGTGAAGCCTGAAACTGTGACGAGAATGGGTGCAGTCGTTTGGGTTTGGACATTTTCGTTTGCTTTCCTTCATAGAAAAGAAAAGCAACACCCCCATCCCTGCCTCAATCCCTCAACAAAAGGCAATCCCTCTAACTCGAAAGTTGCAGTGCCTTCAATATTTTTGGGTTGTTTTTTTTTCGTGGGGTGGGTATTCCATTCACCTGGCACTGTTGGTTGCATACCCAAACGAACATGCAAGTTTGCATCTGTGCACTTTTCTCGACCAAGGTCAACCAGTACCAAAGATACTAGATGTGAACGACTCTTCATTTCAACACTCATTACATATTACACATAATTCACAGAATTGTTTATCCTGAGAAAAGAGGATGTTAATATGTTAATTAAACATGTAGATGAACGAGAGTGTAGAACAGATTTCAAGGTGTCCTGTTTATTCCGGTTGTCTGCACAAGGGACTGTACTCTCAATTACAGACGAGTGCCTAAACATTGTGTAAGTGTCGCAAATTTATAAAATTATAAATAACATATTAACATCCTCTTTTCTCAGGATAAACAATTCTGTGAATTATGTGTAATGTGTAATATGTAATGAGTGTTGAAATGAAGAGTCGTTCACATCATACTTTGATGAGATTAGTAAAAAAAAAAAAACAACAATGTAATTTAAATTAACACTAACACAGAACAAAAGTAAATTTGTCATTGCAGGTGGAAACTGTTATAGTTTTAGCGAACAAAGTCTTTCATCCAATTTGGTCTGAAGCGCTCCCTGGTTGACCTTCTAGGTTCCATTGCCATTGGGTTATTTTCCGATGGTGTCTGTGTCACTGAGGGAGTATCATTTGATGTTCGGTCTGGGTTCGGTTCTGTGTACACCTCTGTTGGTACTTGGGGTGAGAATGGCGTTCTCTTGTGTCTGATGTGTACTCTGTTTCTCACAAAGTGTCCTCCATTTTCTCCAGTGATCTGGTATGATTTGGAACTGTCTTTTGGAGCTGCCGTTATTACACTCTCCGCTCCAATGAAAGTCAGTATTTTTCTTCACCAAATTTCTTATTGGTGCCAGTTTCTCGGATAGGTTGGGCAGGAATCTTGCTAGGTATTGAATCATGCCGCAGAATCTGCGTACTTCCTGAGCATCTTTTGGGGGTGCCATATGTGTGATTGAAGATACTTTCTGGGGGTCTGGTTTGATTCCATCTACACCAATGCGGTGTCCCATGAAAGTGATTTCCCCTTGCTTGATGTGGGATTTGCCTTCGTTAAGCACAATGTTTTTCTCAGAGCACCTCTCTCTCAACCTGTGTAAATTTTCATCATGATCGACATTGGCCACTTCTTGTGTTGATCCTCTGCCAACAATGATTATGTCATCAGCAACATTTATGCAGCCAGGCAAGCCTTCCAGTGCCTGCATCAATTTCTTTTGAAATATTTCTGTGGAAACATTCAATGCAAAAGGAAGCCGTGCCCACCTGAAACGTCCAAACGGGGTGATCATTGTAGTGAGCATACTGGACTCATAATCTAGACACACATGCCAGAATGCATCTTTTACATCTAGCTTTGAGAAAATTTTTGCATTTTCAAAAAGAGGCAGAGTGTCCTCTAAAGTTGGTAGTTTGTAATGTTCTCTTTTGAGCGCCTTATTTAAAGGTTGTGGGTCAATGCAAATTCTGAGTTTCTTGTCTGCTTTTTCAACCACTACCAACTGATTGACCCAAGCACTGGGTTCCTCCACTGGAATGAGAATGTTTCTTTCCACTAATTGATTTAGCTCTTCTTTGACTTTGTCCTTTAAAGCAAAAGGCACGTTTCTGCATGGCAGGGCGACAGGTTTGGCATCTTGGTCTACATGTAGTTTGGCATAGCCCAGGCTTCCCAACTTTGGTTTGTCTTTGGTTTGCAATTTTCTACTGGTTTGTTGACGTGGGTGTGATTCGGTAACATTGATAAATCTATCTCTGTGCACAGAAAGTATCTTGCATTCTTCACAAGCTTTTGTACCCAACAAACACATAAGATTGTTTTCTACCACAGTGAACTCTAGTTTCTTCTTTTGTCCTGTTCTGATGTTTTCAACTTCTAGTTCTGCTTTGCCCATTGGCAACAACTTTGTGTTGTTCCACATGACCAGAGTATGGTCTGTCTTCTCAATTTGTTCTTTTTTTACAAATTTCTTGCAGATTATGTTCACATCTGCTCCGGTGTCGACAAGGAAACGAATGTTGTGGTTGTTAATCTTGAATTGAGCTGTTATCCTGTTGTTCTTTGATTTATCGTTGTCTACTGCAAAAAGCCATGCTGTACTCGTAGACTCTTCTTCTTGTGTCTCCATTGTTTCTGTACTTGCACAGGTTTCTGAAAGGCACAGATTTATTTTCATACATTTTGCTCGAAAATGATTTCTTCCTTTGCAGGCTGAGCACGTTTTTCCCCACGCTGGGCATAGTTCCTTTTGTCTAGGGTGGCTTTTGCCACAATATCTGCAGTTTGCCAACATGATTGGTTTTTGCTTTGATGATGACTGTCTCGGTGGCTGGCTAACAGCCTCAATCTTCCTTTCTTGAGAGGTTGTGTTCATTTCCTGGACATGTAATGTTGATTGCTCCACTGCTCGACAAATTTGAATTGTCTTGTTGAGGTCTAACTCTACTTCTCTTAAGAGGCGTTCCTGCAACTTTTTCTCAACAGTAAAAACTATTTTGTCTCTCAACATCCTGTCTTTGTCTTTGAAATTGCATGAGTTTGCTCGAGCTCTCAATTCTGTTACAAATGAATCAAATGGAACACTGATGGGAGTGTTCCAGAAACGATATGACTGTAGTACTTCATTTGTTTTGGGGTTACAGTATTCTTCTAACTTTTGGAGGATTTTCCCAGGATTTTGCCTGTCTTCTTCTTTCTCAAAAGGAAGTTGGTCGACGACTTCAACAGCCGTAGGACCAGCAATATGAAGGATAGTTGCAGCTTTCCTTATGTCATCCTTTTCAGAAACACCTGAAGCTGTCATGTAAATGTCTAAATCAGTAAATGGCGTTTCCATTTACGAAAATTCTCGGCAACATTGCCTTCATTGATTTCTAAGGACGGAGGTAGACGAAAATTTGCCTCAGCCATGATGGTTGTTTCACTCCAAATTTAGTGAATGATGACGAACTGATAACAGTGGCACTAACAGGGCCGACTGATTATTAGATTTGATCAACAGGGCACTAGCGGGGCCGATTGACCAAGAGATTTGAGAAACAGTGGCACTAACAGTAACAGGGCCCACTGTGTGACTGTGAGTATGTTTCAGTTTTGTTGCTACGTTTTCAAACTTGTAGTGGTGGATTGTTCATTGCGAGTTGTGTCAATTGCATTCTGTTGCGATTAGTTCGAGGTTTTAACTTGGACTAGGTCACGCCAAGGGGGATAAGAGTGGTTTGCTTGAGGCTTCTTGAATGTATTCTTGAGTTGTCTCCCTTCGATTGCTTTTTTGTGTTTGAGCGTGTGGCGTCCAGGAAAGTTCATTTTAGTTCCACATTCGCTCAATTTCATTTCGCGATGAGTTCGAACTCGGGAGGTTGGGTTCAATCATTCATTCAGTGAATGTACTTAACTGACTGCCACCATGTTAATTAAACATGTAGATGAACGAGAGTGTAGAACAGATTTCAAGGTGTCCTGTTTATTCCGGTTGTCTGCACAAGGGACTGTACTCTCAATTACAGACGAGTGCCTAAACATTGTGTAAGTGTCGCAAATTTATAAAATTATAAATAACATATTAACACTAGAAACAATTAATCTATCGAGTATCTGTGCCAGTACTTGATGCCTAGGCTTTTTTTTTCTATTATTTAAATTTCCCTTCACAACGGAAAATGGACCTGTTCTGGTTATTTAAAGATACCTTGGCAGTTGGAAATTGTAAAGAGCAGGCCGAACAGGCCGCTGCCCGGGCAAAATTGAAATTAATAGATTAAAATTTATTCATATGATCCCCCCACCAGCAACAACAAAATTTATTATTCATTATCTATACTATATATATTTGTGGACTTGAGATTTTTCGTTGCAAAAGGCTTCTGAACCACTCAACACTCAGACTTCAAATTTTATATGGTGCATCAGAATGGATGTAAGGGTGCACAGTTTTTAATAGAAGTCTCAAATCGGTGTAGTTTTTTTTATTGGAAATTTATTGTTTCGCCATCATTTAGATCTATTTCGAGTCATGGTTCGGCATTTTAAGGTTTCGTTATCACTTCCTGCGATGTGTTCACTATCAAACACACTAACCCGTGCGCAAATTATGCTGTTGTACGGGATGCGCAGGGTGTCAACTCACAAAGGCAGAGCAGTAAGACTTATTTAAAAACAAACAAACAAAAATAAAATAAACAAATAGGAACAGGCCAGATGAAGCAGGTCCATAATAACCACCCAGAACTGAAACCAATATTCAAACCGATTTATCCCGGGCAGGGCCGGGGACCTCAGCTAGTTAACTATATATTGTTATTAATAAATATTCATATATTATTTAAGTTGTGAGTTGTGAACTGCGCCTAACAGGCTGCGTTACAATTTGCTCTGAGATAGAGAGAGGTAGAGAGAGAGAGTGAGCCAGACAGGGAGAGAGAAAGAAGCAGTGTATGTGTTGAGCGCTTCGCAGGCGCTCCATTCTGCTCTGTAGTTGACATGTTGTTTCTGTAAAGCGCATAGAGCATTTTAAATGGATATGCGCTATATAAATGCCATCCAATTATTATTATTATTATTATGTCCTTGACTTGAATCACAAAGCGTTTACCTGGATTTTCCCGACGTCTATTTTTAAAAATGGGCTTATGCTTAGTGTCTTCCAAGACACAGGATATGATACCATGTGTCTTGAGTCTCTTACCTGAGTACAACGGCGAACATAGCGATTTTGTAGCTCGAAAACGTTGGGTTTTCCTAGGAATAAGTTGATATTTGCATACAAATAAAAGATGTACCGCGTGTAAAGTTAAATAAGGGAGAGAGAGAGAGAGAGAGAGAGACAGGTAAAACAGACATTTTCAAGTCTTTACAGAAAGATGTGTTCAAAATAAGGAACATATTTCAAGTGGATCTACCGTCAAAAATTAGGCCCTTCTCAAGTGGGGTTTCATAATAGTGCCAGTGATACTGCAGACCGAACTAAATTATTCACGTTCAACAGACAACTTTTACACATTTCAGGCTATACATTTCCATGCATAATGAGGAGACAAACCACAAATATTTAGCCAGATATTAGTAACCATCCAGTCTTTCAACCAAGTTTGTAAAAAAACAAAGACTGTAAACAAGAAACCTGTACTGTGTCTCTGAGCTATTTATTTAACACATTAAAATCATTGGTTGGTGAGTACAATTTCAGCCATTATTATGCTTAAATAAATGTTCCATAGATTTTAAATGCCAAAAATCTTTCATGGAACACAAACCAGTCTGAACAAAATACAATATTTTTTGTCTCATATTTCTAGACAAATGGCGATTTGACAGTAATACTGCATTGCCAAAATGAGAACAAGAAAAAATGAAAGTTCACACAGTCTGTACAACCTCTCTTGATGTATCACAATGGAAAAACCCAACTTGGCATTATGTCATCATGTTGGCAGTGGCAATACAGTTTGGCATTGTCTTCAGTCTCAACCTTAGTTCTTGTTTATTCTATCTCCATTGTCTGAAAACTGGAGCTCTTTTAGTAGCCTATGTAGAAGAGGTATGCCAAATGCAAACTTTAACACTTTTTAAAATGAGTTGTGGCACTTATCAAGCTGTTTCACAGTTCCAATTTATTTAACTCCTTATCATAATTCTAATGCAGCAAATGTTTAAAGTTGAATTTCTCAGTTGTGCAAAAAGTGGAGTTGGAACACACAAGAACTAAGGTCATAATCTATCAAAGTAGTAAATTCCTTATACCTTTGTTTTCACAGAACCAATGCATTCCACAAATGCATCAATTAACACAGTGCTTACAGTCATTGGGCTTATACACCTCAGGTCCTTAGCCGTACCATCATACCACCTCATATTCTGAAGTCTGCACATAATGTTAATTATGGGCCTCTACCAATATAACACAATAAGAATGTGCCCGAACAGTGGAACCTCTGCAGGATATTTGTGTGGCATTTGAGGGAACCTTGACAGAATTACTCTAAACTAAATATATTTGTCTGCTTTAAAGCAGTGGTGTTTTTGAAGAATTTCCCTGACATCAGAACATTCATCTCTCAAGGTGGACAAACTGTCTGTCTTCAAACTTTATTGTCACAAAAATATCTTCAATTTTCTTTGTTATATCGAATAAAAATCAAAATATCGATGCAATGACTTGATTCAAAATGCCTTGAAACACATTAGTGACTGTTGTTCCACATAGAGTGTTTATAATTCATTTTCAATGAAAAGTCATATTTGCATCCTATCACTGTTATTTTCCTAGCAATTCCCTTAAATAGCAAGCCAAGGTCAACCAATACCAGTCATTTGCAATACGGTATTGTAGCCTCTAAATGCTATATATTTACACCATGAATGACATGGTCGCTGATTCTCTGAAGTCCATGATTTCAATAGCTTTTCACCACACAAATCATCCTGAAACAGAGAGACTGGTATGTCTTGCATGTAAGAAATGCTTTAAAACTACTTTGCAATTAAATGGCTCTGCGAAGACAACTTTTTGGAGAGCACATTAGCAAAGTAACTTCACTGGTCATGTCTATAATTCATACCTAACAAACATTAAAACAATGCAATTAACTATGAACATAATGAGGAACATGAAATTGCTTCTCTGAAATAAGTCTTTACAAAAGGACCTTTGCTTATGTAAGTCTCATTTCCACTTCCACAGCTCATTCCTCAGCCAGCAAGCCTATATCAATTTGATGTGCAGGCTTGACCTCATTTGCCTATAGAAATGACTTTTTTCATATGAAGATCCACTACTCATGACATTGATTTGAGGTCTTTATTTTAGGAGGTTCGCTGCCCTTGGCATTTACACCTCACTTTACTTGTTTTATTATTTCTTGTTCTGGAGGGTGGGGGGGGGGAGATGATATGGATACATTTTTAATCTATTAATTTCAATTTTGCCCGGGCAGCGGCCTTTCGGCCTGCTCTTTACAATTTCCAACTGCCAAGGTATCTTTAACGTGCGCAACGTGCACACGGGCCCTCCGAATTTTTTCGTCCTTATGCGAGAAGACTAGGTACTCGATCCTACCCCCCAATAGGACCAGGGACTTTAAAATATGAGAAAAATCCAATTTCCAAGAACTACTTGATCCTACCCCCCAATAGGACCAGGGACTTGAAAATAGGAGAAAAATCCACTTTCCAACATGCCTGCACTGCCCGGGTTTAGAACCATGAGAGGCGAGCACCTTGCCTCTAGACCACCTTGTCCCCATGACATTGCACCACCGTAGCTTTTATGTAAGAAATCCACTCCTACGGTAACCCTACCAAGTCTGTGGAAATCCCATGCAAATCTAAGTTGGATTGGCGTGCAGGCACTGGCTGGGTTTGCAGTAACTATAGGTCTAAATTTAGCTTACTTTTTTGCTAGCCGTTAATGCTTGTCTGTGTTTACAAATAATAACTGCGGCATATACTAGTTATTCCTAATCACTTTTCCTAAACCACTAAAGTTATCAAACATTACTGAACTTTTGGTTTTATCATAGGAAAATATGTAAAGAATAAAAACATGGTTAAACTTCAGTTCACTTATTTATCTAGCAGGATATGCTATTAAACACTCAGACTGTGGCTGTTGTGTAGTATATGATGTAGCATAAACTAGATATATTTTCAGCCACATTAACTGTTCACAAAGCAAATCGAATTCCCTAGCCCACTGGTTTCAAGTGGTAGGAAGTCTTTCCAATAGTCTCATAACAAAACTTTATTAACACCATGGAAACACACCAACATTTATCAGATTTATGCTTGTGATCTCCAGTGCCTCATCCCAGCCAGCATGAGTATGACAGTCCAATGTAGATTTATATAGGATTCCCATAAAATTGGTAAGGTTACCATGGGGGCAAATATCCTACATTAAACTGACGGCAGTATGATGTAATAAATAACAAACCTACATTGAAACAATGGCATTCAAAAGCAAACCTGAGGTCAGTCTTATTTAGTCAGACTGACACAGGATTGCTGCCTGGGACAGATTCATACATGATGTAATCTTCACGACATTCGACAACACATCATGACATTACTGATTATAGTGCGCAAACACTAATTCTATTCTGGGTGCCGGTGTCTCGAAAGTTGGTTGTTGTCTCCAAAATCACTTTCGCAGTCTCTATGGCAAGTGTGAGTTTCTTAATATTTTCCTATACTTTTAATTTCTTCGGATGTTGGGCAGTCAGGTTTTCTCCCCACATTGGAGTCATCCTGTGAACTGTCTAAATCATACAAAAATTACCTGATTTGCACACTTTTTTCTATTTGCAATGTCGTCTTCATATTCCTTAAAATAAGAACTAAAAAACCACCTATTATAATTTATATCTGTAATAACTTAAGTTGATGACAGTATTGACTATCAATATTGTTCCCTCAAATTAGTTAAATCTATGTGGTCTTGGCTAAAAAAACATAAACAGGTTTATATCTACACAAAAGTTTATAGATGATAAAGTAAAGATCATAAGATATGGTATGGTATATGAATAGATGTAATAAATATTAAATGATTATCACAACGGTACAAGGCATTTGCAGCAATATGTGTTTTAGTTTTATACAAAACCTTTTGGAGAATTCATAAACAATGATTCTTCTTCTTTCGTTCACCATAAAACAATGATAAATTATTACATCTCTAAGTAAACAACATCACTGTAAAGGTAAGTGCTACTTGAACTTGTTGGTTTGTGATCTATTTATCAACAGTAATCTAGGCTGATGAAAAATGAAGACATTATGCTGTTCTGTTTGTAGTAACAGACTGAAGGAAATATTTTAAAGGCTATCTGGACCCACATAAAAGATGTTTGTTTCGATAAGGCTACTAGCCCAAGCCTAAGGCCTCAGGCCATTAGCCCTGTTAATGGCTGGACCTAAATTTTTCAGTCCTTTCATATTAAAACCCAATCCAAACAACTTCAATACTGTTTGTTAATATGATTTGACTTGTAAATGATCTCATACATCACCAAACGTACAGTGTTCAATTAGTTGCCAGTTATTCTCTGACTCAGATTAAAATCTTTCTTTTCATGTTCACGTATTTCTGTCTAAAAAAAATTAAAACATTAAAATTTGTTTCCAAATTGGCGAGTTCAAGTCTCTAACAATAATTGTAATTCATCTCTTTGCAAGTAATCCTCAATTTTCAAGCAGTTTTTGCATCGCAAAATATTTCAGCTGTGCCAGACAATAATTTCAAAAAGAAACGAAAACAAATTGAAAATTTCTATGCACTAAAGACATAGATAATTGTTTCCAAAAACCAGACAGTGACATTCAATAGTTGTCCATGATGTCATCAAGATAGGAATTTGGTATCACCAATGGAAAAATCCTACTTGAAAAAAAGCATAATCTGCATGTTTCACAAATTATGATTGGCTATCACATACACAGTATACTGTGCAAATGATACTGACAGAGGTCATAAACCCATCCACAAGACAGATTTCAACTTGAAAAGAAAAAAAAAATAGCTCATATAAAATGATATTGACATCAACTTGAACATAAATGTTTTAAGAACATAACAATTAACCAAGAGTCATGCAGATAACAACAGAAAAAAAAGATATTACAGTATTTACATGTCAATATGGTGTTGTAATGAGGCAAATGATGCTTGAGGCACTTGAGGTATGACTACTTTTTAGTTGCCATTTCAAAGGTCACCTTGATATACATTAGAAATTGAGTAATGAGAGGTATAAGGAGGATAAGCACACCTCCGATTTGTTATTCCTGAACCCATAGAGCAAGCTTTCAGACTGGCTACTTAGTGAAATAATAATATATTTTGTCTTTCAGAAACATCTGACCTAACGAATGATAAATAATTGAAAATGTTCATTATCAAACATACACTATTGCCCTTCACCTTAAAGCTTAGGAATGCTACATTGTTGATTAATTAATTAATCTTTAGCTTTTACAGCTATACTGCAATCATGAAAGTTGACACTTTGCATCCATTCTTACATAGTAGTGAAAATATTTGAAACACCACTATTCCACACATAAAAAAAGAAAAAAAAATAAGTCTATGACAGTTCTTATTTACTTAAATTAAGACATGGTGTTCCACTATAAAATGCGCAATACAAATTTACTGTTAAATGATCTAGTTTAAGAAAATGATTGATCAAGCTGGGTTGCTGAGTTGTTTGTCAGTGAATGGGCTCAACTCTTACTATGGGTTCTTAAACAATGGTCTCGACTCAATCTCACAGTATATCATTTATTAGGTAATTGCATCACTCCAATATCTTGGCATACATAAAATGTATAAAAATCCTGTTTTTTATATACAAGAATGATCCTCTGAGCCACTATGATTTAAAATGTTACATCCTGATGAACCCTGTTACCCCCTAGATCAGTGACGCACTATACTGCATAATATCCCTAACAGGAGGCAGAGGGAAAATCAGGTGGTCGGGGTTCAAGGGGTTAAAAAAAAATTAAGACAAATTATATGACTGGGTGAATAAATATTAGAAAGATATTATTCCACTTTTCTGGAAGCAGCGAGATCAAACATTGTCCACAAAAAGATCCATTGTTTGATCGTCATGTACTCAGGACATCTGCCTCAGAAGCTTAGTGGAGAGTGAAAGGAGAGTGAAAATGTCATAAACACTTGCAATTCACTGCTGCATTTTCTCATCAAATTCCTTACGTGAAATTCAATTTGGAAATGTGATTTCCACTTCAGACTGAATCTTACATACAGCTGCTTCAACAAGCTTTCTCATTTAAATACATTCTAGCACAAAGGACCATAGAATATATAAATACCGGCAATACACTGAAACACATCAAACTATAAAACTGAGTACCGAACTGAAATCAAATATCTGTCTTTCTACAAAACAAATACACAAACAAAGTCTATTTTTATAACTAAACAGCCACAGAATATGCTGAAAAATCAAGTACATCAAGCATATTAATTACCAAAACTAGCCGACCTGTGCAAGATAAATCTTGCAGATTCTTTGTTGGAAGCTCAACAGTGTATCTAGATCTAGGCTACATTAAAAGCAGCATTTGGATTCGATGCAATGACTAATAGAACTTACGTAGAAATACACAGACATGATAACGTTGATTTTTGATCACCCATGTGTAGAGAGAGGTCAAGGACGGAATTTCCGATCACTCTTTTTGATTCTACTTGACGAAAATGCGTCTCTGTTCTTGCGGCTCAAAAAGTTTAAATACAAATACTAGTAAAGACTGATTTTTGTCTGAAATGAATGTGTCCATGTAACTCTTCAAAAAGAAATTGATGCACAACATCAAGTTTCATAATTTTTGATGGCATAGTCTCAAAGTTTTAGCTGCTCACAGGTTCACTCTCTAGCTCCATTATAGTAAGATGAAGGAACAGATTTTTCCCATGAAAGGCGGGGTAATTCTGAAACATTTGCACGACTGATCTTAAAAAGAGATCATTTTCTTCTTTCAGGGAATTCTTAGCTTTATTATAAATAAAGGGCTGAACTCAGTAATAACATGTGTACTTGACTAGCTCAAATTGCGATAATCCATGGTCTCTCCAAATTAGGAGTGCCAGTCTAGTTATCACATTTGTCTTCAGTCTCTCAAATTTAAGATAATTACACTGTTGTGAGTAAGAAATACATCCAGAAGAATAAAATGCCACTCAGCTCAGAATGTTCAAATAGAATAATTGGAATTTGTTGTTCATATCTATTTCAAATTTCAGCATAAAATTAAAAATGAAAGTCTTAATCCCTGAACACTGATATCGCTTATCGGTAAGGGCAAACTAAAAACATATTGTCTTATTCCAGACAAACTCCATCAGGACACTAGGACAGCTAAGCATATCCACAAGACACCTGAGTGTATGTTTAAAAAGTCCTGATCATTCATGATCTGATCTTGATTTGGTTGTGACACTCAAATATTGCTGCCCTGAACTAAAACTACCATGACAAGAAGTGTCACTTGCAGAAAGCGGTTCACACTTGCTGCTTCTTTTTTTTTGTTTTTGCTCTTATTGTTTCAATAAAAAAAAGATTTACTGTTACCTCATGTTAAAATTCTGTCTCATCTTCTAAAATTATTTATTCGTATACTGTATACAACACCTAAAACTATTGAATAACAATACATACTCCAACCAAGCCCGTGGATGGAGGGTTACATATCTTATATGTGAGAAATTGGTAAAAATTGAAGGATGGCAGTGGCATTTTCACAAAACCAAATGAAAAAAAAAAAAGATCTGTTTCGCACTGACTTTCTCTATGCACTTAATCCCATTAGTGGAGCACCATCGATATACCTGGTTCTGTGCCAGATATGATATCGAATTGATAGTTTTCCTAAAATTGACTTCATGGATATGTGATCTATCATGACTGAAAATGTCAGAGGCTATATAAAATCAGAATGAAGCATGGCTTTTCAAAATGGAAACTGTACTTATATCACTGGGAAAATACAAGTGTTTATTTTATAAACTGGCCAAGATACACTATGTGCTGGCTTGAAATGCTAATGAATACAGCTATAATGGACATGGCTGCAGCACAAATCCAACCACATTCTTGCTTTCTCATTTGAGCAAATCTCAACAACAGATGACAAACATTTAGCATCTCATTTATGTTGGCAGATAAAACACAGCTATATCCATCCAATGTAAATATTATGTAAATAACTACTCTAAACTTCCATTCTACATCGCATATAATATGTATATATATATATGGGAATGCAAACATGAATCACTGTGCCAGTTTGTTGCAGAACACAATCCACCCATGAAAGTAGTAGTCAGCAAACCATATTTTTTAAAAATGGAAGATGAACTATTTAATGTTTCAGATCTTTGAATATGACAGTCATTCAGTTCATTCTTATTATTTATACCCAACTAAGCAAAACATCAGACACAACAAGATAACTTATGCTTTGTACACTTTGCAAAAAAAAATTATTAGTAACCCCTTCACTGCTGGACATTCTCCTCCTCCCCACATGCTGAACAACACACTCAGACTATAGAGTTTAGGATGTATGGTTTCCATGAAGGGGTTAACTTTATTATTCACCTACACTTTTCATCTGCTTTGAAATCTACTGTATGCAAACCTTTGGCAACGAACAAACAAAAGTATTAAAATCTTTATTCTGAACATGGGTCAAGACTTACTTGTAAAGACTAAGGCAATGTTTGCCCTCTCTTGAAGCACTAAGAATCTTGAAGATTATACAGCTTTGTCATCCTAGGTCATCCAAGGCATTTCTTTATTTAAATTGTATGACTCAATCATTTGATTGGATGAGTTCTACTGAATATTTTGCCATCCCTAGCTCTGTTCAATACAGAATAACTTACCAAGTATCAGAACTTTTTAACAATCAAATTAGAAAATTTGGTTTTGGAAAATCTTCACAATCTAAAACTACACACTATATGCTCCTACTTGATATGGTCCTAAACAACGTTCTGAAAGCTGGCATGCCAAATACATGTATACATGACTTTAAGATAAGGTTCATGCCACAAACAGCACATTGTCACTGAAACTTCTAGACTATAAAACAATAATGCCTACATAGCACAGCTACTGATCCTCCAAGAGGTCTCTATGTATGCAGTGCAATATTCAGTTTACAAGGTTCAGTCAAGGATGTGAATTAACTAAAAAATGATTATAGACAACATACCAAAACAGAATCTCCACTGAAATACCGGTTTTGATAACTCGTCAAAAAGACATCTCATATTATGGATATTAGAACTGCACTTGATTGCTATCAAAAAAGGAATGGAAGCTACACATATCAGACATGATGTATTAAGTGATACTAATAATTCATGATTAGTCTTCCCCCAGATTGCAGATGAAAAATTTTTTAGAAAGAAAGTGCTCTAAAAAGAAGAAACAAGAAAAGATTAATTCTGTGAGAACAGGATATTCAATGAATATCTATGCACTCATATGTGCAGCTGCCACAACAATGTCTCGTCCACTCTCATGATGTCCTCAGACTTTTCATAAGCAATAATTTAAAGGAAGATACTTTTCTTTGGTAAACACCTGCAGGGATTATTAACATCTCTCTCACAGGTCAGGCAGTTTATCTATTACTTGCAACTGGTTTAATATCACGTTCGAGAAAAATTAAAAAATTGCATTTCAGTTGCACGATTTCACGAAAAGAAAAGGTAGTAACGGTAATATGAAAAAAAAAAAAGAAAGAAAAAACAAAGAATTATAACACTAATGGGCTTTACATATTCATACAAGTACTAGAAAAAGCGTACTAAATCACATTAACATAAATAAATTCATCAGGAAACTGGGCATGCCGTCTTTCGTATGCCGGCCATATTGGGTAGTGCATACCAGTCCACAAGTTTACCGTTCAGTTTTAAATTCCGTATACAGCCCAAAAACGTATCCGATGACAAACTGGCAACTTGAAAGAAAGTTTCTGTGAAAGAATAAGAGAGGACAGAGAGATATTGCTTTTCAGAAGCACCAAAGGACAATAAATCATTCCACATGTTCAAAAGCCAAGGAAGCTTTGTTTACTTGCTAGAAACACTGTGTGATTTAGATTTCAGACAGTTTGTGTAAATTAGTTATCATCCGTCAGCTGTTGGAACCTCATTAAACTAAACTCAAAGGCTATTTTAATGAGGTTCCAACAGCCTACCGACAATATCAGTTGCAATGATACAACAGCTAGGTTTTATCTGACCTGTCAGTTTCATAGCTATATTTATGATGTTTTATACAATGTAACACTGAGTCCATGAGATCATCTTTCCATTACCCTTTACCAAAAAGTTGAAATCTGATCTCTAATAGGTCTACTTGCACTGAGGCAGGTTTTAAAAAATTGTTTCAAATGCAACAAAGAACATAAGAAACAAAAAAAATGCCTTGGTGCTATCTATGACTAAATGACTCAATAGTTGTATGTCATTCCTCTTTCATTACAGTATATCTGTTTAGGCTTTTGCAGTTATAAGTTTTGTACACATAATCAAGATTCCTACCTTCAAATCCACCAATAAAAAGAGGACTGTCAATGACAAGCTGAGCTGGCTGTCCACTAACAGTTGCGGTACCTCTAGATCCACCATCAACAGATACTGACAGTTCCCCATTGACCAGTGCAGCTCTGGCCAGGTGCCATTTGTTGTCACAATACAGGTAAGGGTTGTCATTGGCTGTCTCAGCCCGAAATTCACCATCAGGATTTCTCAAGCCAAATTTTATCTGTGAGACATCACAATAGGACAATTATAAACATCATTTAAAATGAATACAAAATCCGTGCGTCAAAAGGACAGATATACATGAAACAAATCACGAAGAAATTGGGGCGACTTTATATCTTCTAACAATGTAAATAATTGTTGTCACAGTTGATTCAAAACGTTACTTGTGGAGTGAATGCCATTATAAAAATCTCGCTTAAAATATGGCAAAATGGGGAAAAAAGGAAGGTTTCAATAAATCACACAAGAATTAGATAAGCAAAGGATACCAGTAATCCTTTTGTGAATTATTGTAATATTTTTTATTCTTTGTTTCTAATGCGAGGCTTTTCAACACACAACTTTTTTCTCTCTTTTTTTTTTTGGCCACTTTTTAACTCTGTTCCAAATCCAGTTCTGACCCTTACAAATTTTCGGGTTTTTAAAAAAAAAATTAAACTCTCAACAATTCTTAATATGCTGGTTTCTAATTCATATATATAACCCACCAGCAGTCGAAATGCTTTACATAGTAAAAATCCCTCAGGCTGATCCCAAGGACCAGATGTTACATCCCAGCCAGCAACCCTATGTCAATCCGATGTAGTGTGAATTCCTTAGCTCAAACTGACATCGTCGCAGATAGCGGATCTGTAATGGGAACAGTGTCATCCCTATATGCAATTTTGACGTCAAACCTATGTATCGCATTTCTGGTTGGACCGCTGGCTCGGATGGGCCTCAGCATAATTATTAATGTCATCTCAGTTTTAAATTATCGGCTAAATTTCTCACCTTGCCCTCATGCAGCTCTAGTGTCATTCCATATTGCCTGTCACTGGATGATACAAAAACTCCACTGGGGCTGGTTGTTCTAAATGCAATACTAATGGTGTATTGTGGATCCATGGTAAATTCAGTTGCTGCAAACAAAAAAAAGAAAGAAACAAGACAAGGAACTTTGAGTTGTATCTGGGAAATATGATTTCACAAAGCGAAATAGGACAAATTCGCCTATCGCCTACTGGAACCTTGCTAAAACTAGCCTTTAAGGCTTTTGTCTCATTTAGTCTTACTACAAAGCCAAATATTTGTACTTGTATTTGTATACTACTTTAATCCCATTTGGTGGGAAATTTGCTTTTTGTGTCATTGCACCCAGTTACAACTGGAGCAGGCACGTCGTCGCCACAGTGCAGCGCCGGTTGGCATTTTGAGGGGGGGGGGGGGGGGGATGAGGGGGAGGGGGAGTGAGTGGTAGGGATGAATTTTATTTGATTTTGCCTGGGCAGCGACCTGTTCGGCCTGCCCTTTTCGATTTCCAATTGCCAAGGTATCCTTAACGTGTGCAATGTGCACACGGGCCCTCCAAATTTTTTCATCCTTATTCGAGAAGTCTGGGTACTCGATCCTATCCCCTCCCCCCCCAAATAGGATCAGGGACAGGAAAATATGAGAAAAATCAAAAACTTCCAATATGCCTGCACGGGCCAGGTTTTGAACCTGGTCCCTTGGCATGAGAGGCGAGTACCTTGCCTCTAGACCACCTTGTCCCCAAATAGATAAAATACTGAGTTGAGTTCATTGCTCAGCTACAGCTTTCAATGTAAAATACTTGGGTCCTCTAACAACATCCTCAGAGGATGGTTTTAACAAAGTTCCAACAGCCGACTTACAAATTATGCAGGGATCAATACCTTGGCATTTGCATTACAGTCATACTTTTCCTTTCTCTATTTATTTGCCTTTTTCTACCAAGCTGTCCTCATTACATTCTGTTTATTTTCCATTAACTTTTCTTTTTTCTTTATTTCTAAAATGCCTTGTCTTTACTGGTCTACCATTTACTCTTAAGTCTGAAAAAGGACTGAGGAAAAGTACAGAAGTTAGAATAATGAATTAAAGAGTGACTATTGTGATTATCCTTCTTTTACCCAGTGGCATGCAGAAACTTGGGCACAGGGGGTGACCACCCCAGACATCCATTTCAGGGGGCATCCAATCAAAGTGTGAAATTAAAATTAAAAGTTTTCTGAAATTTTAAATAATCTCTGTTAACTTCAATGTACAAGCTGCCCTACAGTCCCACAAGCTGTTGTGAATGTGGATCTGTGTTTCAATAAGCACGACTGGAGTAGAGAACCCATTCCACACTTGAGTCTAGGGTCATACAATCAAGGAGCTGGCCTCGGGCATCACCAAACCTCTGCACAAGACTGCTCTTACCATGGAAAGACATTAATTTTGCTTGAAAATGAACTACAACGTAGATCTGCACAACTGTAAGGCCTAAACTTTTCCTTCTCTGTATCTCAGTGCTATGCATAAATGTGACTAAAAAAAGAAAGACTTACTGTAAACTCCCCATGCATCCCCAGGAAAATATGCTCCAGGTTCCACATTCTTGAAGCATCCTCCTACATCCTGGATCACTTGAGTGTCGGTCATGTTTACATCCCTTCCATTCACTTTCAGGCTTCGAATGCAGCCACGGATACTGTGAGTTACCTAGGTGATGGGGAAAGATGGAATGATTTCATCTAGTTTGTGTAGACTGCTAACTCTGTACAAAGGGCCACAATAATGTGCAATCATTATAGGTATGGGGGTGGGGGGCACAGGTTAACAAGCACTTTCATCTGCATTGTGAGGTCTATGGTGCTCTGACAGAAATCCTAGTCACATTTCACATCTAGATGGATTTCCTACTTTCATGACTCCTGTCAGTCATGTCCTCTGGAACCTATCTCCCACAAAGACAGACAAAGGAATAAAGTGAAAGTATGCAACTCGCCATCATTAAAACCAGACAAGCCATATTATCATAACTGAAGGATGAATGACAACATACTTGCGTTTTGGCTGAATCACATCATATTTCAAATACATATACTTGAAACAGTTTATCCATCTGAATTCAGTTTTCACAAATGTGCACAAAGATGTTATGGATACATTCATGCCAAGCCATCCAACTGTTCTCACATATCCAAAAGAACCAACAGTTATCAAAATTCTGATTTAGTTACAGAATAGTGCATACTGACTGCACATTTAGCTTTCTGACTTAGTGTCACTTTACCTGACAGGTCTGTGAAAAAACTGTTCATCCAAGTTTCCAGTTTACTTTCAGTTTTCAAGATTTGCATCCTTACTCACCAAATCCATCCCATTCAAATCTTCAGGTTTGTCAGGTCCTCCAAGTCGTAAAGGTAGTTTGATGTCTAGTACCTCAGCAATGACAGATGACTGAGGTTTAACTCCATCGTGAACAGCACTCAAATCATCTTTCTCTTTTTTAACCGCCACCTGGTTGCAACAGTAACATAGTAGAATTACTATAAAGCCCTAGGAATCCAATTATCTGTAAATACGCTATGAAGTGAAAACATATTTAGTGAAAACAACACTTCATCACTGCTCTACGGTAACTGTTAATTTTTTACCCTTTTGAGCTATAAAGAAAAAACTTCCTTTTCCTGTCATTTGGTGACTTACGCCATTATGATTCTATTGGATTTAACACTTTCTTACTGGCGCATTTCTTTCTTAATAATAATTATTATCTGATAACCCTCATGTTCAGGAACGCAATGAACCATCTGTTGCCTTTTGGCATAAGTCTGCCAGTATCATAGAACAGTGACGATTTGGAGAAACACTAATAATTTCACCAATCCTTCATTCAATTATCTTAAGTTGACTGAAATAAATGTTGGGGTATGCAATGTAAGTGACACCCTACACATCATTTGCACCTCAAAACTTTAAGAATTTGAAGAAATTTAAAATGATCCAACTTCACAGAGGAACCCTGAGATTTAAAGTCATGTATACAGTGTTGATATGAAATGGATAGACAGCCATCCATAGGTACTTGATTTATGCTACAATCTGCACAGACTTCACAAAAATTAAAATGATATCCATTTATATACTGAATGTATTAGCATTTAAACCTAAAAAGGGTGGAATCCAGCTTCATGAAATATAATGTTCAATAACCGCAGTGAAATAATATAGGACAGTTTCTAGTGTTTAATAAACTCATCAATGCACTATATATATGTAATAGTTCCAAAAGTGTTCGAACATTTCCCTCTGTTGAAAGATGCATAATATTCAGTGTATTTTTCTCACCGTTAGTAAAAAACTAACAGCATCCATATTTGTATTATCAATATTGCACATTCTAAACTTAGCTAAATGAAGGGGTGACAATAGTATCCATTTTCATAAATTTTCAAGAGAGAAAGTAAAATCTTTATTTCAGAGAAGACTGATTTATTTTACCTCTAAACATGTTAAAACATTTCCTTTTTGCTAATACTTTGTAATATATATATATATATATATGCTATTTGAAATTGAATAATCCACTAATCCACTATGAAACCATTTACGTGAAAATATTATGCAGCCCTGATGAAGTACAGAAAGAATACTTACAGAGTGCCATTGTCCATCATTCAAGACTTCTGTGAAACTAATTGTCACTGGCTGACCATTATGCATGTAAGCCACCTCCAGCTTTCCATTTTTCAGCTGAATACCGAAATAAAATGTTTTGTCAGCACTGAGCAAGTATCCAAAAAGACCATCTGGATAAAATGTGCGGAAATCGAATGTAAAGTTGAAGCTGGGGATGAAGAAGATATGAATCAGGAAAATGTAGAAGGATGCTATAAGACAAAGCATACACTGACGATGATTAGTGAATAAGTAAAGAATGCATTTGTATGCATGCATATGAATACCATCTTCATCACATTAGTGATTGATATGGTCCAAACCACATTATATTGATTTGTAGAAAAGCACGAAAAGGCAAAACAGTCTTCTTCCTTCATCAGTTGTCTGCACATTACCATTTTACGTAGGTAAGGTTCATTATTTTGTGTACTAGATTAATGGAATCTTATGGTGTACAAATTTAAAGAGACATATTTTCAATACACAAAAAGATTTGCAATGTAAATGACCACTTCAATAAGGAACACTTCAAGGGGCAACTATACCTATCCCATATAATAGCGAATTGAAACTGTTAATTGTAATATCCATAGAAAGAAGACACAAATGTGAAACATTTCATAGGCACAGTGGTGGATCTACTATGAAACTAATGAAGCTTAAACTAATGAAGCTTAAGCCTCTGGGCTCCTAATTCCAGAGGATTTTGGAAGTTGCCCTGCTGTTGCAAGGGGCCCCATAACAGTTCAAACTTCAGGGTTCCAAAAATGTAGGTCCGCCACTGCACAATTAATCTGCTCTGCATATTACTAATTAGTGAAGCGTGCCTACTGTCTTACACTTTATTGGACTGGGCTTTATACTCAAATCTAGAATGAATTTCTTTGCCTTAACCCTCACCCTGCGATGGGCATACCAATACGGCATCGACTTTCCATGCATTCACTCTGCAAGGGCGTACCAATACGGCATGGTCAAGCTGACTGCGCAGCATGCAAGCCGTATTTTCATGCATCGGGTCACTGACCTCTTTGAGACATAACTACCGTCTTATTGTTCACTGTAACACTTCTAAATCAAAGCCACTATGACAAGGACATGTTAACCAGTGAATCTCTGGTCGGAATCACAAAGACTAAGCTCTCCCCACAGTATCAAAAGGTGTAACATCGACATGTATGGGATACTGTTGCTCAACAAATCTGCAATATTATCTCACAAGCTGACCATCACCTAGAGTTGTCTGTATCTAAGAACCAATCAGAAACAAGCTCTGAAATGACCTTTGCTTCAAATGCCCACATCGGTTCATTAGTAAGTGTCAATCAGGAGGAAACCATTTGTTTAGGGCTTGGGGGGGGGGGGGGGGGGGGGGGAGACACGTGGCTAGTTATCATGGGGGGGGGGGGGGGGGGGGGGAGACACGTGGCTAGTTATCATGCTTCATTCCCACGAAAACTACAGCTGCCAGTTTGGTATCATAAGTCAGATCATTGATTGGAGACCTACAGACAAAGATTTTGCTGGTTAATTCATTATCAAACATGATAAGGCATAGCAGCGAATATTTTCATACCGATCAAATACAAACCGAACCACGTGGACAGTGGTAGTGTGGTCATCGTACATTGGCAAGGATCAGTGCGACCCAGATAAGATTCTCTGTGAGTATGGTCACTGACCGGACAGTGGGCTTTAAGCCGTTGCGCGCAAGGTGGGGGTTAAAAAGATTAGTTCTCGTGACCCTCCCAACACAATGGGCCAGTCTGGTAAAATTAGGGGCCGTCGATGCGTCTATACTAAGAATATACAATACCTCTTCCGCTGAAATTTCTATTTCCTGCCCAATTTTGGAGTTCTGAATGTTGGCATTAGTGATATTCCACCGGTTGATTTTCAGTTTTCACTCATACTCAAGATGATCTATGTAGAGTTTGTGTATGAATCTATATAATTCACAAAATTCTCCACCTTTGAATGCAAAAGGCTTTTTTTTAGGCCACCTGCAGGAACCAGATTTTGCATGTTAGTTTCAAATACTCTGGACAGTGCACCGAAGTTTGGATTTTTTAAATTGATTTTGCTTTTCTAGTTTGCTTTGTGTCGCTGACTGCTCGCCTTTGATCTTTTTTTTTTCACGAGCACATAACCATGATGTGAACACTTTCTTTAGGTCACTGCTGTCATCTGATTTAAACTATTTGACGTGCTCGAGGCTAAAATCAGAACACAGGAACACCTTGCTGCTTGCTCCACCAAGACAAATACTGACAGGGTAGAAAGTGATAAGTGGGACAGTAGTTGGGGGGGTCCACATAGAGTGCAGCTTTTAAGTTAATAAATTATATGAAAAAAAGTGTTTCATATATCTTGATGCTCTCACACCATCCAAATTATACATGTCCCACTTGCATTTCCATCTTTTAAAAATCTTCAATGTTCAACAATAGAAAGTGGAAAATTTACCTCATTTCCAGATCACTTTCCTTGACCTTGGTGATGTCTGCAAAAAATGTCGCACTGTTTGCTACAGACTTGGCATCCCCTTCGATTTCTGGTCTCTTTTCAGCAACACATCTTTTAGGTTCATCTGCTGCTGGCTTCTCAGTTGTGACAGGAGTCTCTTCTTCAGTGGTACTTGACTCAGCAACAGGTTTAGTTAAGTCAGTCAAGAAACGGCAGCGTCCTACATCTGCTCTTTTGTATTGCTTTGCATCACTCATGGACAGAAGTCTGAAACATGTAATGGAGATCGTATAGAAGTCTGACGCATGTAATCAAGATTGTACAAATGTCTGAGACATATAAAATTATAATCAAGATTGTATAGAAGTCTGAAATTTGTAATAAAGACTTTATAAAACTCTGAACCATATAATCAAGATTGTAAAGAAGTCTGAAACATGTAATCAAGATAGTGTAGAAGCCCGAAGCATGTAATCAAAATTGTTAGAAATCTGAAACATGTACTCAGGACTGACTATGTATTAAATTCATCATAACATTTGCCCACATATAAGAAATATTTGCTAGTCAAAGTTCATAATTCAACTGAGGTGAAACAAACTGCTTCTCTTCTTTACTGTACATCCTCAATGTTTTGCTTTGAAAGATAAACTAAAGCTGAAATGTCATATTCCATCCTTAGGGTCACCACTCATTTTTGTTTTTGGTACCATTGCATTTAGTTGAACTGAAGGAAGAAGTTAGATTACCACCTAACATTTGAGAATATTTCAAATTAAAGTTTCTTATACATTCCAATAAATGACCTTTTTTAAATTAATTTTCCGCTGAGTGTTGGTTGGTCCTGCAGATTCAAACAACATTTATCACATTCTATGGTAAAGTGCTCAGTGTAATTTAGTTGGCCCGTTGGTCCTACACACATTTTCAACACTCTAATGAGTGGTAATTAATAATTCATAGCAAAGTAGGATGTTTGGATGGTATCTAGGGTGTATCTTCTAATTGCAATTCAGTCCATCCGGCCAGCCAGAATAAGTTCCATCCTATATACTTCCCCCCCCCCCCTCCCCCATTTCATTATATTATCATTCAAAAACATGGCAGGAAATGTAGTTTGGTTTCAAAACCACAATGCAGATCCTTACACTCCGTTAGCAATGACGTCACTGATGCAACCGTCAAATCCTTTGTTGGTGGCCGCAATGTCATCAACATCTATCGGTGATCCCCCTAAGTACAGGTCACCAACATCGTTGAAGTTTATATCTTGTGCATCTCCAGTTGCCAGAACTTGGTCATCCACATTCAATTCAACTCTGGTGATTTTACATGAAATTATCAATTGTTGCATGAGAAGTTGGCAATAAGTTTTAATTTAATGCTATTTCTTTTGCATTCTAGATGCCCATATATTGTCAACAAATGTCATATATATGAAGCTTCGATCTCTCTATTTCATATAAATTAATATAATTGGTGAGTAACATTCGAAGTTACAAAGACAACGGTAGGGAATATAGGGTCATCTTTGATTTATCAATCAATATTTCTCCAACCAACACTGTGGTTACTGACCAACTGGTGATATTGCCACTTGTTGCAAAGACCTGTCTGTCAAACTTCTTTTCTTTATGTTCAAATTAGGCTTATCAGACTGAAGCTCATTGTGGACTGAAATACACTCCATTAAGACAATGTCACATGTTTCTCTTCCACACATTAAATGCTACAGTTGGACACCTACAGTGTTCAGGAGATGCTTTAAGTCTCCCATTAAAAAACAAGAAAAAGATTTTAAAATTTGCTTATGATTTAACTTACTTTCTGCCATCCTTGATCAGAGAGACACAGTGCATTTTTTCATCGTTATATCTCCCTCCATTTGATCCAATGACAACCGGTTCATTTCCATCAGATCTGAGTCTTGCCTCTAGATGGCCATCAACCATTGAAAGAGAGTAATAATTCTGAAAGAAATAAACACACAGTACAGGCCCATTGCGCATATAAGCCATCTTTGAGGTAAGGACCGACGCATCACCATGGCGATTGTGGTATTGATTTTGATTTGTTAGCTGATTTGCACTGCAAGCACTTCAGGCATCGCAAACCAATCGGTGGCGAGCTAAAAGTAGTTCACTACAGTAAACAATGACACGTCTGTACATGCACATGGGAGACATTCGGTCAATTCTTTCACTTCCTTTCCCTTGTTTACAAGGATGGGAGGGAATCTGACCTGTTTGGATTCATCCTTGCCACCCCTGTCATAACAATCAACTACAATGCAACCAGCAGTAATTTAACCACTTAGACATATCTTGAAGTTACACTCATCAGCTGATCCATCGGCCATCTTGGGTGTCAGAAGAACAAAACAAAAACACCCTGTGATGTCATTCGCAATGGGTCTATACATGACCAGGAATAAAATCTTTAATGTCTATAAAATTTTTGAAATAGTGATAAGGGGGGCTACACATAAAAGAATTCACGTACAGACAAATTTATCACATAAAAATTCATGTAATTTTGAGAAATACGGGGACAATGTGAGAACATGTGCTGAACAACTAGCAAAAATTTTTACTTTCATCTTCAACAAATCCTTTCAAAACCATTACATACCAAACATTTGGAGATTGTCAAAAATCTTACCTGTCCCCAAAAAACCAAAAATATCTGAAATGAATGACCTTCGCCCAGTTGCATTAACTTCCATTATCTTTAAATGCTTTGAAAAACTTGTTTTAACTGAACTAACGAAGGAGGTCAAACAAAATCTCGATCCTTTGCAATTTGCATACAAAGAAAACAGGAACACAGAAGACGCCTTATTGTTTTTATTGCATAACATCTACAGTCATTTAGACACTGGTAAAACCTGTGTTCGTGTGCTCCTAGTCGATTTTTCGTCTGCGTTTAACACCATACAACCGCACTTAATGTTTCAAAAGCTTACCAACCTACACGTGAGTTCTTTTTTAAAGAACTGGATCTTCGAATTTCTAACACAGAGAAGCCAGTTTGTGGATATAAACAACACATTTTCCAAATTACTCACAACAAACACAGGAGCGCCACAAGGCTGCGTGCTGTCACCTGCCTTGTATACATTGTATACAAATGATTTCACTGTGACACACAACAACGTTTACCTTCTTAAATTTGCCGACGACTCTGCTATTTTAGGCCTTTTACCTAACTCTGGCCACGAATATTCTAACATTGTACAATCCTTTCATTGTTGGTGTAATAACAACTATCTTCTACTGAATGTTAAGAAAACAAAAGAGCTTGTTTTTGACTTTAGGAAAAATAACAACGATCCTGTTTGCCCTCTTACTATCAACAATGAAGAGGTTGAAATTGTCACAGAGGCCAAATATCTTGGCATTACTATTGATTCATTGCTTAACTGGCATGCGCATGTAACATATGTATACAAGAAAGCCAACCAGCGCATGTATTTCCTCAGAAAGCTCCGCTTTTTAAAAGTTAGCAAAAGCATTCTGAAAATATTTTACACCATGGCTATTCAGAGCGTTTTGATGTATGGAGTTGTCTGTTGGGGAGGAAACATCTTACAAAAAGATAAAAATAAGATCAATAATTTAATTAAAAAAGCATCCAAAATTTGTATCTGTGATCTGCCATATTTTGATGAGCTGTACACTGGTGCTTGTATTAAAAAAGCTAATATTATTATAAATGACCCCCAACATCCCCTGAACAAGGAATATATAAGATCTGTAAGAAGTTTAAGGCTGTTGTCAAAGAAAACTAAAACTGAGCGCTACTTTAAATCGTTTATTCCATCATCAACTAGGATGTTTCAATGTCGTCACCTTGATCGTAATCTGTGCACAGTTGAATTATGTCCTGCGTGTCAGGTCAATGTGTTTTAGTTAGGGAAGCATATTGTGTGCACTGTTAATTTTGTTAATTTAGTTAATTTATCAGTGTGTGTGTATATATGTGTGTGTGCGCGCTATGTGTCATACTTTCTGCTTCTGTGGCTGTATTGTTGTGTATTCAATGATCAAAACAAATTTCCTTGTACAAGGACGAATAAAATTTATCTTATCTTATCTTATCTTATCTTATATTATGTTGCCAACCGTAATATGGTAATACAGAAGATGAGATCAACAATTATCTCACTATAAACACCACTCTTTCCTATGCTGACACATTAAAGTAGTCCTTTTAAACCACAAAAAAAATTTCAAATAACATTCCTCACCAACTTTCACTTACAACTTCATTTGTAATACACAGTCAATTGGAAACTATTACCTCCCCTGGGATATCTCTGGCAATGAAAAGAATGCCGTCCTCCTTCGAGGTGATGAATGTGAGGGAAATATCATTCTTCTGGTCGGCGAAATCTGTCTCCTTACTTTGTAAAATAAGGTAGCCATTTCCTCTGAAATCAACATTATGAATACCCTGCAGAGAAGAAGAAATGAAGTACAATGAATTTAACTTGAGTATTTGGGACAATGAAAAATACTTTAAAGAAGTGGTTAACAGTTATAGATGCATGCCTGATGCTTAGGTTTGCTCTTCAACAAACAGGATTTGTCCTCACATAGGCAATGTCAGTGACTAATTTTGGCCAGTGCCTTGTGGAGTACACTTTTTAAGTAGATATGTATGTTCCCAGTCTCATGTCAGAGCTACTTGCCCAGGAGGTGTTGTAACCTTATTCCATTTTCAAAGAAATCAGTCTTTTTTTAAAGAAATGACAAATGTTCTTGGGAATTTATAAAACTGGTAGTGTGACATTTTTTGCTTGGTTTCACTATATTGTTAATCTCTTATTGCATTTTCAGTTATTCTCCTGCTAATCAGTTCTGCCATACAAACGCCGAGTGACATAACTAACAGCATGACCTTTTTCTACTTTACTGTCTCTATGAACTTGTCTCACACATAATTCTTTTATGTCTAAGGCAAACAGACGCATCTGCTACCAAAATGGTAGTTTCTAGTGTGGCAAACTCATAAATAAAAGCAGTTATATATACAGCCATGCTGCACAAGTTTTTTGTGTTTTGCTAAAAATTATGAAATGAGCACATATGTCACTCTGCCTTTGCACAACAGAGTTGGCTTAAAAGAAAGACATTATTGACACTGATATTGTAAAACCAAATAATTAAATAGGAGGTTGGAGATGAATATCACATCAAAATCTCAACCTCCAAACAAGCACAAACAAAACAAAACAAAATAAACAAAAAAATTATTTTTAAGATACAACCTCTTGCCTCCAATAGCTTCTCATATGATTAATTTCCATTACTGGGTACTCACATTTTCTCTACAAGTTGAGCTGGCTTGAACATTTACTTTGACACTGGTGTCATCATCTGGCGCTAATGTCATGAAGTTCAGATTCCTCATACAGCCATAAAAATAGGCCTCACTGGTGTTTCTGTAAATTAAAATAAAAGACCATTTCTCATCACAAGCTAACATGTAACAGCTAACAGGCATGTACCTTTTCAAACAATGCATGAAAGGGTCTCCACACAGTGGAACCATTATACGATTCGTGCACATCACAGCACAGCATCGAGAAGTAAGCAAGACGTGAGCAAAATGGTTGTCGCACATTCTACTTTCGATTCGCTTACGTTTCGTCACTGCCTGAGAAAAGATACAATACACTTGAAGACGGATAGAGAGATAATGGATTCATGGATAATAATATAATAATAATAATAATAATAATAAAGATGACTTTATATAGCGCCCATTCCCAGCTGAGTCAGCTCTACTAGTAAGCGCTTAATTTATATAGCATGCATACAAATCACATAATATTAAGAGGATACAATATTCATACTTACACGCATTCCCTAGGCACATAATTTACATTAATAATTTTTTAATAATTCAAAGTACTTTCTGTAAAAATATGTTTTGAGTCTGCTCTTGAATAGCAATAGCTCCAATGATGTAGAATGTTTCATGTCTGAAAGAATGTTATTCCAGACTCCAGACTAGAGGACCAAATAAGGTGAAAGCTCGATCTCCACATTTCTTTGTGTTAGTGTGAGGGATGGTAAGCAGGTTTTTTTCTGTGTTGATCTTAATGTTCCGGGTGGCAAATAATTAATCAATCAGTAGGGCACTAATATAAGGTGGTGCTTGAGAACATTTTGGATGCAAGAGAGAGAGAGAGGGAGAGAGAGAGAGAGAGAGAGAGGGAGAGAGAGAGAGAGAGAGGGGGGGGGGAGAGAGAGAGAGAGAGAGAGAGAAATGGATATGCGAGTACGGGTGTGTCTTTGTGATATGGGGACTTATATCCAATAATGTACGAAGTGAAATAAATTTACCATCAATGCCCAGTTCCTCTCCAATTGTCTTTCATTGTCTATTTATATGTACTCTGTTAGAATAATTGTCTTCAGTTTTATCATATAAGGGCTGCCTTTTTGGCACAGCCGCAATCAGAAGTTCATTTGCGTTTGTTGATTCCATCCTGTATCATGTGTGTAGAGTGTAGAACCTAGATCTACTCGTCTGTGTACACACCACACCAAAAGCTGGGAGACAATCGGAACAAATTTTACTGCTGCACTGAAATGCTCTCGATACAAAACATCTATCGAGACGTCAGCGAGACGACATTGTTAGTGAGGCGGATGCACTGTGGTGGCAATATTGAGAGAAAGAGGTATTCCCGTGTTACCGGTTGCCGTACGACAAGTTCATCGGGGTCTAGAGCTGGTATCGAGACGAAACTGCGTCTAAAATGGTTGCACTGTGTGGGTCCCTTAAAACAGAACGGCTTCGATTATTTCCATGAACTGCTTGATTTTTATGGAAAACAACAAATATACTGATAATAATACTCAAAATATCGTTGGTCAGCTGTTGGAACCTCGTCAGCCTAAACTCAAAAGTTTGCGGCTGTTGGTAGGGAACCTTAGTATTTTGCATAGTAAGCTATAGGTAGAATGCGCATATCTGCCATCTTTGGGGTAAGGACCCACCCGTCACCATGGCGATTGTGGTATTGATTTTGATTCGTTATCGGATTTGCACTGCGAGCACTTCAGGCGTCGTGAACCAATCGGAGGCGAGCTAAAAGTAGGTCGCTACAGTCAACAATGGCACATGTGTACATGCACATGGGAGATGTTCAGTCAATTCTTTCACTTCCTTTCCCTTGTTTACACTGAAGGTAGGGAATCTGACCAGCTTGGATCCATCCTTTCCACCCCTGTCGTAACAATCAACTACAATGCAACCAGCAGACATTTTAATGCTTTAAACATATCTCGAAGTTACACTAATCAGCTGATCCAACGGCCATCTTGGGTGTTGGAAGAACAAAACAAAAACACTCGGTCATGCGCATTCTACCTATAGCTGAGCAGGGAACACAACTGTAGCATCTGCAAGCTATCCCTTGCCCTCCCCCGTTTTCTTGTTACACTGGTGAGCATGTGTTCATTTCTTCTTGACAACCGCTAGAGTGTACTGTACTCCGTGACCTGACCTTCTTCTCCTAGTGAGTAGTTTTTTCCTCGCCCGCTTGTTGTCAGGTGTTTTGACTCGTTCAGTAAATATTAGTATGTTCCCGAACATTCGATAACACTGTGAAGAAGGATGTTTACGCCAGATTTGGCCTTGAGTGATGTAACCTGATGACGTATTGATGCGTGATTGGTTAGTTTGTGCGAGGGCAAAGGTAACGTTTATTTCGGGAACTTTCTGTAGGAATGTTTATATATATAGACCTGTGTGAGTGGTTGGTGGGGGTGAGTAAGTGAGTTTCCTTTTGTGTGGCGTAGATATTTAGTTTCGCTGGTGTCTTCCTAGTAATTTGTTGTTCACTATACAGTTATTAAACTTTAGTATTATTTAATCTATCGTCGGATCTCGTGTTTATTTATTTTACAGCTGTAATAGTTTCGTTTTCTAAAGGGTTGTAGTTAGATCAACTAACTCCCCCCTACTATAACGTGCTAGAACAACCTCAGCTGTTACATATTGGGGGCTCGTCCGGGATCCGACCATATTCGAGCGGACCAGATCAAAATTACTAGATTTATTTACATAGTTTACAGTAGAATATCATCGACAAGCTATCTACCACATGTCGGAGGTTATTGGAAGGCTTAGCCAGGAAGCGGACGCTATGGAGCTCACTGGGCAGGAGAGACGGGACTACCTCCGTGAAGGCCTAGAAAGAGAAAGACAGCTGGAGGCTCAACGACAGGAGAAGGAGGCTGAACGACAGGCTCGGGAGAAGGAGGCTCAACGACAGGAGAAGGAGGCTGAACGACAGGCTCGGGAGAAGGAGATGAACCACGAGTTGGAGATGGAGAAGATCCGCCAGCAACGTGGAGGCAACGATTCAGCGCAGAAGACCAGCGACCACGCCAGTTCTAAGAGACCCAAGCTACCTGCATTTCAGGACAAGAAGGACGATCTGGATAGCTGGTTGCTGCGGTTTGAGAGGTTTGCCGAGACAGCTGAATGGCCCAGATCCACCTGGACGACATCACTGTCTGCCCTGCTGACCGGGAGAGCTTTGGAGTGCTTCTGCAGACTACCGATCGACGAAGCCAAGGACTACGACAAGGTCAAGGAAGCGTTGCAGAAGAGGTACAACCTGTCAGAGGACGGATACAGACTCATGTTCAGACAAGGTAAGCCTGAAGATGGAGAAGATGTTGGAATGTTTTTGACCAGGATCAAGACCTATTTAGAGAGGTGGATAAAGCTGTCGAAGACGGAGGAGACCTACGAAGGAGTGAGAGATCTGTTCGTCAGAGAGCAATTCATGGATGCCTGCCCACCAGACCTTGCAACCCATGTGAGGGAGAGGAAACCAAAGACGCTACAGGACATCGCAGATTCAGCGGAGGCGTACCTGGTAGCGAGGAACCGGACGCTCAGCGGGAGCGCCAGACTGCAGAGCCGGCCAGTGCGACAGAGGCCCAACGGAGACAGAAGCCCACAGGTCTGCCATAGGTGCCAGAGGCCGGGACACAAGGCGGCGGAGTGTCGTGCAAAGTTAAACGACAAAGGTGAGTTGAAATGTTACCTTTGTGGAAAGCCAGGCCACGTTCGGAGGATGTGTCCAGCCCAGAAGGATATGGGACGAGGCAAGCCGAACAAGGCGGCGGCGGCTGTAGTTATAGCGGCGGACGAGTCGTCAAGACAAGATGTGACGACGGCTGACACCAGCATCAACGTTCAAGCGGTAATGAAGGACGGGAAGCTACAGTTAGCGGTGCCTGTTACTTGCGGAGGATGCAGTGACGGAAGGGCCGTGGAGAAACTGAAGTTACCAGTGATGAAGGGCTTGATTGGAAATCGAGCGGTAGATGTCCTAAGAGATACCGGCTGTGAAGGTGTAGTGGTGCGGCGAGCACTGGTGGACGACGGACAGCTCACCGGTGGGAAGAAACTTATCGCGAGGATCGATAACTCCTTGCTAGCGGCGGAGGAAGCCGTTATCGACGTGAAGACGCCTTACCTGACGGGCAAAGTGACGGCGCTGTGTCTCCCGGAGACCATCTGCGACCTAGTAGTCGGGAACGTGGACGGAGCGAAGGACCCGTACGACCCTGATACTGAGGTGATGGTAGGAGCGGTGACCACGAGGGCCCAGGAGAAGAGGAAGGACCGGTCTACGTTGCTGAAGGTGCCGAGGGCAGAACGGCACGCGGGAGTGGATAGAGAGGAACTTATCCGACTCCAAGAAGAAGACGAAGTCATTAGGAAGTTAGAGCAGAAGAAGATCCTAACTAATAGAGGCAATAAATCTGTTCATTTTGAGAAACATGGAGGAGTACTGTACCGGATCTACAAGGACCTGAGACAGGCGACGGTTATAAGGCAAGTGGTACTACCCGAGAAACTGAGGGAGTATGTACTGAGTGTAGCCCACGACTCGATCGTCGGAGGACACCTCGGCGTGAAGAAAACCAAAGACAGAGTTATGAGCAATTTTTATTGGCCTGGAATTGAAGGTGACGTCGCGAGATACTGCCGCTCATGCGACATATGCCAGAGGACGGTGAACAAAGGAGCGACCCCAAAGGTGCACCTGCAGAGTATGCCAGTAGTGGACGTACCATTTAGGCGAGTGGCCGTGGACTTAGTAGGACCTATCGACCCCCCAAGTGAAGGTGGACATCGGTATATCCTGGTGTATATAGACTACGCTACTCGTTACCCCGAAGCCACACCCTTGAAGAAGATCGAGGCAGAAACGGTAGCAGAAGCCTTAGTGAACATCTACAGCCGTTTGGGTGTGCCCGAAGAGATCTTGTCCGACCTAGGGACCCAGTTTATGTCAGATGTCATGAAGGAAACGAATAGACTACTGGGAATTCGACAGTCGACCACTACAGTCTACCACCCTATGTGCAACGGGTTGGTGGAGCGATTCAACGGCACGCTGAAGAAAACATTGAGACGACTGTGCGCAGAGCAACCCAAGCAGTGGCACAGATACATCAACCCGCTGCTCTTCGCATATCGTGAAGTTCCCCAAGAGTCGACCAAGTTTGCCCCATTCGAGTTGCTGTATGGGAGAACTGTGAGAGGACCAATGCACATTTTACGACAACTATGGACCAAGGACGTAGAGGAGCCGGAAACGAAGACCAGTTACCAGTACGTCATGGAACTACATGAGAGGCTGGAGGACACATGGAAGTTAGCGACGGAAGAACTCTCCAAGGCTCAAGGTAGACAGAAGACCTACTACGACCGGAAGGCGCGAGAGAGGAAGTTCCGCCCCGGAGATGAAGTGTTGGTGCTACTGCCGACGAACACTAACAAGCTCCTAGTCCAATGGAAGGGACCATATAAGGTAGTCTCAGTTGTCGGTGTTAACGACTATAGAGTCAAGATGGGTGCAAAAGAAAAGACCTTGCACGCCAACCTCCTCAAGAGATACATTCCAAGGACGTCAAAATCAGCAGCAGTGGCAATGGAACCGAGACCTATTGTGACCGAGATGTGTGGGATGGACAACAGTAGGAGAGATATCACGCCTGGACATGTCAACGCCATAAAGGACGGCGGCGGTGATAGTGCTGAGACTGTACTGGCAGAGGACGACATGATGGACAAGAGTCAACCCGTGGAGTCAGCTGGCATGACAGTCATCGAGGACTGCGACCTGGAAGGCGACAACGGTGGAACGACGGAGGACCTTGCCGACCTAGGAAGCTGGGACCAGAAGGAAAGCTACAGAGATGTCCAGTATGGAACGCAACTGACATCGGAACAACGTCAAGAACTCTGCGATGTGGTGAAGAATTACCAGCACGTCTTCACCAATCTCCCTGGATGCTGTCAGTTGGGTGAACATCGCATCGACCTGACGACAGAAGTACCAGTTCGTCAACGACCATACCCGGTGCCCTACGCTATGCGCGACTCATTGAAGGAGGAGCTTAGCACCATGGGACGGCTGGGCATCATTCGAAGGAGCTCATCAGCTTATGCTTCACCTGTTGTTGTCGTCAAGAAGAAGGACGGATCCAACCGAGTCTGCATCGACTACAGGAGGTTAAACAAGATCACAGTATTCGACCCTCATCCGACAGCAGCGCCATCAGAAGTGTTTCAGAGTCTCTCGAGAGGAAAATTATTCTCTCGGATTGACCTGAGCAAGGGATACTGGCAAGTGAAAGTTCGAGAGCAAGACATTCCCAAGACGGCGTTCGTCACCATGGGCGAGCACTATGAATTCATTCGGATGCCTTTTGGGATGATGAACTCAGGAGCCACGCTGAACAGGATCGTAAAGCCATTGATCCGTGGAATGAACAATGTGACAGCATATGTGGACGACCTGCTGATTCATACAGAGACATTCGACGAGCATGTGAAGACTCTCAAGGACTTACTGCAGAGGATGGACCAAGCTGGATTAACTGCAAGACCATCGAAGTGTCTGATTGGAACGTCTGAAGTAGACTTTGTTAGACACTTAGTGGGAGAAGGTATGATTGGCCTGTTAGAAGAGAATGTATGTAAGGTACGAGACGCACCCAGACCCACCACTAAGAAGGAAGTGAGAGCATTCTTAGGATTAGTGGGATATTACCATGAATTTATTCCTAACTTTTCAGCGATTGCATCACCATTGTCTGATTTACTTAGAAAGGGTCAGCCCAATATAGTTCAGTGGGATGAAACGCAGGAGAAAGCGTACACCTCTTTGAAGAATGTCTTTATCTCCAAACCCGTGTTATGTTTGCCAGATTTTTCCGAAGAGTTTGTCTTAGCAACTGATGCATCAGATCGCGGATTAGGCGCTAGTCTTATGCAGGAACACGAGGGAAAGTTGTACCCTGTGGCATATGCTAGTCGTAAGCTATTGCCTCGTGAGACAAAATATTCGGTCTCAGAGCGCGAATGTTTAGCTATTGTTTGGGCTGTAAAAAAGTTTACTTTGTATTTGTATGGAAAGGAGTTTGTGCTCCAAACTGACCATCGGTCATTAGAGTTTTTGAACTCTGCCAAGTTTGACAGTCCAAAGTTATTACGATGGAGTTTATTTTTACAGTCTTATCGATTCAGGATTCACTACGTAAAAGGCAGAGAAAATGTCTGTGCCGATTTCCTGAGCAGGGTATTTTAAAGTAGTACACTATCAGTGAAATGCATTGTAACCCATACTTTTGCCTACTGGATGAATTGCTAGGACGGCAGTGTTGTACTGTGGTTGGGGACGTGGTTCATCTGTGACTGAATGTTGAATTGATGGCTGATAGAGAGTCATGATGTGTTAGTCACATTTTGATTTTATGCTATGTCATATTTGTTACCAATGGAACTTGGTGTAATTTTTGGAAAATGTAACCCAAATGGGGACTGCGAGCAAGCAGTGTTTGTGTTATGTTGCAATGTTGTAACTTGTTTTGACCTAATATGATGAAGAAAGACCCTAACCAGTGGTCGGTATGTATTGGTATTTTTGCCATTGTACGTATGAGTTACACATTTTGGAGATAACCATGTTATGTACAACAAGTTATATGCTATGATTCGTGCACGAAGCATTATGTAAACGATGGGCCATCGTTTCACCATATATGATTTGTAATAATATCATTGACCATTGTTTCACCACAGTGGTGGCGTTGTGTTATTTTGACTAGTAGGCCTACTGTTTACTATTGGGAAGCAATGACGGTATTGTATTAGTTATGGTATTAGTGATGCAAAGGATATTACATTGTATTGTATTTGCGATGAAATTTGGGAAGGCACTGAAATTGTTAATAATTGTAATAGAATTAGCAACTACCTTTGTGAGATTGGGAGTACTGTAAGATTGTTATTTCAAGATATTGCAGACGCTGAATAATGTTTTGGAGTTGAAAAATATTCAACTTAAATTGGGGAGTTGTGTAGCATCTGCAAGCTATCCCTTGCCCTCCCCCGTTTTCTTGTTACACTGGTGAGCATGTGTTCATTTCTTCTTGACAACCGCTAGAGTGTACTGTACTCCGTGACCTGACCTTCTTCTCCTAGTGAGTAGTTTTTTCCTCGCCCGCTTGTTGTCAGGTGTTTTGACTCGTTCAGTAAATATTAGTATGTTCCCGAACATTCGATAACACTGTGAAGAAGGATGTTTACGCCAGATTTGGCCTTGAGTGATGTAACCTGATGACGTATTGATGCGTGATTGGTTAGTTTGTGCGAGGGCAAAGGTAACGTTTATTTCGGGAACTTTCTGTAGGAATGTTTATATATATAGACCTGTGTGAGTGGTTGGTGGGGGTGAGTAAGTGAGTTTCCTTTTGTGTGGCGTAGATATTTAGTTTCGCTGGTGTCTTCCTAGTAATTTGTTGTTCACTATACAGTTATTAAACTTTAGTATTATTTAATCTATCGTCGGATCTCGTGTTTATTTATTTTACAGCTGTAATAGTTTCGTTTTCTAAAGGGTTGTAGTTAGATCAACTAACTCCCCCCTACTATAACGTGCTAGAACAACCTCAGCTGTTACAACAACTCAGTATTTTCTCCTTGTGGCTATTTAATTAGAATACAGTCCCCTTACAACTATCTTTGCTCTGAGGCTAGGTTTAACGAGGATCTAACAGCTGACCGACCATATGTTGTTTGATTAATATGTTTTCCAAGGAATTTTTATTATCATTATCTATTGTTTGTTTCAGTAGTGAAAAGTCAGAAAGGCTACCGACAGACTTCTTTCTGCATGTGGACTGTATATGACCTTGTGCGACGGTAACGTATAATGATATCCAAAGCTATATCATGGGAGTTTTATACATTGGAGCCATCTCTGGGTTAATTATCATTTGGAATGAAATCTTACAGATTTTTAAACTTGTCAAGTCTGAAGGTTGACGGCAGTCCACCATAATACATAGGCGCTCCTTGCAAGTCTAGTCCTGTGCTGGGTCCTGGAGCAGCAGCTTGAATTCTCTCAGAGCCCACTAGCAGAACAGCTAAAAGGAGAATATTGGGGCAGTAGTAAAATCACAAATTCATGTTAATACAGCAAATCATATGACAGCTGCTTATTTTGAAATCCTGCAAGATGAAAGATTAAACTGTTGACTGAAGCCCGGATATAAATAACTCCACTCCGAATATCTTTCAGTCTATGATCTGTTTTTGTCTCCCAATATTTTTAAAAAATCACAATATGCCATTCTTCAACACAAAACTGCTATTTCTACCTAATGACATTCAAACTTGCAGTACAAAAGAACTATTATCCCTCCTGAATTTTCTATTTAACATTCTCATACCACATTTTGGCATGCCTAAATAGCCCGATTCACAGTCGCTGATATTTCTCACCTTTTAGCTTGCGCCTGTCAAAAGTGATCTTTGTCCATTGGTTGTTGTTGTAAGTATTGTTTGTCATTATGCTGGCTGCGCTCTTGCCTCCCATATTGAACAGAATGTACACTCGACCATCACGCAACTCTACAGTCAAAAAGTCACCCTGAAATTTAAGCACAGAAACAAGATTGTAGATCTGAATCTACTGGCTTGTTCTAACCTCACACTAATAAGATGATCAAAGGCAGGTTCGGGGGGCTGTGGGGTTAATCTATGGAGTCTTAATGTACCTTACAATGAGAGGATTTCAGTAGCTCGTCACTTCCTGATTTGTCAGCCATGGCATGAACATCAGAACATTTGTGACTTATTTACATCATACGACTTTCAAAACACAATTGTAAAATGTTTTTATTTTGGATTGTTTGCATAACCTGATGCAAAGTAATGTCACATATAAAAATAGAAAAGAAAATAGAAAGATGTATCATGATATACATTCTCCAAAATACCAACTGAAAAGGCAATGTGCAATATATTTTAGTGTACTTTATTGTGTGTGAAAATAAGATATGTTTTTGCTTTTTAAAACGCACGTATTTACATTGCTGGTTTCACAAGTCTTAAAATCATATCTTGAGCCTATGAATACAATTTTTTTTTAAAAACAATGGAATGGTGAAGGTAGAAGGTGAAAACAAATTGGCACGGCTAGGATCAAAGCCTTTAACTCTTGCAAGTGAGACAAGTATGATAATCATTTCACTAAAGAATCCACTGTTATAAATATCATGCATTATATTTTCTTTGTTATTTAATTCAGCCAAGAGTATAGACAATTTAACAACTTCACCGCTACAAGTTCTGCCCTGTCATATGTTGAACACCACATTCTCACTATCATGTTTAAGACATACACATCTACGTTGCACCTGCATTATCAACCTCAGGGCATACAGTGTTTGTCTAAAGCACAGTGAAGGGGTTAAGCAAAAACACCAACTGGCAGTTTACTGCCACATCCAACAGTAACTTATTCGCTACGGTAAGCCAGTTATTCGGCTTGTGGATTTTCACTTCGCTACGGAAAGCTGAATATTTGGCTTGAGCGGACATCGATTTTCCAACATTGATATCTAAGCCAACTTCTTGAAATATTGAATCCCATCCTGATTCACTGATTTTCCTTACTTTAATGTCTAATGTATCATGTCTTGTGTTTATACTGAGTTAAAGAAAAAAGATCTTTGAACTACATCTAAATTTCAAACTGGACAGTGTTGAAAGTTCCTGTCCATACTCACAAAAGTTACAATAAAGGGCCATTTACACGCACAGATAAATCGTTAAAAAATGAAACACTCTATCGTCTTAGAAGGAACCATTATGTGTAAATGCAAAATCTGATACAATTTAATGGGTCCACCGATGAATCAGAGAACATCAGGTGCTGCCTGATATTTTTCATACGATCAGCGTCAGATTTGGGAGTGGCGGGCAGAAAGTGAGAATTCCTTTGAAATTTGACACCCCGGGAGATAAAAATTTTAGTGTTAAAAATATTGAAATACTTATCAAAACCCAAAACTAATTGCATTTTCAGAATCAGCGCCCAAAAATTAGCAAAACGGTTTGTGAGGAACTCAATTTGGTGCATTATTTAAGGTTTTAAGTTTTTATGAAAAATAAAATTTGCCCTAGTGCATTCTTGTGCAAAATAGACTTCAATGTTTTCTTTTTGTTACTTTTATCTTGAACGGGATGAGATGGTGATATCTCCGTCAGGAAAAATTTGCATTTGCCAGTCTTGTATGTTCATCTTGTGGCTAGAAAGTGAAGTGTTGCAGCGAGTCGTTCATGTGGACTAAACGCCTCTCTCATCACTGTAGATTGTTTTTCAATCAAAGGACTCACGGTGCTTAGCAGTTGAAAATATGTCTCTTTATCCATCCTTAAAAAAATTGTTGAATCTTCAGGAAAAGCTCATATTTCTACTAGAAGATTTGTGTAAGTGAAAACGTTTCTTTTTAAAAGCCAGCCTTTCATCCTCATCAGCTACTTTCTTTTTCTTTTGTTACTTACAAGCACACACAGAGCAAGCAAATCATCTATTTAGTCGTCGCAATGAGACATTGTGGTTTTCTGATTCAAGAGTGAAATCAAATCTAGTTATAATCAAGGAAGTCGTGACATCGCTTCCTAAACTGACTGACAGATCATTACGTGTAAGCACAATACACACGACGGAAAAAATTGACAGATCTCGGGAGCGATACATCAGTTCCAATTCATCTGCACATGTAAATGGGCCTTAAGGAATGAGTTAAATCACTCTGATCTGTCATAACTTAATGTTAGTCAGTCACTATTACAAATTCTTTTACTTTATTCCCAACTTAAACACAATAGAATATAAATTACCAAAAGATATTTTCTGGGACAACGTATCAATGATTCATGGCCTTTATGAAAATGACAAAAATATGTTGTAAGTCTATCAGACATGAAAAACATACTTACAAGATTAGGATTTCCTACAAAGAATATTTTTGAATCCTCATAGAATGTCTTAAATTCCAATTCAATTTTGGTGCGAACAGATGAGTAATCTCGGACTTCAAACTTGGCAAAACCCCTTCCATTGAACACATAGATTTTGCTGGAACCCAAAGACACTTGTGGTCTGTAATGGAATGAAAATAAAAATAATTGGATTGAGAAAAATATCAAGAACTGTAAACTGCTAACTCTAAGCTATGTTTACTGTGAGGCAAAACATAATTCCGGTTTGACTGTCATCAGCATACTTCAAACATCAGAATTTTACTTAAGTATGAAAATCAAGATTTCAGGACAAAAAAACAACTAATTTTTATGTTTTGGTATTTCTCATTCAATTACCCATTTATTGTTCATGTCTGAAAGTTTCAATTAAAAAAATAACTATACATTGTTCTAAATCGCAGTTTTATATATATGGTATATCATGGCAGATAATTCCGTGGTCTGACAAAAATGGTTGTTTTCTCAATTGTTCAAAATAATTCACCAAAATATACATTTCTCCAAAAGTTCTTGACAAACCTTTATGCAACTTGGCAGGCTTTTTCTTTCCTTAGATTAGGCAATGTTGTCAAGAGGAATTTTACTAATTTTTACAACATATTTTTTTTTCGTTAGAAATTTGTTTTTCACCAGAAATGTATATATAATCCTTCATTTGTAATATGTACAGGTACATTTTTGAAAATTCACCTGGATAGTGAAGGGGAACATTTTACCATATGGACATCAGGATGAGATAGGATCAGATGGAATACTACTCTTAACGGAACTAATAATTGCATATAATAGCAAAAACAAAAAACAAGTCAGATAGATTTTAATGTGAAAATCCATTGCAGGAATTTAATTCAATTATTGTGGGAGCAAATAACGTGTGTGTCTTTTCCTCTGTCATTCAAGGTTCCATATAACTGTAAGGTTTTAAGTTGCTGCTACCACTGTTGTGTCTTTTGCTGTTTCAATTTCAACCTCACTGGACAACACCAGTTACTTACACTTCCATGCATGCAGTGCAATGTACTTCTTCATTCTTTTTGAAGTTATAGACGCCCAGTCTGTGACCATCCAAAAATACCTCACCAATACATCCAACAAAATTACGTCGGCTTATGTCGAGAGGACTCTGAAACAAAGCAGAAATGAGAGATTCAATCTAACGAATGGTGAATGTGCATACTCACTGTAATGTGGACATGTTAAAGGTGCAGTTGCACAAGAGGTTCATGATTTCCTGTTTTATTAACAATGAAGTAAAAGACATATGTATCCTAGTTCAAGGATCTTGTCATATTTTCAATTTTATTATCAAGTTCAATAACGTGGGGACTAATTAATTGTATAGTAATTGATTCAGTCCATTGATGAAAATCAAATTAACACAGACCCTTAACAAAAGCCTCAACGGCTAGTTTTAACAAGGTTCCAACAGCCACTCAAAGGTATTTAATTCATGATATTTCGTTGTTTTTCTCCTTTTCCAAATCATCTTATTATTCAGGAAGAAATGATGTAATGCAGTATAAGCAAATGAGAAACTGCCTGCTTCTTACTGTCTGTATCTAAATTTCATGTTAGTTTAGAATAGATACCTGGTAAATTTCACCAGGGCCTGCCAGAAAAATAGATGAATTCTTATTTAGATTCATCAGAGAGCAACCGGCTCCCATGCTAGCTGTTTCTTGTGGTGTCTTCTGTTCTGTACTCTCTTCCATGTTCCAAACCTTCAGTTGTCCTACTGATCCAACCCTTGTAAAAAAAAAAAAAGAACGAAACGTTCTTAGCAAAGAAACAACAAAGAAATAAAGTTAACTGGTAACATATGTAAAGTTAACTGGTAACATACTGTAAAATAAACATCTTTGATCAAAATCTGTGAACAAAACACAGATCATACATGAGATCTTGCCATTTCAATTTGTACATATCAAAACTCTGGGTTCCAGGTGACACTGAAACAATAAAGAATTTGCAGTATGTCTCCTGAATTCATGTCATGTCCATTTGAGGGACTTTGTTCTTGGAGGATCACTGCCCTAAGCATTTGGACATTTGCCTGCAGCGCATGTCATGTCCTATGTCCACTTATTCATTAAATTCACATAGCTAAACTGTAATGTCATCAGTCTTCTTAACTATCTTTCTCCCCATTTTTTCTTATGTTTTGTTTCATTGACTACTCCTTGTTGAAGTACATTTACATATCATCCACTGGGATAAAACATACATGCTTATAGCACTATGTTCCAATATTAAAATTCTCTCATGAACCTTGCAATAACACTGACATAACCTCTTTACTTTAGCGCATTCAATGTAACGTCTGCACTTTGTTTCTTACCGTTTCCCAACCACTTGGTACCATTTGTCCGCTTCCAGGACCTGACTGTGGGAAACTGATCCCTGACCCTTGCCAGAATTCCAGGTAAAACGAACTTTTGAGTCTCTAATTTCAGCAGCCAGAAATTCCTGAAACCATAAATATCCATTCAAAATGGTAGTTTAGTATACAATGTGAACAATTAATCAAAACTTCCAACAATAACTTCCCTTGGACATAATGTAGTAAATGATCAGCATTCTGAAAGTACCTATTTTGACCTATTTTCAACATGAAATCATAGACCTTATACATAATAATTTTCCATTTATAGATTCTGCACTCCCGCAATGTCTGCCTACCCTGCCGATATCTGAATTTCTATGCTTCCTGAAATTGCTAACGTTAACCTGCCTCCTTGCTTTTAAGTCAATTTTTCATATCTTTTTACACAAACAAAAAACAATCAGACATGATACGCTATTTCCACAGCATCTCTTCTGGAATAATTATGACACATTTTAAAACAGATGACCCTCAGTACTCATAATAACAAGGAACATGAGACACTTTGGGCACATGAAGTCTGGGGCATCATACTTTTCTGCATTTCATTCTGTGTCTTGCTATGCTTGAACCATACATTTTTATAACACAATACTAACTGAATTTCTTGCACTTCATTTCGCAATGATAGGAGTCAGATACCGAATACTTTATAAGGATCCCATACTTGATGAAAATATGGGCCAAATCAGATACACTGTCACTATGTGGCACCTGCATGGGCACTCTTGAACTCAGATAGTTGAAATGAAAAAACAATACATGCACAAGGGTATTTATAAAATGCTCCGACATTCATGAAATATGAAGCTTTATGTATCATCTCTGAATGGCAGTTGATAAAGAGTAACCTGGTAATGGGTTTATTTGGACTGTTATATAAGCATTTTATATAACTCCAGCAGGATGCCTCAAAGCTAATGCCAATGGGATTGACGAAAAGAAAGGTTCTAGACATTTGAGTACAGGGATGGATGGATGGATGGATGGATGGATGGATGGATGGATGGATGGATGGATCGGTAGGTGGGTGGGTGGATTGATGGATGGATGGATGGATGGGTGGATGGATGGGTAGATGGGTGGGCTGATGGATGGATGGGTGGATGGAGGGATGGATGGACGTATGGATCGGTGGATGGGCGAATGGATTAATGAACGGACAGAAGGACAGACAGATGGCTGGATGGTTGGATGGACAGATAGATGTATGGATGGATGGATGGAGGGATGGATGGATGAATGGATCGATGGATGGACGAATGGGTGAATGGATTGATGAACAGACAGAAGGACAGGCAGATGGATGGATGGATGTCTAGATGGATAGATGGATGGATGAATAGAAATGCTAGCTAACAGATAAAACAATGCTATGACAGTTAACTGATAACAATCATGGTGAGATGGAATAAGATAAACATCGTTACTTCTATGACATAGAATAGATTAGAAGGATAGAACAGGACACAGAAAGGTTAGGTAACTAATAATATTGAAGCTTGTTTCTGAAGTAACTGTAATACTGAAACACCTAGTACTTTCTTAGCTACAGGAAGGAGACTGAAGGAAAGATAGTAAGTATACTGTAAACTGTATGATCACATGAATACTCATTTCTATACTGAGCTTAGCCGCTGCTATTCTCTTCACGCCATCTTTGATTTGAGCTTATTTATGATAATATGTAAATAAAAAATCTGGCAAAAGCTCAGGCTACAAAATTTCACGGAAAATACTGAAGGAAGAGTTCATATCTGTTTCTTAGTACAAATTTAGACTACCATCCCAAATCATTCCTAAATCCACCAAACACTGCATAGTTTGCCATAGCTTCCCCAAACTCTGTTTCCAATAACTTTTCTACATATAAAAAAGGCAGCTGTTCCTCTCAAATATTTAAAATCTAATGTAAACAGGCATTATACCTCAATTTTTCAGTAAAATTATGCAATTTTCAAGGAAACTAAATAGTCACTGAAATAATATATCTAATAAACAATTCAATTACAAGAGTCCACTTAATATTTTATATTTTTTTGCATATCGCTTAACATGTGTGTGTGTGGTGGTGGTGGGGTGGGGTGGGGGGTGGGGGGGGGGACGAGACAGTGTAGTGCACTGGACAATTATTTCAAAACCCAAAAATGTCATACTTTATGTGCTTTGCGCCGTCGGTAACAGTTATGAAAGACAAGTCACTGTGAAAATTATTAAAAAGTCAACATTTCGTGGGATTAGTGGTAGTGTGTGAACCACTGTCATTTCATTAAATAAAACATCATTCCGGCTTGAGTAAAAGGTGATGAGAACTGTTGAAGTGAGGTTAAGTTACTCTGTCTGTAGCAATTAGAAAATGACAGAAAATTTCCTATGAGGAATACAATGAAGTTATTTAGAAAGTGAAGTCGAGTAATATAAAGGCTCAATACATATATCATTACATGGGTATGTGGTGCAATTTCAAAGCTGAAAATAAAAATTTCAGTTAGATATTTTGACAGTGCATCATGTGAGACCATACAGTAACACTGTCAAGGATTGATTTTGACTTATAATGGTAAAAAATAGCACTGTCAAAAATCAGCAGTTATAACATACGTAATATATTTTCATAAAATATGGGTTGAAATTTGTCAGTAGTATATGGTTTCACTAGGCTGTGCACTGCATAGCAAACAGAAGTGTTGAAAAAATATTAAATCTCAAAGGACTCTGTCTCACCTCTCCACCCTCCTACAAGTACATAAAAAACAAAATGAAACCACCACTAAGTTGATTTCATTTTACTATGCCAAAGATGCAGTACAAATGACAAAATGATAAGTGAATAACAGCACTGAGGATGGCCACAGAAAAACATCTCTAAAAAACAACTCCTGTATTGAGATAAATATTCTTTTAACTGGTACATTCCATATTTTTTTCCAGTGAACATTTTGGATATTTTATTACTGTTCTTGTTGTTGCTTTCTTTTAGGCCTTTCTTAATCAGTTAGGACTGACTGTGTTGATTGTTGGCACTCATAATGATTGGATAATAACCCAAACTCATAAATTTACAGTCTAATGTTCCAGGACAAGTCATTAAATAATGTAACAATAGCAAGAATGATAATTCATATATGAATAGTCCTTTCTTTCTCATCATATATATATAGACTGTTAAAATCAGATTTTCTTGTGTTTCAAAAGTTTGGTGGTAGTTTGATTCTGTTTCAGGGTAAATTGATCCAGCCATCAGCACTTAAAATTTTGCACTCCATCTTTTGATGGTGAAAAAGATCAAGTCAAGAGATTGGAATTCAACTAAAGCATAAATGCACAACTAACAACAAGGACTTCGGGCACCAGGAATTAAAAACAAAATTTTAAAAAAGTTAACACTGTAACAAGAATGGAAAATTTAAAAACCTGAAACTGGTTTTAATTCAATAGAAATGGTGCTTTTTAATCTATTGATAAGTAGGCCTGATTATGGCCACTCAGATTACTGAAACATGTGGATTTTAAATATTACAATTTAATTACAAGCCAAAACAGTATAAGTTACCTTTCTGAAATATTAAAACAGAACAAGGGTTTATGCCACACTCTGGCCAATTGAACATCCGTGTATAGTGTACAAAGAATTCACTTTAATCATTAGCAAGAGAATTTGCTATCAAGATAAGCATACTAACATTAAGGGATTGCTGCAGCAACACCATCAGCATGTCTGAGGCAGATCCATTCAGCTTGAAGGCAAACCGAATCTCATTGGTGGCGCTGGGCATAAGCTCAGAGCGATAGGATCTGTGGCACTTTCCATCTGATTGTAATGTCATTTTCATCTGCAAAATTAGTAAATTATGAACAAGACTATTATAACTTTTATTAAACATTTTATTACAATCAATGTTGGGCACATTATTTAAATCCTGTTTTCTTAGCCTGCAGATTACAGAAAATAAAATATATACACCTATTTATTTTCACATCCTGGTTCCAAAGTAGTTTATCGCAAATCATCCACATGCAAACTGGACTACTTTGCAATATCTTTGTTCTAGGAATTAGAACACCTTATTTGTCTGTGGAAAGATTATGTAATATAACAAATTTCCAAAAACACATATTTCCAATGAGGAAGACCAAACAGCTTCATTTGCATGTATACGAACAGCCTTTTCTCATAAATTTTTAAAAGGTAGTTCAGGGAATGAATTCTCAAAACCAAAGCATTTGGTTTTAAGAAAAATTTTTATACAGAGAGTTCAAGTAAGGCTGGTACTGAACTATGTCATTTAGATATCAATACTTCAAGGAATTACACACCTATTAAAATGCAGAGAACAAAACATTGCTGATGCATCTGTTAATACTTATAAGGATTGCTGTATGAAGAACATATTAGCCTCTCCCATCCTATTTTCATAATTACAAAATGATTTCTTGCTATTTCCTTAGCACAGCTTCTGAGGAAAAGCATCTCATATTTAACTGCAAAACAGCCCGAGTGGTTACTGAATGCTCAGACACAAATCTACCTTAACTTAAAGTAAGCATATCAAAGAATATTCAACTTACGGCATTGACCCTGCTCCGTGCATCATCAATTTTTGCTCTCAGACCATTCAGATCGTGATTAATATCAGCTGTTTTTCTGTAAGCTGCTGTGGCATTTATTTCAATCTTGCGTTCTAATTCCAACATTTTGCGAATGTCATCTGCAGCTCCTTTAACTCTAGCCACTATAGAAATAAAAGTCATGGAAATGGTAATTGGAAACTTACTCCATTCTGATCACTGTTTTTTTGTTTTTTAAATACTTGTTAGAATTTTTTAATCTGTTTCTATTTTACTATTTTTTTGCCTGATGAAGGTTGATCAAGTCCAAGAGCTTACTGTTTTTTCTCTTCCTAATTCTTTGATTGTAGTTCATTTTGGTGGTTTTTAAATGTTTCTAACAAGAAGCCTTGCAATATACAACTTTTTTTGCCATATTTTATCCATAGCAGATTTAGAAGCTTCTGCCTCATAAAATTAAAATAATCTGGCTATTATTAATTCTCTGAATCATTTTCTTGGTTCCTCAAGATCCACTTTGCTGGAATATTATAAGCTGAGATCAGAAAATGATTATGCTAATTTTGTGGGGCTATTCAATATCAGCAACATGTTACAATATTCAAAAGAAATAAAAAACAAAACAACTTGACTTCTTACAAATCATAGCCATATTATATTCTTATATCAGCTACAAATGGGGGGGGGGGGGGGGGGGGGGGGCTTTCAGGACCGTAGTCAGACTAAAATGCAACATGTGCAGTGAATAGTTAATATCTTTAACAGCTCAATATAAAAGACCTACATTCACTGCCAATGTCAAAGTTGAATGCATTGATGTCAAATCTTTTCAGATCTGCCATTTTTGGTCCAAGTGTGTTATTGATCTTTCTCACAAGGTCAAGAGCATCCTGAATGGTTTCCTCTGTATCCTTGTTCTTTTGCTTAATAGCTGCCAAGCGCTCCATGAAATCTGCAGATGATGGAATTATACAGTGTTAGCTCCTTTATTAGCCCCAGAATGAAATCTGACTCAACTGGTTTTAGAGTGCAGCAGAAAAAACTATGGATAAAAGCTGGAAATACCTCATAGGTGAACACTCACTCTAACGCAAAAAGGCAATTACGATACCTAAGCTGCCAGGATAGTCAAGATCACACTACAGATTCTGAAAGTGGCATTAACCCATTTACACTGATCTCTCTTAAAAATTTCATAATGAAGTTGGTGACTCGTCAAGAGACAATTTGCATCTGCCTTACCCAACCAGCAACCCAACGGAAATCCAACGTAACTACAGGACTGACATCAAGTGTGCACATGGGAATGGCACTGTTCTTACCTAGATATGCTGATTACAACACTGTGCCAATGTCCGTCTGATATAGGGAAAGAGCCTCTACAGTAATCCTACTAAGCCTACAGGAATCCTATACAAATATATGTCAGATTAGGGGACAAGGTGGTCTAGAGGCAAGGTGCTCGCCTCTCATGCCAAGGGTCCCGGGTTCTAAACCCGGGCAGTGCAGGCATGTTGGAAATTAGGATTTTTCTCATATTTTCAAGTCCCTGATCCTATTGGGGGGTAGGATCGAGTACCTAGTCTTCTCGGATAAGGACGAAAAAATTCGGAGGGCCCGTGTCACGTTGTGCACGTTAAAGACACCTTGACAGTTGGAAATCGTAAAGAGCAGGCCGAACAGGCCACTGCCCGGGCAAAATTGAAATCAATAGATTAAAATCTATCCATATCATCCCCCCACCAGCAACAACAAAATTTATTATTCATTATTAAATATAGATCTATATTATTATTAATAAATATTCAAATATTATTTGTATTGTGATTTGTGAGTTGTGAACTGTTGTGAGTTGTGTACTGCACCTAACTGGCTGCGTCACAATTTGCTCTGAGATAGAGAGAGATAGAGAGAGAGAGTGAGTGAGACAGGAAGAGAGAAAGAAGCAGTGTAGAGTGTTGAGCGCTTCGCCGGCGCTCCATTCTGCTCTGTGGTTGACAGGCTTCTTCTGTAAAGCGCATAGAGCATTTTAAAAATGGATATGCGCTATATAAAATAATAATGATAATAATAGATTGACCTAGGGATATTGGCTGCATATCTTATTCTTAAAAACAAACTTTATCACACTGCAACAGTAAAAAGATATTAAAGAACTCACCTGTTGGAAGTAAATCCATTTTTCTCTTGATTTCCTCATAGACCTCTTGATTCTCCTTAGTGCGCATGTTAGCATTATTCAGGTCCTTTTGAACCTGTGTCAAAGTGTTCACCATTCCTGTTTCATAACCAAGAAAATGATATTATCACTGCAATTTATAGTCACATTGTGATTTTCTCACTTTCTCTATGATAACATATGGGAGAATGTGGAACATTTCTGTAAAACCTTCCACATGCAAGCTATAGTAAAATCCATAAGTGCATTTTCAAATGTGGAAGTAAGAATCATTTAATTATGTATGAGGTTTATTGTAAAAGGGATACCATTTCAACTCAAACAACAAAAAATGCTTTTTTCTCAGTAGTTCAAAAATACAAAATTGTACTTTCAAAAGATACAAACTGAAGTAAACTTTCAAACATGAACATACCTTTTATTCATCGGGTAGCCTATATAAAAAAAATTGAGAGCATGAATTAATGAAATGTACCTTGTGCTTCTTTAAGGAGCTTTTCTGAGTCCTCATTTTGTTCCAAACTTTTCCTGATCAGTCTCTCCACTTCAGCTTTCAGTTCATCCACATTAGCCTGTAGTAAAATATTTGTAGTAAAAAAGTCAATAATGTACCGTTGATGGCATCATTTTCATATTCACAGCATTTTCTATGTTTAACCAATTCCGTTCAAACATTGGGTCTGGATGACTAAATTTATTTTTGTCAATTCATCAAAAAGTATTCTAAGATAAGGCTCACATTCACTTATAATAAGGGATATTCTAGTTATGTTATTCATTAGTTCCTAGAGTATATCAGGCTGAAACTATTCTTTTTAAATGTTCAGTTCTTTTCAGTTCTTGCTCCATGTTTTCGCCAACCAATACACTGCTAAACATCACTGAAAAGACAACGGCTATTTAAGACACCTTAATGTAGGACTTTCCTCAGAAATTTCACTGAAACATTAGCAATCATTGCAAAAAGATTGTTGATGGATGCTGATGCTGTTACAATGATGCCAGAAAATTCTGAGGATAAAAACCTCATTGATTAATATGCTGACTCACAATGTCTCTAGATTCCCTGGCAGCCTTCAGTGCATCGTTAGCAGATTTCTTGGCCTCTCTTATGGCATCCACAATACTCTTGTAGGCTTTAGCTGCTGTCACAGCATCTCCAGATAAATCTCGAGTTCTTTCAAATAACCTTGTTGTTTAAATAGAGAGTAGCTGTTTGTCATTATCCACACCAGAGCAGACCAAAGAAAAAACATTAACACAACAAATTCTAAAACTTTAAATAATGATGCTGAAAAGTAAACTGGACACTTTTCAGACTACACTTTTTATTTCAACATCTTCCATGCACATTTATATACATCTACATCTTTCAAATATCTAAAGACAAAGATACACAACTTTATGAGATACTATATCTTCAGTTTTGTGTTTTTTAAAATTCTTTTTATCATTCTGTGTGCACATAAGATGAATGTAAGTATGTCTTTAATGTGACTGTAATATAATCTATTCAGTTATAATTCATATCTGAGTATATTACCTGTCTATTTCCTCTGCTTGCATCCTAAGATCAAGTGCGTGTTTGACAGCCTCTGCTGACAACTGCTCTAGCCTGGGAAGTCTTGCCCTAAGATCACTGACTTTTCGTTGCAGCTCTGCCAGGGCCCTATCCATCAAATTATTCTGCCCAGAAGATGTCTGAATGGAGTATATAATATGTTTATATACATATAGAGAAATTAATTAATAATGCATTTTCAATGGTTTCATTTTGTCATCTCACAGTAAAGCAATAATTTCTAGTTCCTAATGGCAATTACGAATTAGGACTGTCTTGGTGACTGCAAATAGTTTTCTGTTTTTCTGACTCTCAAGATTCTTAAAACCATGGAAAATAGAAAGAGATTTCAGTGACCAGTATTAATATGAGGGTCAAAAAGTACACTGCAGTTACAGTAACTCGCGTAAAAACTCAACAAATTACTACTGGTAAATTCTGTAATATCTGATGCTAAGCGGTATTTGTAATCAAAGGGGGATCCAAGCATATTGTCAGTGCCGTGGCCAAACTGCCAATCTCCTGGAAACAAGCTTTTACAGGGAAAAACTCTTCTATAACAAATGGCTGACAGCACTGAGTTGTCTTTGACACTGCACGTCAGGAAACACCATTTCTTATTGTGTGCTTTGACAGCTGGGATGCAGGTGGCATAACAGTCATGCCATCAGAAGATAGATGAAATGTGCACAGTTTCTTGTTGGCGCACTGGCAGTTTGGTAGTGAAATGGAAGCCAAGCTCATTCTGTCAATGACAGGTCCCAGAAAAGCATGTTCAGAGCATCAGCTGGCCATTGGTCAGTGGTATTTTGTGTATGGTCTCCTGTGGTTTGTGCATGGCAGAAAATGGACTGGCCTATCAGGCACAGAATCATCATCTTATCTTGAAGGTTTCATTAAATAGGTAAAGGTCATCTAATGTTGCAATAGTTGATGTATTTCAACATTCTGGCTCGAAGGAGCCAAAAGAGTGAAAATTCAAAATTTCCTGCGATTGATGGCCATGACACCGACAGTATGGGAGTACTTGGTCACAGAGTATATTTTGAAAGCCAGGATTATATCAATCATTACAAATGCTAGAAACTAACACTTACAATGAGGTTCGTCTCTGCCTTGGACAGAAGATCCTCTGCTTTGGTGAGCAGATCGTAGGATTCGTCATGAATCTTTTTAATTTCATCTTTGATTTGCGCCAACCTGGCTAGAAGATCCTGGCAAAAGAAGATTTCAGGAAAAACACTTAGGAGAATCTTTACAAGATATTCCTGTGCTTCATTCCTGTTGCACATTGCAAGAAATATGAACTTAAATCAGGTAATTCTTCATGATGCAAGGTCATAAACTTCTTTTTTCTTGTGACCCATAGAGTTTTTAATGTAGTGAACACTTTCAGAAGGTGCCATATCACTCTCAAAACACAGCCTAAAGGAGCTGAATATCCAAGAATGTTTGGTTTTCTTTTTTATTCATTTTATTCATTGTATGTACGATTCTCGGTATAGGTATGACATAAATGTTGAAAAGCACTTACGGCCTGGATATTGCCAAACACAGCACAATGTAAGTGCTTTGTATTATCATTATTACTAGCTGTGGTATGTAGCACTGCCCAGGATAAACTTGTTTCTTTCTCTCTCTCTCTCTCTCTCTCTGTGTGTCTCTGTGTGTGTGTGTGTCTCTCTCTCTCTCTCTCTCTCTCTCTCTCTCTCTCTCTCTCTCTCTCTCTCTCTCTCTCTCTCTCTCTCTCTCTCTCTCTCTCTCTCTCTCTCAAATAGATTTTATGCAGCCAAATCTGCCTATATTTTCTTAACAAATAGGTTTTCCTTTCCTGTGGGGAAATTGCACCAAACTGAATATGTTTCAAGTACAGTCGCCTTTATTTAATATTTTTTTAAAACATGCCCGCCTTCCCTTTTCTCCTCCAGTAATCTGTAAACAAAACTATCAGAAACTATCAGATTCTAAAAAATCATAAACTGGAGCTGCCAAATTCTCTAAAAATCATCATCAGTCGAAAAGGAAAAAGTGCTGAAAATTTCAAGTAATTGGTGCAGAAATGTGATATCCATGCAAGCCACCAGTTTGGAGTTGTGTTTCTATTATTAGACTGTTAATCTTAATGGAACATAACTATTATCAAAAGACTTGTAAAATTATAAATATTAAGGTCTCTACAGCAATGATGAACGGAAACCTCACAAATCTTTCCTTCTGAATTCATTTGGGTCACCAGTGAGATAAAGTAAGCACGTTAAATAGGAGCAGCAATATGAAACTGTTGCCATTACCTTCAGCAGTTGGATCTTATCTAAAGCTTTCCTAGCTGTGCCATCAGCTTCTCTTGTCTGATCCACAAGGTCCTCCAATCTCCTCCTCACTTCTTTTAATTTGCCTACCACATCTGTAGCATTAAAGTTTGCCAGAGAGATATCCCGAATCTTCTCAGACAACTGTTCTGCCAACCTGACAGAAGATGAAAAGTTAACAGTAAATCAGCTGGAATTCAAAAAAATGAATATAACATATGTACCAGCCAAGCAGAAGAACCAACATCGAAAACCAAATTTCATTGAAATACCTCAAAAGCTTTAAAGTCAATAATATAAAATTTTATGAAAATGAACTATAATAACTTTGGCAGATGAAAAGGAAACCTTGACTGGGTGATCAGTTCTTGTCAGACATAATGATTACCATGAGTGATTTAGTTATAATGTGGCAAAAAATCAGCACCAGCAAGAACACTATGTTGTAGCTGCATGCAGATCCTAATGACAAAGAACATGAAAAATGAGCATCAATCTGAAAATGAAGTAAGCCTTTCATCACAAGTTAATTCTTTCTTAGGCAAAAGTAACAAACTAAAATATGAAACTCCTAAATTTCATACAGCAAGACAAAAACCACCTCACATGTTTTCTCTTTTTGCAGCTCGATCAGCAGGAGAAAAGTCACGGGCTAATATCTCATCCAAAATGCGCTTGGCATTCTCAAAAGCAGCTGTCATGTTGACTCCACTCTGGTTGTAGATAAGCCTTTCAATCAATTCATCCAAGCCTTCCACAAGTTCTGCAACAGAAACGACATGCTGACTTTAGTTGAAATTTACCATGAAATTTGCGGCAGCATCTCAGTTGGCCAACACTGTTCATGGGGCTATTTGGAAACAATGACACATCGCGATCTTTGTTCTCTCTCCATTTCTGAAAAAATAGAGATCTTTGAGTATGTAGAAGAGGTACAACAAATGTACACTTTGACACTTGTTTAAAATGCGTTGTGGCACTTATCAAGCTGTTTCACAGTTTCAATTTATTCTATCTCCTTATCATAGTACTAACGCCACAAATGTTTAACGTCGAATTTCTCAGTTGCACACAAAGTGGAGTTGGAATGAACAAGAACTTAAGTCGTGACATCGCAAAAGGTTAATGTGAGGGGATGAACGACTTTCTATTTTTAATGTGCTTTCATGGTAACTCTAGTGCGTGAGTGAGGGACGGCCACTCATAGTAGTTTATGGACACTTGGCCGAGTACCATTAATTGGATTATTTCCCTTGTAATACTAGCGCGGGACCCGTTATTCACATCACGGTGAAAAGCGCGCATTTTGATTGGTCAGTTGGAAACGTTGACCACGGGGCTTCCAACTCTTATATCATGGCTTTAAGTTTCTTACAACTCGCTCACTCGTTGTTATCCACCGACAGAAAGACGGGAACCGAATTCATTTTTGAGAGTAGACAATACCCTATCGGTACAAAATAGGTACTCATGATAACGTTTGTTATCAATGGAGATACGTCGTATTAATGGACGAAAGTATCCCGCACAAATTTGTCCAATGTTGTTAGTCCTGACACTTTGAAAATTTATATTAAAACTATTACCGGGTTTCTGGTAAAAGTAGTCAGTTAGAATTTTAGCAGCAAGTTTCCAATTTATAATGGTACCAATTTTGTTGTACTTTGATGCACATATCCTATTGAAATAATTAATAAGAGGGTCTCGGATTTAAAGCAAACTATGAGTTAGACGCATGTTATCCCCGATAAATCCAACCTGGGTCAAATTTATTCAATTATTGCTGGAGGGGTCGTTAGAGTAATTTCTGCAGTTTACTGGGATACCTAATTGACTTTTGTGTGCACCCTTTTAACCGTACTGTAAATTCGATTGTGTTAGGACCCTAACCGGTTATGTTGTCGGGCTGGACTCCATGTCCGAGCCTTTCACTTGTGCAACACGGGCTACGTAATAGCTCTCCCGGACGTCCGCGCTGGCTCATAAATAAGATGCGGTTCGAGTGGTCAACACACTCCATCATAGACGCAGAGACAAGAGCCGACAGCACAGTGAACCCAGCCCAGCAACCCGGGCCCGTAGCAGCTCACAGGCTTGCCGACGCTTGCCATCGCCACCCCGCCCCATAAGGCATGCAGCGGTAGCACAGGACCCGGAGAAACTTTGGGTAAGTTGGAGACTATTATATTAGAAGTGACTTTAATTTGCGCACCCCCCCCCCTTTTCTTGGATGCCACGTAGAGAATGCTGATCTACAGAGACCATTATGAGTCCGGCTCAACGGTAATTGCCATTGTCATTGGACGTGTAGGATGCGCGATGCAGCGCAGTGTCTTGATGTTGTGACTTTATTGTCAAAGTTAACGTTTGCGGTGCTAGATGATAATGATGGCTCGCTAACCAAGCTATCACGATTTGCTTGTGTGCCTATATATAGTGTATGTGTAGCATTGCCTTGTTGTGGTAGGCAGTGAGGATTTCCTGACATGTTGATGTGGATGACTTATGTTATAGCGAGCGGCCCTAAATTTGTGTACCTTGCCAGTACCACTATGCTATAGAGAGCAGTGTGATTGTGTGCTTAATGTTTAAGATGTGTAATTAATTACATGTAGGCCTATTGGAGATGTATAATATTAGTTGGGCCTCACATGGGTGAGCCCCAGGATTGTTCTATGTGCGGCGGTGGATGAACAATGTTTCAGTGAGTCTACACATGTTGCAATGAGTCTCGCCGACATATATATATATATATCATGTGCATGTATTATAGTTATCCAGATGTATTATGCTTCTATGAGTTTCGTAAGTGTGTGAAGGACAGCCTCATTTTAAGGAATGTACACATTACTTTATGTATCTAGTGGTGTGTCGTGCACATGTTAGCCTGGCGGCATAGCTCCGCGGCTAAGGTCAAAGGGCATGACCCTTCAGTATCGATTGGGAAGGGAAGTAACCAATACAATAGCCCTGGGGCGGGTTAGTACTAATAATGGGAGTGGGCCTATGAGGATGGCCTGCATTGGGATGCAGCGTCTGTGTTATGGACGGTCAGTGGGCCATGTTGGCCACTGCGTTATTAAATGGAATGGCCACTCTGGATGTGTTGTACACCGGCTCAGCGGAGCGAAACTATTGTGTTCTTGCCCCTTCATTTGTTATGTCCTTCATACTTTGATTAGTACATTAATTAGTTTATGTTGCCAGTGTACTAGGAAACTCCTTGTGTATATGATATAGCCACTTGTAGTTGTTATTCATTAACCTTAGCGCTATTTTATTCCATGCATACATATCCAGTTGGTTATTGCTTAAATTCTATATTATGTTGTTGTTGTTTGATTTAATACTTAATCCTATTACTATGTATGTCCACCATTGATTGCCTGATTAATGTTGTCATTATATCCTAATCATATTTTTGTCATTTTTTCTCTTGTTCCAGCTTATGGCTGGTTGGGCTTCTTTTCTGGGTTTCTCTTCTTTTTCTGGGTTTCTTTTTCTTTTTCTTGGTAGGGTTTTCCCTATGCCTTTTGGTAGCGATACCTTTGTTAGGCTTTTGAATAAATAAGATTGCCAGCAGAACCCTGTGTTTGTTAATCCTGTGTATCCTTAAGGGAGTTACTATTGAACCCACGCAGTAACCACATTAGCCACTCGTAGTTCATCCAACATTAAGATGAAGCAAATTGAAAAAAGAGAAAACTATAGTACTTGATGTCAACATCAGTGCAGCTGTAATCATCAGATTCACAAGTTGTCTTTACTGCCAAAGCCTTGCCACTTGCTAATGCAGGCAGGTAGAACATTAGGCTGCTTTTTGTTCCCGGCCAGGATAACAATTGTTCGGAATAAAAATTTCTTTAATTTCATACTTGCAGTTGTGACCTATGCTGTCACCTGAGTAAAACTCTACACTTAAGAACATTTATTATATCCAAAGTTTGAAGAAATACTCGTCACATGAAGAATCTTCGCAACTGCAGCTCAGCTGTTTGACAGGCAAAGGAAAACATGAAAATAGTCGGGATGTAAAAACCAACTGTAGTCTAAACTGAACGATCTCCAGTCCATTACACTTTCTAACACATAACAAAGAAAAGGAGAAGGGTTGACAATTACGAAATGATGACAATGGACAGACCGTCAGTTACTCCAGAATTTATTCATCTGTGGACTAAAATAAGCCAGACTCAAATGATCTGTCTAACACACAAACTGTAATGACAAGAAAAGCACCATACAATTTTCATGAACCATTCAGTTTACATAACACAAGTATGAATTAGCAAAATGACACTATACCACCCATGCTGATGCTATTGACAGTGAAACTGAGGAAATTTTCGAGAAAACATGAACAAAAAATTATTATGTGCTATCAATAGGCAATTTCTTGGGTTTAAAGTATAAAGCATGACGAACTCAGATAAATCATTGGTATCTGGCCAAGCCTCCTAACAGCTGATGTTGCACTCAATACAGCAGGGATGGCCAAACTTGCTTAATGTAAGAGCCACATTTGATAAAAGAGCCACATGTGATATACTTAAGATGTTCAAGGACCACAAGATATGAACAAAATTTACACACATATTTATTATTACATACACATTTTCTTACAAAAAGTTTAATAAACATTAGGATATAACTATTAGGAAATGCATGGATGCAATACGATTTACTCATGTATGCTGTTTTATAAACTGCCGTGATGAAAAAAGAGCCCAGCCAACATATTTCCAGGAGTCACACATTGGACGTCAAAGAGCCACTGTGGCTGGCAAGCCACAATTTGGCCACCCCTGCAATATATAGCAATCAATACCCACTGCAAAACAGTTGAACAGAACAATCTAAACCATTTACTGTCACTTGGCTATTTGAAGTCAATTAAATCAGTTAAAGAAAAAAATACAGTCTCACCTTTTATGTCCTCATATGTCTGTTCTACAACTTGTTCAATATCAGTAGCATTTTTTAATAGTTTTGCTGCATTGTCATTTACCCTGCACGCCTCAGCTCCTGTGGTGCTCAGCTGATGATATCAAACAGATTACACAACATGTATAACATGCTATTGTTCGTAAAAATTTACATGTTTATTGGCAAAGAAATAGGACAAATTTCCACTAAAGCATAAACACCCTTCATTAAGATCTCAGTCAGTTTTGTAAGTATCACTGGTCACAAAAAGGAAAAATCGTCAAAGAGTTGTTCTCACTGTAACATATTAAAGCCAATACTGTATTTCACCAAAACTTTTGAAAATATCAAAATAAATTACTGTCACAAACTGATTAAATTACCAAGACATTTCACTGTCAGCCTTGGAGACATCCACAGCAAAATTGAAGCCCACCACCAGAAAACCTGAGTACATTTTTGTTTTGTTCTTTTGAATAATAAAATATATATGTCACGGTTTAAAATGCAATAGAGTTCTTTTTATAAATTGGGACCAACAAGAGAGACCAAATATCAAACTTTAACTAATATTAGTAATGGCAGGCAACTAGAGTTGATTTGCCAAGAGTTAATTCTCTGGAGGAATACAATTCGTCCACAGGAAATGTAAAAAAGCTATGTCCTATCTTTCATAAAGGATATAACAATCAGGAATCTCCATGAAGTAAAATATAAACTAGAGACAACAAGATTACATACCACACAGGAACAAACTCGTTGGAACAAATATAAATGCACACCCACATATACATATGTACAAAATAATTACATGCATCTGTTCACAAATCTGAGTAAACATGATTTAAACAGAACCAATAATACTTGATGATGTTACATTTTCCTTATAAGATTTTTTGTTAGCACAGAAATAGGCAATGAGCAAGGTCACACGGACTTTGTAACTGCAGTCACTCATTTACAGAATTTATATTGCAGTAACCAACAGATTTCAAATGGACTCAGTATGGTCTTTTTGTCAGGACTATGTGACGAAGAATCATGAGCTACAAGCAAACACTGAAGATCTTACTGTATTCAACAATAGGTTGAATTATTTATCTTATTATCTTATTTTTTCTTTTTGCTGCCACAATCAAGAAATTAATTAAAAGTGAATTTAAAATTTTCAATAAAACAAAGAGACATGGTTATAGTGCAAATGTTCTTTCAAACAAATAACAAGATGTATTAGTGAAAAGCACGTCAAAATTATTCTGCTATGTTTCAATTCTAAATTAAATAATCATTAAAATTTAAACGTGTTCTTTTATTTTATCATGACAAAACTCTTTGATTAAATCAGATTAACACAATCTTTTAATACGTTCTTTTGTGACAAGTGAGCAAGTAGAATGGCCCTGGAAATGAAATGAATGATGTGGATACAGTGCAAACTTGTGAATAAAAAAAAGAAGCAACCACATGTGCCAGTGCAAAAGAATTGCATTTTTGTCTTTAAAATGCAAGTGGCACACACTGATATGAGTAACTGACCAGCTAACAACATTTCCGCAGTAGGAGTGACCATAATCAGGCTGAGTCTAGATCCTTCTACAGTTTCAGCCAAACTATTATATCCTTTAAGTGACAGATTTTTGGCATTCAGGAATTGCACTGTTGCATATAATTGTCTGATGAATCAAATGATGTTTGACAGCAAGTTTTGTTTTTAGTTCCCCCCCAAAAAGGTGAATACAAAAGAGAATAAAATTCAAGCATTTTATTTTCCATGCATTCCTCTTTATGTTCAAAATCCTCTTCAGTAGTTATCTCGTGTCAGTTACAGGCATTATGTAATGAAAACATATGTTTGTCATCTTCCGCATCCCTGTTACAAATTTCATGGACAAACAAAGCTGTACGCATTTAAATTATTCTGGGTCTGATATATTAATATTCGAGATTTACTCAATTCGAAAAATAGCATGGAATTATCCACATATGAATCATTTAAAATCTCAGAGAGATTTTCCATTCGAATTCTCACATCATCCTAGGATCTAAAATATACTTATTACTAAAACACTATGAGACATTCTACTTTCAAATTTTAAGTATTTTATTTTCTTTTTGCAAACCCAACCAGTTTCTTGGGATTTCAAATGTAGAAGAAATTAAGCTATTCATCAGTAAGATGGAACATGTATGTGACATCAGAAACAAAAAATTAAATGTGCACTTTTTTTCTACACGAAACCCTATATCAGTGAGAAAGACACAGGTCATTTTCAGTATACTAGTTCAGGGGATCGAAAACAGCTCTACAACTATAGAACATAATTATAGAAAACGGTCCACAGTAATAGTTATTCTAAACCAGTGGTTCTCAACATGGATGATATCGCTGCGGGGGGGAGAGGAGAAAAGGGTGAAGGTGGGGGAGTGGGGAGGAATGACCAAATGGCCAATTAGGGGTACGAAAACATAAATGAGGCTGATTTGGTGGCAAATACTTTTTCTGTCGAGTGATTACAAATTGCACAGTGTCTTGACAATGGCGTCCGTTCTTTCAACTTTCAAATCCACATTATCATGTCCTTTACCACAACAGTCAGCGATGAGACAAAACTAATAAATCCTGTCAAGAACATGCAGTTCAAATTCCTCAATCATTCAGTAATGCCAGTAGCCGATAGTAGGACAAGCCAGCCTGCCGCATGGGTTTTAAGGCCAACTGCTAGTGCATTTCAGTGAAAATGCGTTTTCCTTCTCTTCATAATGAATAATATGGTGCCTTTTCTCAATAAATAAAGCTTTGAAAAACCTAACATTATAACTTGCATCCAGCCTGTGTACTAATGATTGTGTGTAGGGGGCAGGAGTGGGGGTGAGTAGGGGAGGGGGCTAAGAAAGAAAATCTGGGACTGAAGGGGGCGATTGAAAAAGGTTGAGAACCACTGTTCTAAACTTCTAAAATTAGCAAGTCCCGAAGAAAGCGCTGTTCTTACACATGACAATATTCTTGTATTAGTGAAAATAATGTTTATACTATAGAGCAGTAAAACAAAAAGAAATTTAATTTAACCATAAAATCCAAATTGTAGTAAATTATATATTGACAATGCTCCAGTTTAGGACTAATATAGTAAAGACAGTATTAGAAACTGTCATGGTAATATCTCCATGAAGGATATACTTAAAAAAAACTTTTACAGTCCAAACCAGTTTCAGTTTCTATTGCATCCATGATTGAATGTCAACATTACCCATTCAGCTATATTATTATGCAGGTACGTTACATAGAATACAACAATCTACACACAAGCAAACAAATCAAAAATCAAAGCTGCAACGTTTAAATGCTAAATTCAACAATGAAAGCTAAAAATTATTAGCTAAATAGCAAAAGCCATGAATTCAAAAACAGCAGAGACTAGATGAAAAAACTATCAGTGATACATGTCACAGGAGTAAGTTCTTACCTTGGCGTCACATGTGTAACGGCTCTAAATAAAATGTGATAATGGTATGTAAGTCACAACCAATAAGGAAGTACAGACTCAATTTACCAGCGCTGTGAACGGCTGCTCCAGACAACTATCCTTTTGTTAACAATATTATTTTAAATGTTTACATCATGTAGCACGGTGCCACTGAAGAATGCTGATTTTCAGCAAATTATTCACATTCTGTTAATAAATTAGCAAAAATAATAAATACATTTATTCCATTTTGTATTGGGGCCACAGTTCCATGCAGAGAGAGTTATTAAAACTATGTTTCAAATCACCACTTTAAACAGGATACTCCAGCACATATGGTCATGGACACTGTCAAAATAATCTATAAGTGTCTGAATAAATAGAGAATAGAAAACTTATCACAAAGCTAGGGGTGTCTGAAGGATTCCCACAATATTCCGTTCTTTTGTTTTTGCTTGACCTTCTCATTTGAGTTTCGTGGCTTTATTCAAAATTCTCCCTATCACTTAATGGACAGATTTTAACATACGGTGATTTCCTGTGCAACATTACATACACTTCAGTGCTTTTATTCTTGCTTGTTCCAATTAATGATTGTTTATTTCAAAATTGAAATCATTTTCCAAGAGAGGTAAAAGAAAATTTTACTAAATGAAATGAAGGGAAGAGAACTACAATTTGTATTGCTTCTCATTTCTCAACATGCAAAGCTGCTTTACATAAAGACTCTTTCTAGCAACATGCAATAACTTAGGGAACCAAAAAAGGAGTCTAATAACTACTTTTCACAAATAAATAGATCATGAAAAGAATAGGTCAAGAAGATGTTCTCTTCACTATTGGCTCTGGTCTTATAACAGGAAAAGAAGCTCAGCAAGCAAACACAATCTTCCTGTTTTCGGTGTTTCTGTTTTCGACACTTTTTGTTTTATTTTGTTTTTTGTAAACCATAAAAGTTTTGAGACATTTTAAATCATTTGCCAAAATACAACTTGCATGACCTGGTTCCTATAACAGTTTTTGTGTTAACCTGCTGAAATGATCCATCTCATGACCAGTTTCATTGTGGGTATATTTCACAAACAGGTCTTTACATGCTGGTTTCACACATATACTGATAAATAATAATTATCACTGAGGAATGACTATTATAGACAAGCTGTCTAAGACTACATAAGGACTGCGAGGAGAGGAGATGACAAGTGGAAAGTCATACAATGTAAATAAATGGAGTATATTTTGATAACATATTCTTATAATATATATTTCTTGTATTATATCATCGGTTTCATGATGAAGGGGCAAATAGATATCAATAGCTGTACAACACAAAGGCGAACACTTAACTTCTCTGGATGATGAAGGGGCCAAAAGCCAAAATCAATGTGGCAAGAAATTCAGTTGAGAAAATTTTGTGCTACTCTTATCATCGATTTCTCGCTTTTTCATCATACTACATGACACAAAAACCAAATGAGATTTAACAAAATTGCTCTTTTTGGGTAAAGCCCCCAGCAACATACTTTTGATAACCACAAAAGAGTAAATATCTCAAATTTGACCTATTTGCCCCTTCGCCATATAGATAAGTTAAACATTTGCCTTTTCGTTGCACAGCTGTTGTTATCTATTCGCCCCTTTGTCATGAAACCGATGATATATGCAAAACAGCTACTTATACAGTTTTAAATATTTTTTCTTTAAAACTCAGAGTATCTCAAATCAAAATTGCATTTCATTTCAAACATATTCATGAAATTAAAAGATACAGTACAAAATTGATGACTGTTTGTTTCTTTCAAAAAATTTTCACCTTCTCTGAGAAATTTTCCTTACTGTGATAGCTGGTTTGCCTGATTCACTGACAATATAATACACATCCACATAAACTCATCATGAAGCATTTGATGTTCAAGCTAATAAAGTAAAACTTCCTCGGAACGTCTTCTCGTGCTGTAGGATGGATTATAAAAATATTAATTTATTCAAGCTCAGTTAGAAAGTAGACTGGTTAACAGTGAGTGAGTTACTTGTTTCCATTCCTTTATAACAAGTAAACGTCATGATGAGTAAATTATACATTTTTGCTAAAATGACCATAACGTGATATTTACCCGGTCGATAAGGTTATCAGCTAAGTCATGGTATCTGTCAGCTTCTTTTTGCATTTCCCTGAATCCTTCAACTCCAGAGGCTTCCACAGCAGCCAGTTTGTCCTGAAATGATGAAAAGATTCCACTTTCTTTTTTCTCCATTGCAATGATAAAAAAAATAGTACAGGTGTGAAAACTGTGATAACATGATTTTATGATTAAATAAACATCTTCCCAAGTATCCAACAAGCTTATTGCTGACAACAGAGCAGTAAGTATTCTGAGTATTTGTTGTATCTTTATGCTTAGAAGAAGTAAATAACAATGAGCATATTTTAGAGATTCCACAAACCATAGCTTGATCAACACAGACGAGAAAATCGTTTCACAAGTCTCACCACAACAGTTTTATTACAGAGCTCATGATATGAGTGTTTCTTGGTCTTACATGGTCACAGTTGGCACACACAATACAGTAAAGGCGTAGGGCTTACATACACGAACATACCGAAGTGTCGACATGACATAGTTCACAACAAAACAAAGGAAATCTCGGTTTTAGATTAGTGTTCACTGCTCAGTTCAAAGTCATAACAGAAGGGCACTACAATATCAACATTTTTTTCCATTTTCATCGGCCATTCAACTAAGGCAATATGTAAGAAACTCTTTTGTTGTCTTGCATATGCTAATGAAAATATATATATGTGTATACCATATGTGTTGGATGAACTACGAGTGGCTAATGTGGTTACTGCGTGGGTTCAATAGTAACTCCCATAAGGATACACAGGATTAACAAACACAGGGTTCTGCTGGCAATCTTATTTATTCAAAAAGCCTAACAAAGGTATCACTACCAAACAAAAAAAGCCCAACCAGCCATAAGCCAAAGTCTCTCTGCTACTGGCGCAACTGGACCAGGCCATGTTTTGGGCGAGGCGCGCCACGGCAGGCCGCCGCCTGTCTAGGTTCACTGTGCTGTCGGCTCTTGTCTCTGCGTCTTTGATGGAGTGTGCTGACCACTCAAACTCGCATCTTATTTATTAGCCAGCGCGGACGTCCGAGAGAGCTATTACGTAGTCCAGTTGGACAAGTGAAAGGCTCGGACGTGGAGTCCAGCCGAACAACATAACAGATTATTGTCCTAACACAATCGAATTTACAGTACGGTTAAAAGGGTGCACACAAAAGTCAATTAGGTATCCCAGTAAACTGTAGAAATTACTCTAACGACCCCTCCAGCAATAATTGAATAAATTTGACCCAGGTTGGATTTATCGGGGATAACATGCGTCTAACTCGTGGTTTACTTTAAATCCGAGATCCTCTTATCAATTATTTCAATAGGACCTGTGCATCAAAGTACAACAAAATTGGTATCATTATAAAGTAGAAACTTGCTGCTAAATTCTAACTGATTACTTATACCAGAAACCCGGTAATAGTTTTAATATAAATTTTCAAAGTGTCAGGACTAACAACATTGGACAAATTTGTGCGGGATACTTTCGTCCATTAATACGACGTATCTCCATTGATAACAAACGTTATCATGAGTACCTATTTTGTACCGATAGGGTATTGTCTACTCTCAAAAATGAATTCGGGTTCCCGTCTTTCTGTCGGTGGATAACAACGAAGGAGCGAGTTGTAAGAAACTTAAAGCCATGATATAAGAGTTGGAAGCCTGGTGGTCAACATTTCCAACTGACCAATCAAAATGCGCGCTTTTCACCGTGATGTGAATAACGGGTCCCGCGCTAGTATTACAAGGGAAATAATCCAATTAATGGTACTCGGCCAAGTGTCCATAAACTACTATGAGTGGCCGTCCCTCACTCACGCACCAGAGTTACCATGAAAGCACATTAAAAATAGAAAGTCGTTCATCCTCTCACATATGTATAGCATGAAGTAGAAGGGTTCAGTGCACTGCCTTCCCGTGTAAGTCTATGTGCTAATGGCAAGCAAACCAGAGGTGAACTACATAATGTCTTTCTGTAGATATGGTATATATGCACTATCTTTGAAACAAATTTGATAGAAGCATACAGCTGACAAGAGCAATGTGTCTGAACCATCTGCATAATTTAATACATCCCCCACTGACTTTACTTAAAAATGCCACAGTAATATACACATTTCTTAGCATAATACCTTCTGCATCCAAAAGTATTCTGCAAATGACTATTTGTTTGCTGCCAGTTTTTTTCCAGATCTCAGATGAGATCCACTTCTGTTGAAATTGTTATCTCTTATTTAGAACACTTTTTAAGAGAATACAATGTTACTCACCCTTAATTCATTGGCTTCCTTTTCTATCTGGTAGAGTCTCTCCCAAGGGTAGGTTGCATCAGAAATATTAATTCTGATTAACGGCACAGATAAATTGGCAATATCAGCTAGTAGAATACCAGTGCATCCTGTGTAGCAGGCTGAGGTAAGAAAGAAACAAAATATAAATGTAGTATATAAAAATATCAGAATCAATGACAATTTGCAGATGCAAAGTAGGTCCATTTATGAAATCTTCTACAAATTTCTGCTAGAATATTAGTCCAGCCTTTTTTTTTTTTTAAATACTTGGTGAGGTACCCAGCACCACCAGGGATAAAGCTGTGTTCCCATCCTTTTCTCTCCCTCTCTCTGATCTAGACAATTTTCCTTTATAATTTAGTCTTGCTCCAGACCTCATGTGCTGCAGGCCACAAGGCACCAACCCAATGCATGTCAAATACAATCCCTCCTGTGGTGGGCTTATCAAATGGAGTACAAAAAGAGATCACAATATTTTACATATTTTTAACTTGTTTAAAAAAATTGGCTGAAACTTGAATAAACACAACATGTTGATACAAAAGTGATTAGGTTAGATTAGTTGACATTTGAGAAAATTAATTTTATAACTTTTGAAAAACTGTCATTTTAGGCTGCAGGGTTGAGCAAAAAAAGGGGCCATTGCACCCCAATGAATTAAGATTGACATAATTAGAAACCTACCACACAGTGTGTGCAAGCGGTAAAGAAGGCAAATTCAGTCCTAAAGATGGTTAAGCGATCGTTCCATCATCTTGACACAAAAACATTTAGTGTGATATACAAAACATATGTCAGACCTCATGTTGAGTATTGCTGCCAAGCCTGGAGCCCCTACTATGTCAAGGACATCCAGCTCATTGAGGGAGTGCAACGTAGAGCTACTAAACTAGTTAAAGAAATCAGAGATCTTCCTTACAATGATAGACTGGGAAAATTGAAGCTACTGACCCTGGAACAGAGACGACTGAGAGGGGATTTGATTGAAGTTTTTAAACTCTTAAAAGGTTTTGAAAATGTAGAATGGACTCAGTTTTTCAACCGATCTTCCTCAGACCACTTACACGGTCACAGCCTTAAACTACAAAAACCTCGCTCGTTATCCCAAATTCGACAGAAATTTTTTAGCCAGCGCATTGTTGGTGCTTGGAATGGACTTCCAGAATCAGTCGTATCATCAGAGAACATAAACACCTTTAAAAACAAGTTGGATAAGTGGTAGACAGTAGGAGATGGGTCGACTATTAGCTAACGCTACCCTAGACCCATTAATCCATAAGTATCCATAAGTAAGTAAGTAATTGTTACATTAGTACTTGAGAGGACATAATAACTTGAAGGAAACAACTAGAACGTGCAATGTTAAGGAAAACTAATGCAAAGCCACTCAGACAGATCTATTATAATGATTATGCATGACGCATAGCAGAACTGACAAAATAAATGACAATGCTATATTTTATACAGTTCCAAATAATTTCAAGTTTGGAATAGTCTTATATGTGAAATGGAATATCAGTAACACAAATTTATATAAGATTTTTCTGACAGTAACCAAATCAGAGATTTTATTAGTGGTTTTTTAGTCACAGGTGTCTGAATAAATTGAGAGCTGAATCAAACTATTGTCATAAGGAAATAGGTTGGACACGTACAAACACATCTGCCATCATCCACTCCAAATTCTGGGTCACTACAGGCTTCACAGGTCCTGCCTTGGATTCCACTTATACAGGGACACAGACCAGTAACAGGGTCGCACCTCTCACTTTCTGATCCCTCAGAGTTGCAGTTGCAAGGTCGACAAATATCCCCAATCTGCTGTGGGTTGCCATAGTAACCTGGTGCACAACTGTGCAGAGAATACATCAGTTTTAGGAACGTTGTCTCACAGAAAAAATACTAAAATGTTTGCACATTTTAATGCATAAAATCAAATGATATTAAATCTGCTACCTTCAATACAAGGCTTCCTCTAACTCTACATTGATGCTTTTGTTGTACCTTATTTGCATACCAAGAGAGCTATGAAGCTATGCTGTTGAGTCTTGGGGGGAACTTGCCGATGTCCATGCAAAATGAAGAAGCACCCATGCCAGCATCTCAAGACAGGGGCAAAGACCTCGCTGAACACAGCAGAAGATGTATGGAGGCCCACAGAAAGAACTGCTACAACACTATCAGATCTGCGTCTGCCCAAAGCTGCGACAACTGCACTAGATAAGGTCACTTTCCACACTAGCCTGTGCAACCAGAAGCAATGCTGCTCCAGCAGACAATCAAAACAGCTAGGATGCAAAAATTGCATGGTCCTCCCTAGTACCCAGAGCCCTCATCCACTTACATCCAAAGTGAAGTAGTAAATTAACGAATACTTTTCTGAAAATCCTGAATTTCTTAGTAGGTTAAACATCAACAAGAACATTTTCCATATCACAATCAACCAATGCACTTCAAATCTGGCCGAAGACTTAATGAATGTAATTTTTCTGCCTAACGTTTATCATGTCATGATACTGAGTATGTATGAGTGGTATGTAGAAACTGCATGTTTAGCTCACCTTGCTCTTCACACATTCACATGATTATCCTGATCTCTCCACAGACATTTTAAATTAGAATTTGAGTTCAAGTTTGGAGAAAGCACGTCGACACAATAATGGTCATTTTGTGCTGGGAAAAAGCAAGACAATAGAATATAGCAGAACGATTGAACGCCTAAGATATCTTTGAAAATCAATACCTTTTGGCAATTCTTTTATTATATACAGATACAAATGCAAACAGATAACCTGATATGGCCCTTGTACTTGTTCAGTAGACTAAAGAATATCTCCTGGTTTCTCTCTTAGATACTGTATCATTTCTAAAGGAAATTGAAATCCAGAAATTGCATGGCATTATCTCACCTCTCACACTGAACACCTGTGTAGCCTTCCTCACAATCTGTGCACATCATACCTCTTCTGCCACCAACACAGGTTGGGCTGAAGCTGCAAAAATTAAATGAGAAAGATGTTCAATACATAAATCAGCCTACCAGGAATCATACCATTTCACTAAATATAACCAAACTTACATTCATATTTCCACAATGCAACGTCAATATGATCAAATATTTATATAATCAGTAGGACTGCAGCAGGGTTTGTAATTAGTTGGGAACTTGTTCTTTTTCCCTAGCGTGGGGCATTGCAAACTCCATTATTTAGCTACATTTTAATAGTGGTATGACGTTTTTCCAGTGGATACTATACAGTCATAAGAAAAAAAATAATCATGCATTAGCTTGTCCTCTCTTTCAGTTGAAATGTCCATGTTTAACAAATGGACCACACAAAGTTTACTCAACATATTCTCTATATCTGCTTGATGTCACATAAAATACAGCGCTCTGATGATAAACAACTCCACCAACTTTTTAAAACTATATTCACCTTTATAAACTTTCAAGCAAGATTATTTCTAATTACTAACTGTGTAATCAAACTAGATAAAACTTACTTATTAGATGGAACTGGCAGTGGACAGGCACAAGGTTGACAATCATTAGGTGTGCCTCTGGTAGCAATGCCATAATAACCATCCGCGCATTTTTCACATAAATCTCCTGCCGTGTTGTGCAGACATTTCTGTTGAAACATAACATAAAATGTATCATATCTGTGCCATCTGTATCAAGCTGATACAGCTTGACAAATAGATTCTTAATGGAAGAAAGTCACAACATTAGTGCAGAGGTTGCCACCCAAACTCAGGGGACAAACTTCCCCTACCCAGAGGGTAAATTTGCTGCTATTTATAAATAACTGAAATAACATTACTATATCTTATCATTATTATTATTTGGACGTAAAATAATAATGTTGAAAACAGCATTTTAACATTTTCTGACTGTTGGCTGCTTTACTACTGTAGATGTTTAAACTGGGAAATTTACTTTCCGAAAGCTGCCAGGGGTAAATAAGATATGAATACTATTTGCAGTAGGATACTTGATATTTTAGATAAAAGTTACAAATCATATTTGAAAAAAAAAATGTCCCTTTTGCTCCTTACCAAGCACATTCCTGTCTCAGGATGGCACATATCACTATGTCCATAACACTGACAGGGCTTAACATAACCAATGATAGCTTCTGGATCAGCAATGTTAGGTGGCCCAGAGTTATCAGGCAAGACCCTGTAATATCCCCGTCCAGGATTCTGCAGATGATGGTAAAGAATTTTTGGAATCTTCACAATGTACATACATCTTTATTTCCATTATCTGAGAATTAAATAAGTGAGCAATAATTGAAAGTTAGCAGAATAACAATAACTTTTCAGGATTCCATTTTATTAATTTATCGTTGTTTGCTCTCTTCTTCGATAAGACTTCTGTTTTCTGCAGGTTTCAACTAGTATTTGAACTTTTTCCTCCACAGTAGTGAGGATGGCCCTTCCATCATTCTTCTCAGATTCACATGAGTGCACTTAAAGATTTGTTATCAATATACCATACTATTCACAGTGGTAAAAAGCAAAATTTCCCTTTTTCAGAATTGGTAAATATATAATACCACAGTTTGTTGTGGTCATATTTTTTGCAGTGTAAAGATTATCACTTACTCTGTTCTTGTATTGATAACACCCGTTTTTGTCACAGTGTGCTTGATGAACAAATTTGTTCTTTTCTTTTCAGTAGGTGTATGATGAAATATTACACTAACACTGCCAACCTACCTGACAGGATTCACCACTATATCGATCTGGGCATTCACACATCTCAACACCAAGGGCCAGCTCCGTTGATGTTACATCGGGCCCTGGAGGCTCAGCTTGCTGTAAAGTGATAGGTCCAAGTCTGTGGCAAGCAAGGGCATAGGTTATTACAATGTCATTTCCATAATAGACAAGGCTAGTAAAAGTTGACTTCCTGGTGAAATGAAAATAAGTCCTCAATCTGCAACATGCGTAAAAATATCTCACCACAAAACACAAGAGAAATGAAAAACATAATGTGACTCAGTTCATTCTTTCCACATCTAATCTGTTTTCTTTCATTTCTATCATGTGTAAAGTTGATCTTGGGGCAGTTTATGCCTAAAACAACTGTGACGGACACTATTCCTTTTGTGGCTATTTATGTTCACTTCACAGGAATATTTTGAACGACAGATCTGGGGAGAAGAAGAAGTTTAAGCAATTTAGTGGAATTCACTATTGAAATACAGCCATCAGTGTCCTTGGTCACAACTGATTGTGTGGGCTGAAGACATCCTTTCACCTGGGTATCCACACCTCCCAGGACCAAGAAGCATTTAGCAAACACCATACTAATTGAAAAATATCCTAAAAACATTAATTCTAATCCTGAGTGACAACCAATTTCCTTATTTTATCAGCAAATTAAATATCAAAAGTAGCAAAAATATCAGCAATTAAAGTGTGTGAAAAACTTACTCTGCATATGTAGATCTGCCACTTTCAACAGCTCTGATTAATATACCTTCAAGTCTTTGTAATACAACCATCATGACCCGACGAGAGATAGGATCATTTCGACCCGGAAAGCGCCACCTGTCCTGTTTAAACACAAAGAGGGAACAATAAATGGTAATAACTGACAAAGTTGTCATGATTGCTGGTATTATTTACAAAAGCAAAATCTTTAAAAATTAATGCTCTAAAGAATCAAGCATTAAATTATAAATGAACAACATACAATGTCCAGTTTTCACTGGAGATTTTCCAATACATGACCTAATTACTATTAATTTAGTTATAAATTATTGCAACATATCAGTAGTACAGCAGTAGATTTACATATGAATACAACATGAGAAAAGTATACTTGAAAATTAAAAACTACAATAAAAACTGGTATTTTATCCATTCTGATCTTTTGCTCTGTCAGTGCAATGTTAATTTAATCCCTTCTTCACAGTGATATAAATCTGAACCAGGGGTTCTGCAAAAATTGCATAGTGCCAGATACAGTAAGCATGACTACATTCAAGAAAGCAGTGGTTCTCATCCTTTTTTCAGGCAATCGCCTCATTAGGCTCCAAATTTTCTTTCATCGCCATACTTGTCCCCTACCCCACCCCACCAGTACCCCCAAATCCCTACTCAAACTCAACAGATACATTTCACAAGAAGGCAAATTCCATATAAATTATGATGTTCTTCAAAGTTGTTCAAGGCCTTTTTTCTGACAGCAAGCACATTGATAATTCAATATAAAGCAGAAAGCATTCTTCATCAAATGCACTAAGAAAAAAGATATTTTCAGTCCATAAAACCTTTCTAACTGTCCTGTTGAACAAGTCAGTGGCCACTCTGTATTTGCTCTCAAAATTACCCTTCATTCATGTCCCCCCCCCCACGCTCCAAAATTAAAATCGCTCCCCAAACTGTGATATCAGCCATATGGAGAACCACTGCAATAAAGTATTGGGAGAAAAAAATTGTCATGGTTAGAAAATGTCCAGATGAGTTACCTCATGTAGAGGAATATCAAACTGCAAGGGATTGGCTGGTTCAAGGCTTGAATCTCCTGAGTGTATCTGGATTCCATTACCAAGAATAATAACTAGAGGAGCAACAACACCCCTTCCTGGTGTGTCTATTGGTGCCTCAAAGTAATGGACAAAGCTCAGCTTTCCGTTGTAGGAGAGTATCTGTGAAAGGAAATTGTTAGAGCTTACAAAAGGCCAATAAGTGTTCCAACAATTAATCACTCCACTTGAAGGAGTTGGTCAAAATTTAAAACATGGTAAAGTGAAATATTTTAGAGCCCACTAGAAAAATATATTATTTGAATATACTACCCTGAGAGAAACTGCCAGTTTCTAGAGATATACTCTTACCTATTTTGCACAAAAAGATTATGCATCAGTTTCACCCTAGTGTTTCATTCATATCAATGGGTGGATTTTTTGTCAAAATTACCACTGTAAGATTTGGGTAAATTCAGGAATAATTCAAAACCGATAATAATTCGTAAGAAAATGTATAAACTACATCATAATGATCCACTGCAATGTTGAGCAGTTTTCAGAAAAACTTAACTAACCATGTCAGAGGGCAATGATGGAGGAAGTTCCCAGTAAAGAGGTCTGTCTAATAAATCACTGGGAACAAAGGTATTTGTATCATTGATGATCAAATGACCAAATTTCCTCAGCAGTGGCTGACCCTGACTCCGGTCCATCACCAAAGTAGACAACTGAATTGGCAATTCAAGCTGCCAGGAAAAAGAAGGACATTTTGCATTAAAAATAAAAATCATTTATCAAAGAACTGTAGTCCTAGACATTTGCATTTTGGAATGATATCAAAATTTCATCCCCACTGAAATCATTTGGTGACATATTCAGTATTGTAATACTAATATGTAACGATGCAGTATGTGAAAGACTGAGCAAACCAACTGTGCAACAGCAATTTCAATAATGATCAAACGTTTAATCAGTTTCAGCAATTGAATAATATCACTATATATAATAATTTGATGCAACTTCTCAAATCTCAAATGATGCAACATTTGCTATGAGTTTCATAATTGCAGAGAATTGGATTAACACTTTCAAAATTACATAGTCTTTTGTAGTATGTGTAAATGAGCCCTCCATACACTACAATTTGTATTATGACATCAAGAAAACATAAAATTTATCTGCTTAATTAATGTTCATTGCATTGGACTTTCCTTTCGAAAACCTTGTTTCAAAGAGAACTCACCACCAACAATGTACATTTGGTTGAACTTACATTTCTCCACACATATGGTGCTTGTTGGCAACTGCTGCCTCGGAGGAAGCAGTAACATTCAGTGCAACCTTTTGGATTGTCTTTGTCCAGGCTGAAGGTTCCTGGTCGACATCTGTCACACATTTTTCCTTCAACGTTTTCCTGTAGGCAGTTACGATACAAATCCTATCTGTACTAATACCCAAAGATGTACCTTACCAAATATGTCTAAACCTCTGCAAATTGGTGAACAACACAACTACAAGCAGAAGGAAAGTGAGGTTTATTGTGAAATCTTATATTAAAGATGGAATAACTTAGACCTTAACAAAGTCATCTGCATAGAATTATTGCAGTTAATCTTTCCTTAGACTGTGAGTGGAAATAGTGAATGTCAAGTGGATCAAATGTTCTCTTAAATACTGCTCAGTCTTATTGTGACAGTCTTCTTGTGGAGGAGGTTTGAATCATAGTTTAATCAGCTCTACACATCTCAGGTGTAGGAGGAAAAGCTTGCTAACTAGCACACACAGCTATTATGGCTGAACTGGGATTCAACGTCACAAAGCAAGGAAAAAAGTCCTCAAGCAAATTTAATATCTCTCGGATTAATTAAGCAATCAAATTTTCTTGGTGCAGACACTTAAATGATTATTTCCTATCTACTTTCTGTTTCATCTATGATAAAATTATAGCCTACACCAAATCAAACATCAGAAAATACTGACACAAGTAAATTAACATAGATAATAATGAACATGGAAGAAAATTAACTCTCTTTAACTTGAAAACAATTAATTACGCATTTTTATATTTTTTTTTACATCTCTAAGCATGATAATATAGTGGGATAACATTCCCCCAAAGCATGCTCAAAGTGTGACAAATTTTGTGATGGGAGTATTACATTTTAAAAATATTGTTAGATTTGTTAGGAGCAAAATGTGCTTACAAGATGCAGTTTCAACATTCATGTAAAAGTAAATCTGATTTAAGCAACAACAAAACAAAAAACAAAAAACTCAGCATCTAAGCAATAACCTTTTCGAAAAGGAAAAAACTCAAGATAATGGAAATACTAATTAAATTAAACAAATCACTGTTTTGATGAGCAAATGGGTGACTACATTATTAATTAACATCAGAATCTTTAAGCTATTTTGTGTCTTAGAGAACCAAATTCCATAATACTGTATACCATATCTCTTTACCATTACAAATCTTAGTTACATTTTTACATCAGGTTTTCACTCATACTAAGAAATGGAAATGTATGACCTGTACGAACTACAATGACAATCAGTCTGATCTCTGCCAAGAATGGCAGCATACCTTACACTCTACACAATTGGATTACTCATAATGCACAAGAATACAAGACTCAATTCTTCCCTGATTTATTGGTAAATGATAACAGGTCTACACCAGTGTTTCCCGAGGTGGATCCCATGGAGCGCACACCCTACGAGGCATGGCAATATTCTGGTGGAGCGTGGGATTTCAGAATGGGGTGTAGGGATTGTTTGTAGAAATCTTAATTTCATATTGTATTTTAACTTGACTGTGTAGATGGTATGTGTACAATAAATATTTTTAAAATCTTTTGTATATACTATATACTAACTTTGTCCAATCATGAATGGGTGCACATTTGGGGGGGGGGGGGGGGGAGGAGGACTGAAGTGAGGAGTGGAACAAAAAAGGCTGAGGAACACCAGTCTACACATAAATCAGCCTGTAATGGGCCAATTTTGCACATATGTGCATCTGTCATTAAACACTTCATTGTTTAGTCAAAAGGTGATGATTCATTACTTAGACTCTAAAGAAAATGTGACAGTCTCACTGGTTTTTAATACCATCCTGATAATTTAATCTATGGCACTTACCCACACAATTTAAAAGTCTTAAATAATGATGTTACTTCTTATAAAATAAGGTAGGCCACTTAATTCATACAAATGAAACTTAAGCTCAATAACGTTCTCTGTTATCTGTTTAAAGAGAGATGGTATTATTTTTTAAATAATTATCAGCTCAATTGCCTGAAATGAATATAATCATTGTTTCAAACTTTATACACATTCATTTATTACTTTTGTAATGTCCACGTCCCAGATACATGATACATGCTGAATAATATATTTTACCTTACAAAAGCATTGTCCCATGCCATCACATTCACATATGCCAGTAATGCACGTGTCTTCTATAACACCTGAGTGACTACATGCGCACTCAGTGCAGTCAGCAAAGTTATAGAAACCAGCTATACAACGGTCACAACTAAAGCCTGCGTATCCTTCCAGGCACTGGCAGGCACCAGTTCCAGCATCACATTGCTGTGACACCGAGCCCTGCACACTGCAGTTACATTGCTGTAAATGATAAGATTAAACCACACAATCCTGCCAACACCTTTCTGCAAATCAAACAAGCTGCACTGGAGTGACTGAGAAGGCTAAATAGTGATGTATGAGTCCAGGATACTAAAACTTTGAAGCATGTGAGGTGACTTTAGTAAAGTTTCCAAATGCAAGGACAAAATGTCTCTATAAGGGGTGAAACACCCCAAGGCTGGCATAAGTGCCAGGCCAGTGGCACGCCACCCATGAATTTTTGCTTAATACTAGCACAAAAGGCGCTGTCCATACCATGACCCACATGATGCAGCGAGCAGTGCCTACTGTGCTAGTGTGAAGCAAAATTCATGAGCATCAAGCCACCAGTCTGGCACCTATACAAGCCTCGGTCTGTTTCACCCTGAACAATATCTTTCAGTCACCTCTCGGTTTACCATGTCTCTCACATCTTTCACTCTGAATTTCTTCATTAGTCCTTAATTGTCAATCTTCATGAATTAATTACAATGCTGTCAGAACACAACTTTTATTCCGAAATCAGTGCAACACTTTGACTTCACATTATTCATGTTGTTTTAATTCTACCTGGTGAACAGATTAACTTATTGACTGGCAATGTAAGTGCTGTTCTTGAATTCTTAATAAATGGAAAAAAACTTCCTGCAATTTTACATAATGTCTTCGATGGTGCACAAATGTGCAAATTTGGTAAATGGCTTCTTTAGTAATCTAAACCTGTTATGCTGTCACCAAAATAACTTGTGGTTCTAAATCTTGACTATAACAATATCATGAAAACTTAAATATTATTCATTCATTGAATTGAAAGGTACAGTTTCACTTGACAATGGTTCATTGTGGTAAGCAACCAAAAAGATTTTTTTTTCTTGGTTAGAAAATGAAGATGCTCATACTGTAAATTGTGAAGTTAACATGTGTTGTTTTAAATAAATTTGTTGCTGCATTGATTTCATGGACAGATTTTTGTTTCAGAATATTAAATATAGCAGCTTCGACTGGTCTGTAATCAAAATGCAAGAGGAAATGTAATAAAAATGAACACTAAGTCTAACTGCACTGTCTTTGGTGCACACAAATGATATCTTTCAGGTTTTGGACTACAGCACTATCCTATTTCTATGCTTTCCCAGTCACACGCAAAAAAAGAAAATGGTCTTCAAATCTGCCAACTCATTGTTTGTGCAGCAATAGAGGCAAATTACCTCTCCAAAGCTGGGTAATGCAATTGCTTTTTTGGCATCAATTTCTTTGCATGAAACTTCCAACAACAATGTCCTATGTCACATTTTTTCTTTATGAGGCATTTTAATAAGGGAAGTTTTTCACCATCCTGTTCATAGGTTTCCTTTTTTGGTCGATAAATGTCTTATTTACATAAAAGTACATTAATGTTATATACCGCAACGTAAAGTTGGCAAATCTGACAAACATCATCACAAAATATTGATTAGTGGATTACAAGATATATGAAAATAATATGGTGAAACTGCACTGGCTCAATTTCACACCAATATCTCTTTAAAAGAAAAAAAGAAAAAAAAGAAGAAAAAAAAACATTCAATACCAAGTGTGCAGAACAATATAATAAACTAGCTCTAATATCAGCAAACAAAACTCAGAACATTCATAACATATTCCATAATGCTTCACTTTTACATGCAAACTGATTTTGTGATATTGCTGATTTTACTTTTGATCTGTTAAAATTTGTGTTCAAAGATTGTTCTATATCTTCACACATTACAATAAAATTATGTATTTCACGTGGTGTATGAAATAATAATAATAATAATAGTTCGTCCATCAGGTATGATGATGACCTTAACAACACCAGAGGAATAAAGAACAGAAAATTGTTGAGAATTTCAACACATGGACAATAAAGAGAACTAAAGGACACAGAGGACAGAATGGAAAGACTGTTCTTTCATGACTTATGGCTTCTCATGTGACTGATAAGTCCTATTTTTGCCCTGCAGACCCTTCCGCATAAATGACAAGAGTGCTCCGTTGGTTCAGTACCGCTGGGCCTTTTCTTGCGCCGTTCTCTTTTTTTGATAGCCTGCTGGACTCTGTCAGCTTCCCATGTTTTGCTGCCTCTGGTAAGGGCCGCCCTCCAATTTGCACGATCAAGCGAGAGCTTTTCCCACTCACTCACATCAATGGCAAAGGCCTTCAGTGATTGCTTGAGAGTGTCTTTGTAACGTCTCTTTGGGGCCCCAACATTCCTCGTTCCATTGGAGAGCTCAGAGAAGAAGATTTGCTTAGGGAGTCTGTAGTCGGGCATTCTGACAACATGTCCTGCCCAACGTAGCTGAATTTTTTTCAGGTGGCAGAAGATGCTCAATTCCTTGGCACGATTGAGGACCTCAGTGTCTGGAATTTTATCCTGCCATTTGATCCTTAGGATCTTTCTAAGGCAGGCCAGATGAAAGTGATTTAGCTTTCTGGCATGCGATTGGTACACTGTCCAGGTTTCAGCCCCATAGAGTAGGGTGGGAAGGACCACAGCATTGTACACTTTCAGCTTAGTGTCTGTGCGAATGCCGGCAACATCCCACACTCTCTTTCGAAGCCTGCCAAATGCAGAGCTGGCTTTGCTGATTCTTGAGAGAATTTCAGTATCAACACGAGCCGCGGAAGACAGTGTACTGCCAAGATAGGTGAAGTTCTCCGACACCTTCAGAAGACTGTCATGGACTTTGATATTTGGGGTCACAGGATACTTGTCGTCTGGAGAAGGCTGATGGAGCACTTCCGTCTTCTTTGTGCTTCTTTGTGTATGAAATACACAGGAAGTATTCAACATTCTCGGCAAAGGGATTTCACAGATGAAAAACTCTTCCTTTAAGTCATTACTATTGAACTTTTACTTTTTTAGTCCTTCATGTAATTTACAAAATCTGTTACATGTTCAACTGTACACAAGCCACTATTTTGAATTAAAATTTATTTATTCTTTTTGCTCTTTCATATGTTGGAATTAGGAGTACTGACCAGTATGCAAGTTCCAAAATACTAAAAAGATACTTTGATTATACCATCATAATTATTCGGTATCGCTATCTGAATCTTTCTGCACGGTACAAAATTACAATAATCTATGTCTTCTTAATGAAGTCTATCTACTTTCTGATTTGTATTCTATTTCTTCTAGATAAACTTCAGCATCTAGAAACTGAAATTATTAATATTTCTAGAAATAAATCTGGAATTTAAAATAAAACTAAAACTGTAAAAGTAATGCGTGTAAAAATTCAAACAAACAAAAAGTGTGGGGAAAGCATGTCAAAGAGATTCCACCTGACAGAATATTTGAGTTTGGAGTGCTGTGAGCCATCTTGATTACAATGGAATGTTATCAGTCATTTTGATTATAAACACTGTTTCACCCAGCTTGACAGTTAATTATTTTCAAAGGTTCACCAGACAATAACAAGTTATCTATTAGTTGTACACAATCAGTTCAACCGCTAACTTTCTAAACACTGAATTTTAACCATGCGAGATCTGATATCATCTACAACACCAAGACCACCTTACCTTGGATTTGCATCTCTTCAACTTCTTTCTTCTTTTTCCATTTTTATTCTTTCTATTCCTCCTCCTCTTTCTCCTACCATTCTTGCGTCTTCTTCGACCATTTGATTTCTTTTTCCTACTTCCTCGCTTTTCATTTTCATTCTAATTAAGAAAGCAAACATGTCTTTTAACATTTATTTATCAACTGAAGTCATTTTTGCTTCATACAGCATCATATAGTTTTGCTTGACCTACTAGAATTTAAAACCAGGCAGTGCGCAATAAAATAATGTAGTACCATACAAATTCCCAAAAGCAAATAAATGACATTCAGTACACCATAACCCCATGCAATAAATAATATAAGTATGTCCCTCAAATGTCCCATTTTAATTTTGAAGGCCTTTTGAAAGCAGCAGCTGCATGCAAATTAAAGCTCTATAATCAAACTTGGAAGTCAGCCTCTGACAATATCTTTTGTTGGTGCATGAAATTAACTCTTCATGTCTGTGCTTTCAATCCGTGAAAATTTCAGGCTTTGTTGATGTATTATAGATTGAGAGATACATGCCCATGGCCAAGTAGGAAAGCCAAGTTTCCACACATAAATTATTATCCACTAAACCTGGGGTTGGCAACCTGTTTGCTTCTGTGGGCCAGTTCAAGTATTAATAAGTGGATGATGGTCAATATAATATCTTTAAAAAGAACCAAAAATTTGAAATATGGGTAACTTGTACAGTTACATTTTGCTTTAAATCAATGAATAACCCAAGCTAGAGAAACCATTTATGTTTAACCAAGGATGCTTTCATAAATGCCAAGATTGCAAGCCAATTAGGTTCATTGAAATATGAACTATCCTTATTAAAATTTTTGCTTTCAAGGAATGTTCCTGGGCCAGATAAACATAGTATCTCGATATTGCCCACAGGCCAGTCAAAATCCCTGTGTGCGTCATAGGTTGCCGACCCATAGACTAAACCCATATGCAGTTTTCAAACAAACACTGTAAATGACATCATAATTCCCAGTGGTGTTATCCATTCTTTCATTGCCTTCCCCAAATGAAAACGACATGCAGAAAACTCTCCAAACATTATTTGTTCTACAAAAGCTTCCAACACTGCCAGCATGCAAATTTATTGGCTAAATTTATCGCAGGTCAGTTTCATATTAATTGATAGGAATGAATAAAGCTTTCTCTTCTTTTCACTTGGAATAATCATGACAGGGACTTGGTGGTGATAATTTTTTTACATGAGAGCACTCAATGCCAGACTAGTTACTTACAAAACCATGGGCCTGATACCTAACATAAACTTTACAAATACAGGTGCATGGTTTAAAAGGTGTCTCTTTGAGGAAACAATCATTTCTCGTAAGTTAATTTCATACTATATGTTGCAACTAAGTTCATTAGCTTACCTTACATCCTCCGTCCTTGTCATAACCCCATCCATCTTTAGTGCAAATCTCACAATTAGGTCCTTCAGTGTTAGGTGGACAAACACACTGACCAGTAATTTGATCACAGGTGTGTCCTGGTTTATCACATGGCTCACAGCCTGCATCCAGAAACAAATTATTCTTTAACAAAACATTTTAATAATCGAAAAACTGTACGATCAAATGTTGGCAGACAAGGAGCACCAGTAGTGACAGACCTTTTTCCCTCTGGAAGAACCAGCAACAGGTACAAGGTTAGTTATTCATTTTTACAAAGCTTTGTTCCGTACTGTTTCAATTATACCGGTGTAACAGGCCAAACTATACCCCCGCCCAGACTATACCCGGGGTTAAACTGGCCTAGCCCAGAATATACCCCGGGGTATATTCTGGGCTAGGCCAGTTTATACCCCGGGGTTACTTTGGGCTAGGCCAGAATATACCCCCCTAGTCCAGATTATACCCCCTACTTTTTTTTAAAAACAAGTCAAGACCACAGTTTATTTCAGCCTGTTCTGTATCACTGTCGTCAGATATCATATTAATACATACATGAACACATTCTTGACACCCATAAATCATAATACAATTTAGAGAAATAATAATAACAATTTATTTCAGCCTTAGTTTAAATTGGTGTACATACATACAATCTTGACTCCTGTCAATCATGATACATTTTAGAGGAAAGAAATAAGCATTAAAGTGCATTGATATACAAAAGGGTTGAGTATCCATTGAAACTGATATGATTAGACTTCAGCATTAATTTCACTCGGGTCTGTTGATATTATTATATTATTATTATTATTTTGATAATTGGTTGGCCATGAGTAAAACATGCATTGTATTTTTTGGTACAGTGATGCAGAGAGAAAAGGCCGGAAAACAACACACATATAAAAAAAAAAAAAAAACATATTAATAACCCAACTGACAGATGGTGCAATTCCATCATCCACTTCACATAAAACTAAATAGGCACTAAATTTTTTTCACCTGATGAACTCCACCTGTCCAGATCCACTTGAAACGTTACAGAATGCTAGCCAGTAATATACAATAATAACAATACGAACACGAAATCATCTTATTTACTCTTGAAAATAAAGAGAAATATCAATATCAGAATCATCATCATTATCTTGGAATAATACAAAGAAATAAGAGGGAGTGTAAAAACGGTAGTGTAAGTCTACAAATCCTTCTAGAATCTATAAGCAGCAATATTGTGTGTATCAACTACATATAAAAAAATGTGTTAAATCTTTTCAATTATGCAAGTAGAACTGGACAGAAAGCTTCAGTGAAATAGCCTTGACAGTTGTGTAGACCGACAGAGTAAGTCCACTGAGACAAAAGTAATGCATTGTAGAAAGTAATTAGATCTATAGCATGTTAAGACAAAATTCGATGGATCATGTTCCATTAACAGTATTTCTTGTTAGTGAATATTATTCTTTGATAGCTTATTTGTAGAAAGATATATACATTTCATCATCATGTGCCTTATGGTTTAAGACACTGGATTAGTTTGCAAGGCATTGGAAAGATTGAACTTGCGCATTCTAGTGAATAAGGGTTTGTCACTCGCGAGTGAAATAAAATTAAAAAACAACAAAAAACCTTGTCCGTCTTTAGCTTCCTAAGCTTGACACCTCCCTTGCCAGAGGATTTAACAACTGTGTATTTGCACACAAAAATACTCCAAAATGACTTCATTTTTATGAGTGTGTTAATTATTTCATCCATTGCGACTAAGTGTAATGTCACTGCCAAACAAAGAATACAGTGCAAATTTTACTCATGGGCAACCAACTACAAAAACTACAACATGACAACGAACGTGAGTGAAATGAGGGTTACAGTTGAATCATATCAGTTTGAATGGGTATTCACCCCATAGCATATCAATACATAATAATGCATGTTTTTTCCTTTGAATTGTATTATGATTTACGGAACTCAAGAATGTATGTATGTATGTATTACTATGGTGCCCGTTCACAGTGATAAAAAAATGAATTAAACTTTGATTGAAATAAACAGTCCAGATTATACTAAAATGTTCAGGCAAAATATTCCAGGATACAACATTAAGTTTTTAAAATTTTATTTCACCCGCAAGTGACACGCCTTTATTAAATTCACTATAACACATTGTTGCAATCCTTCAAATGCCCTGCAAACTAATCCAGTGCCTTAAACCATCAGCTACATGAAATGTATACCTTTCTACAAATAAGCTATCAAAGAATTTACTAACAAGAAATATTAACGCAACATGATCCATCGAATTTTTGCCGTAACATACTGTAATTACTTTCTACAAGGCACTGTTGTCTCAGTGGATTTAATCTGTCAGTTTTCACGATTATCAAAGCTACTTTACTAAAGCTTTCTGTCCAGTTCTACTTCAATAGTTGAAAAGATTGAACACATTTTTTACACATACATGTAATTGGTACACACTGCTGCTTATAGATTTTAGAATGATGTGTGGGTCATTTTTACATTCCCTCTTATCTTTATAATATTCCAAGATGTAGCATCTGCGGGCTACCCCTTGCCCTCCCCCGGTTTTGTTGTTGTGCTGGTGGCTGAGTATGTGTCCACTACTTTTTTCATTTTATTGTTGACAACCGCCAGAGTGTACTGTACTCCGTGACCTGACCTTCTTTTCTAGTGAGTAGTTTTTTTCCTCGCTCGCTTGTTGTCAGGTGTTTTGACTCGTTCAGTAAATATTAGTATGTTCCCGAATATTCGATAACGTTGTGGATACGAATGTTTACGCCAGATTTGGCCTTGAGTGATGTAACCTGATGACGTATTGATGCGTGATTGGTTAGTTTGTGCGAGGGCAAAGGTAACGTTTATTTCGGGAACTTTCTGTAGGAATGTTTATATATATAGACCTGTGTGAGTGGTTGGTCGGTGAGTAAGTGAGTTTCCTTTTGTGTGGCGTAGATATTTAGTTTCGCTGGTGTCTTCCTAGTATTTTATTGTTCACTATACAGTTATTAAACTTTAGTATTATTTAATCTATCGTCGGATCTCGTGTTTATTTATTTTTCAGCTGTAATAGTTTCGTTTTCTAAAGGGTTGTAGTTAGATCAACTAACTCCCCCCTACTATAACGTGCTAGAACAACCTCAGCTGTTACACAAGATAATGATGATGATGATTCTGATATTGATTATATTCTCTTTATTTTCAAGAGTAAATAAGATGATTTCGTGTTCTTATTTTTATTACTGTATTTTACTGGTTAGCATCCTGTAACGTCTCAAGTGGATTAGGACAGGTTAAGTTCATGATGTGAAAAAACTTTAGTATGTATTTTTAGTTTTGTGTGAAGTATTTAATGTCTGCTGGATGATGGAATTGCACCATCTGTCAGTTGGGTTATTAAAATGTTGTTGTTGTTTCCTCTGTGTGTTCTTTCTCGGCCTTTTCTCTCTGCATTATTGTAACTTTATATGTAGATCTAATTGTTCTGACATATCAAGCACAATTCTGATTTTCAAAAATTAGAAATAAAATTCAGATGACTTTACACTTAAGAGTCTTATAATTATTTCACACCTTGCCACTAAGTATATGTCAGTGGTGCCAAACAAAAAAATACGATATAATTATGTTTAACTCATGGACAACTAATTATAAAAAAAAAAAAAAAAACAATAATAATACCAATTACGAACGGATACAAGTAAAATTAATGTTAAAGTCTAATCATATCAATGTGAATGGGTTTTCAAACCTTTTGTATATCAATGCTTTTTACTGCATGTTTATTTTCTCTTAAATGTATCATAATTTACAACAGCCAAGAATGTATGCTTCAATGTGATAAGTGATGACAGTGATAATGAACAATTTAAACTAAAGTTGAAATAAACTGTGGTCTTGTCTTGTTTTCAAAAAAATGTAGGGGGTATAATCTGGACTGGGGGGGTATAGTCTGGCCTAGCCCAAAGTATGCCCCGGGGTATAAACTGGCCTAGCCCAGAATATACCCCGGGGCATATTCTGGGCTAGGCCAGTTTAACCCCGGGTATAGTCTGGCGGGGGTATAGTCTGGCCTGCTACACCGGCTTTTTAACCTGACAAAGGTGTTTAGTGACCAAAAATTTGTTGTTGTTTTTTTCCGCATCCAATTCTATTTCTTTTGGTATTTATTTGTATAGTTTATTTGTTGTCTGTATCTAACATGAGGCTGTGCGACATACAACATTTTCTCCTTCACTCTTTTAGCTACTTTTTAACTTTACCAGTGTTCTTTAACACATTCAATCTTTACCCTATGTCCATTTGCACTAATTGTATTTCATACTGTTGGATGAACTACGAGTGGCTAATGTGGTTACTGCGTGGGTTCAATAGTAACTCCCTTAAGGATACACAGGATTAACAAACACAGGGTTCTGCTGGCAATCTTATTTATTCAAAAGCCTAACAAAGGTATCACTACCAAAAAGGCATAGGAAAAACCCTACCAAGAAAAAGAAGCCCAACCAGCCATAAGCAAAAGTCTTTCTGCTACTGGCGCAACTGGACTAGGCCATGTTTTGGGCGAGGCGCGCCACGGCAGGCCGCCGCCGATCTATTGTACTGCAAGGTCCACTTGTGCTTCCTATTGTTGCGGCGTCTTTGATGGAGTCTACTGACCACTCGAACTGGCATCATCTTTATGAGCCAGCGCGGACGTCCGAGAGGGCTAATACGTAGTCCAGTGTTGGACAAGTGAAAGGCTCGGACATTGAGTCCAGCCGAACAACATAACCGGTTAGGGTCCTAACACAATCGAATTTACAGTACGGTTAAAAGGGTGCACACAAAAGTCAATTAGGTATCCCAGTAAACTGCAGAAATTACTCTAACGTCCCCTCCAGCAATAATTGAATAAATTTGACCCAGGTTGGATTTATCGGGGATAACATGCGTCTAACTCGTGGTTTACTTTAAATCCGAGATCCTCTTATTAATTATTTCAATAGGACATGTGCATCAAAGTACAACGAAATTAGTACCATTATAAAGTAGAAACTTGCTGCTAAAATTCTAACTGACTACTTATACCAGAAACCCGGTAATAGTTTTAATATAAATTTTCAAAGTGTCAGGACTAACAACATTGGACAAATTTGTGCGGGATACTTTCGTCCATTAATACGACGCATCTCCATTGATAACAAACGTTATCATGAGTACCTATTTTGTACCGATAGGGTATTGCCTACTCACAACAATGAATTCGGGTTCCCGTCTTTCTGTCGGTGGATAACAACGAAGGAGCGAGTTGTAAGAAACCTAAAGCCATGATATAAGAGTTGGAAGCCCGGTGGTCAACATTTCCAACTGACCAATCAAAATGCGCGCTTTTCACCATGATGTGAATAACGGGTCCCGCGCTAGTATCACAAGGGAAATAATCCAATTAATGGTACTCGGCCAAGTGTCCATAAACTACCATGAGTGGCCGTCCCTCACTCACGCACCAGAGTTACCATGAAAGCACATTAAAAATAGAAAGTCGTTCATCCTCTCACAATACCATAACATGATCCTCATTGTGCATTTATATGAAATTTACTTTGTAGGATTTTTAAAACTACCATTAAAAAGCCAAACAAATGCAAAGTTGTCCATATGGCCCTCTCAAAAATGGTTGACGGTGACATGTAGCTCACTGAGCTTGACTTTGGTCAAGCAGGTACGGCTGAAGAGCTTCAAATTTATTGGAGATCTAAGTCATGCAGAATATCAGAAGAAAAATAATGTCTTAAATTTTAACATAGCATCAAATCTGACTAGTTCACTCTATGTGTTGTTGATACAGTCTGTGTTTCTCAAGGGTCTCAGCCTAGCTAATGCTGTTGTGAACTCAATACGTTCTCTGCCATAATATCAAACTTACGTCGACATCCTCTTCTGGACAGGCCGTAGTAGCCAGGTTGACATCTGTCACACTGACGACCTCCAACATTTGGCTGACAGCGACACTGGCCAGTGCGTTCATCACATCTACGACCCCTCGAGCCCGTCCTATTACATGCACAAGGAGAGCAGCCTTTCTCTGATTCCAAGCCATAATGGTGATCCTAAAAATATGAATCACACATATTTACTTCTGTGGCAGATAAATGTAGTGACAGAACTGGGGGATATTTGATGTCTAGCCATGGTAAAGCTTTAAAGCTATGTAGGGATCGAAATATGACTGACACCATAAACAATTCCTTCATCAGTTATATGAAAAATCACAAGGCAATTGAACTGATGCTGTGTACATTTCATTGTAAAATTCCACTTTCCTTGTTGTCTTTTCCCAAAAAACTCAAATTCTCAATGTTTATTTAACTGTGACCAAGAGGACTGTTTCTAATATCGTAGAACGAAGTCAGGGGCCCCGTAGTCTAATTACAAAGTCAAATAGACAAAATACTGAGCTGTGCACATTGTTCGGTAATGGCTTATAATGTAAAATACTACGCGCCCCTAAAAACAGCCAATGTCATAGCCCTTCAGTAACAAAATCAAACTTTTCATTGAAGAACCTACCTGAGTGGATTATTAAATGAAATTAATATGAAAAGGAAATGGATGGTTTCCAACAAAACCTACAAATTTCATTTACAAATATTTTTACATATTCACCATGCATTTGATTTGTTTTGCTGTTCTTCTTTAATAAGCATAAGTTTTCTTACTGTTCCAGTTCACAATGATCCATCAAGAAATTATTTAGATTAAAAATGCAGTATACCGTCATTCCACTGAAAATCCAAATCATTGCCCAAATTCAAAACCACCCCTTGTCCCCATTTAAGGGACAAGACAGACAGCTTTACGACATGCTGTCTCTTAGATGATGAACTAACCTGACATGCATCGCAACGTTCACCCATTACACCAGGTTTACAAATACATCTGCCAGTGTAGGGATCACAGTCAACTGAGTTGTTGGTTCCATAACCATAGCAGTTACACCCTGAAATAGATGTTTCATAGTATTATCATGCCATCTATGACAGCAGTGAGTCCTGATATGAATTTACAACATCAGATATATGTTGCCAAGTCACTCTCCTTTGAGTATTTATCATTACTAGCCAGCCTGTGCAAGATAAATCTTGCAAATTCTTTGTACGAAGCCAAACTGCATATTTATCTGGATTTAGGTCACATTAATAAAGCACATAGTCAACATGTAAAGATTAACAGAACTTATTGTTACAGCACAATTCCTGGCAGAATACACAGATGTAATGAAGTTGATTTTCGACCAGAAATATGGAAAGACCGGCAAAAAATGAAATTTACGATCATTTTCTTTACTTTCACTCAACAAAAATGGGTCCTCTCTGCGGCTCAGAAAAAGGCATCAGTAAATAATATTAAAGACTGCATTTTGCCCCAAATATAAGTGCTCACGAAAGTTATCGTCAAATATTGAGGCGGTATACAAAGCTTCATAATATTTTATCATGTAGTCACAAAGTTTTGAGAGCTTACATGCTCACCCTCTGGCACCACTATAGTATGAGAAAATTGAGCAAACTGATGGTTGGGACAAATATTTACCATTTTGTTTCGAGATAACAAATAATAATCTAAACTGGCAAAAATAAAAAAACACTGTGTCTTGAACCAAAACAAATTCTTTTACTCCATTTTCACAACATGGTCAGCTGCAGCATATTACCAATTCTGTACGGTGTACCATCACCTCACATATAACAGTGCTACAAAACAGATCATAATTACTCAATCTATGTCTATATACTCACGCTTGCATCCATCTCTTGACAAATCATAATAGCCACTCTCACACCGATTGCAAGACAGACCACCAATCCCTGGCTTGCAGCTACATTGGCCAGTGACAGGATCACAGTCACTTCTCTCTGAGCCGTCCCTGTCACAATAACATCTCTCACACCCTCTCTCGATATTGCCATAGCCTCTCTGAAAGTACATCATACAGCATGGACAATGTGGAGTGTTCATTTGATCATTATTTTGCCTCTGCTCATGCTGCCATAATTCATCAAAGATAATATAAATACAACAGTGGGGTGTGACCATATTTACCATAGAACACAGAAAAAAATACATGCTTAAATGGTTCTGGTTTTGTTTTAAATACTTTAAGACAAACACATCTATATTGAGAGAGGAATGAACTCTATTAGTACTATTAACACCAGTAAAATAACTTTCATTCAGACATAAATGAAAGAAAGAGTTTTGATGAACTAGATAAAAATATTAGTGACTTCATAATAACCACTTAGAGTATTTCTCAAGATACCGCTAAATTACCTCAGTGAGAAAAAGACTAAGTGGTCAAATGAGATACTCTAAGTACCGTCGACAATGAAAACAATTGCTATATTAGAAGTCATCTGAGTAAAACAGGTTCTACAGTAGTAAGTGAGAGATTCAGGATATGATTTGCTGTTCATACCTGACATCTATCACATCTGCGTCCTGTGAATCTTTCCCTACAAGAACACTGGCCATTACGAGGATTGCAAGCCACGTTATTTGAGCCACCTTCATAACAGTCACAGGCTGGAGAATGCAAATCAATAAAAACGTGATTCAATCAGCGCCTCAGGATGCAGCACAGAGAAATATTGTTCTGCAGTCATGATGGTATGCTAGCTTTTTAAAGTCTTTTAAATAAGGTCAATCTCCTAATTAATGAAAACATAAGAAGTCATTTAAATATCTTATGAATGATTAGTCTCCAAATGAACGAAGACATAAGAAGCAGTTTGACTGAAAATATGATCCACATCTCTGACATGAAGCTTTACAACAAAAAAGTTTATGCTCATAAGATCATAAATTATTAGTTAAAATGACATATGAACTGTAAAAAGTGTAAAGTGTCCTCCAATACAGTACTGTAACAGTCAAAATCCCATCACAAGATTCAATATTCCTTCACTTACGCCTGCAATCTCCATTAACAGCTGAACCATAGTAACCGCTGCGACATCTTTCACAATATTCTCCTTCTGTATTGCTAGCACAAATGTTACAAGCTCCGGTCACATTGTTACAGCTGCCTGGTCTGTTCATGTCAATGTTGCCTCCACAGTTGCAACGTCGACAGGAACCGCCAGGCTTGATAGGATTGCCATAGTAACCTGGAGCACACCTGGAAAATGTCAACATGGTTTTGCCAAATCATTGATGCAGGAAATATATTAAAAACAAAAGAATATGTCAAACATGGTCATAGACAATGTTCCCTCTAAGCCGCGCAGATGCTGTACTGGTGCCGCGCACATCAGAATGTTGCCACGCACATCAAAATGTTGTCTCTCATCTTACTTTACAAAATATGATTGTTTAAAATATTTTTGCACAAAGCATCAAAGTTGCACTCAGTGGTTTGGAAAAAATAGAGGGAACATTGGTCACAGAGGTTTTTATTGCTTGAGGGCAATGATTATATGGCCTAAAGTTTTTTTGCTCTTCAGAATTTTACAACTGGCACATGAAACATCAAAAAACATTATTTAATTTTATTCCAATTTCATCTATTTTATTATTCAAATGTACTGAAGAGTTAGATTTTGGTTAAGGGGGGGAGGGGGGGGGATTACAATCAATGACAGCACTTGTGTTTTCATGGTATCTAAGCGGGGGGGGGGGGGGGGGGGGGGGGAGGGGGGGGGAGGAAGTATTACAAAATATGTTTTCATGGTATCTAAGCGGGGGGGTGGAAGTATTACAAAATAACAGCACATGTTTTCATGGTATCTAAGCAATGGCCAGATACCAATCAAGATAATCTCCTTTCAGCCTCCTACTTTTCAACTGATGTGAATATGAAATTTCAATACATAGAGCAGCAAGTTCCATATAACTGAAATATTTTTTTACAGATTGTAGTAAAACTATCCATTTTGATGGTCCACTTGAAAATGTGTTTTTAAGAAGAGCACTGTTTTTTAATGCTACAGTTTAACTCACGAACCTGAGCAATTTTTGGCCCAACAATCACTGAACCCTGGCATTTTTGGGGTTTAGTACAAAATTCACCAAAATAAACCTAATCAAGCAATCACATCGAAATTAAGTCACAAAACAAACAAATAAATGTTAGACCAGATAAAACAAACAAAACTTCATTTGATTTGATAGTTTTCATTTTATGAATATCTGAAAATGGACAACACTCATGGTCACACAAAATTTTTTTAGCAAATATATTTGAAAAAAAACAACCAAAAGAGTTCTTTGTACGTATCTGTGTTGTTTTTGTGTGCATGAATGATTTAGATCTACTACTACCACTAGTACTACTAGTGCTACTAGTTTTGGCCCGGTTCTTCTAGCTTTTCCTTTGCCGCGAGTTTCTGTAGTAACTTCCCTTAGTCGGAAGTATCTCAAAAAGTTTCTTTAAAAACTTTACCAAACTTTAAACGAAACAAAAAAAACAGGGCTGGCAAGCGTTTCGCCAAGTCCCGCAGCTCGCACAGGAAAAGCACAGGAATTATCGATCTATAATGTTGATCTCGTATATGTGCGGGATGCTCTTTTAACAGTTGTAGGCTCATCCCGCAAATACACGGGAACCTGCTCAAGTAAGTTAATACAGAAATAATGCATCATGTCGCTCAACACTAGGAAAATGTGATTGTGATGAAAAAGCACACAAGAATGCAACAGGGCATTTTTTGAAAGTAAAATTATCCCTACCTTAATTCAGTTCCTACTTTTAATACTTTTGAAGAAATTCCTTTTCTTGATTTCTCCTCGGGAATTATACTGCCACTTTTGTTTTTCACTTACATTTCACATCGTACTCCGGTGTATCCTTCCCTACAGTTCACGCATTCATAATCGTCTCTATTTTCCCGAGTTGGCCTGGCAACACATCTTTCAGCAAAAAAGTTGTTGCCACTGACCAGTGGGCAAGCACATGGTTTGCAATCACCCTCAGTACCTCGGCGAGGGTCTCCAAAAAATCCTGGTAGACAGCGCTCACAGTTATTTCCCATTGTGTTGTGCCTACAGTCCTAAATATGAATCAAATACATCGCCATCAGTTTCATTTCAATGTCACTCAGGAAACTGAATCAAATGAGAAATATGTGAAATTAAAGCAAAGAACATATGTTTTCAGCCCCATTTTGTTATGAGAACTGAGAAAAAATTCCCTCCATAAAAATTGAAGCATTTTTGTGATAAGTTCCAGACGATAAAACTATACCAACCCACTCAGTGGTGTCTTTACAAATATTTGAGTTGCAGTGAAAACCAAATCTATACAACATAAACTTAAAAATTAAAATGAACTTACCAGACACAGCCCTGTGACAGGATCACATCCTGAAGCATGGTTGTAGCATTCACATTTTTGACAAGCTCCACCATAAAGTCTATCATTAATCCTCCTCCAGCCTGGTGAACAACTCTGGAAAACAAAAATTAATGGATAATATGATCATTGGAAGGTCTCTACAGAAGAGTTTGATGGGAATGAATATCATTGGTCGGTTGTTGGAACCTTGCTCAAAGCAACCTCAAAGGCTGCTGTTGGGGATCATGGAATCACTGATTTTGATTCGTTAGGCACTGCAAGCACTTGAGGCGTCGCAAACCAACCAGCGGCGAGCTAGAAGTAGTTCACTACAGTAAACAATGGCACGTATGTACATGCACATGGGAGACGTTCAGTCATTTCTTTCACTTCCTTTCCCTTGTTTACATGGATGGTAGGGAATCTGACCAGCTTGGATCCATCCTTCCCATCCCTGTCATAACAGTCAACTGCATTGCAACCAGCAGGCATTTTAACTGCTTAGACATATCTCGAAGTTACACTCATCAGCTGATCCATCGGCCATCTTGGGTGTCGGAAGAACAAAACAAAAACACTCTGTGACGCCATTCGCAATGGGCCTATAGCTCTGAGCGGTGAGCACAACTAAGATTTTCCCTATTTGGTTTTGAAATTAGCTTTGGTCCTCTAACAAAAGGCTCGAAAGCTTGTTTTTAATGAGGTTTCAACAGCCAGCTGACGATATCTGCCTTTATGTTATTAAATTATTTTTAAAATTGAGATCATTAACCCGCATCACAGTTTTTCTGTCTTCAGCAAAAGCATGAAGAAATACTGACAGGCACATTGTGAGTAAAATGCATGATTGCTTGAGAATGGAACAAAGTTATATGTAAAGTGCCTAACAAGATTTTTAAGTTACTAACTACTGCCAAATTGCACAATCTTTATTGGAATGAGATTTCAGTTTGAGTTAAAAGAAAGTACGTCGACACAATGAAAGTCACATCATTGTGCTAAGAAAAAGCCAGACAACAGATAGAATTTACAAAAGGACAGGATGAGATAAACTGGAATTACCTCGCATGACAAGCCAGCATATCCTTCAGGACAACGACACTGTTCTACAGTTTTCAAAGAGCTTCCATCCATCACCATTGGGGTCGCCATGTCAAGAAATACATCCTTCAAGCTGCAATAAAATTACAATAATGTGATCACTATAATGGAAACAATAATGGTAAGTGCTCAAAGATGACAATTCATCACAAAGAAATAAAGAAACTGGGTTTTTAGATTAGTTTAAATGGAATGTAATTTTTAATAATTTCCCTAAATTTAAATTATGTTGCAATTACATGCACAAGATAAATTGCGGAAGTTTTTAATTTATCTATTCCTAGGTTTTCCTGTGGCAAGTACAGCATGCAAAGGTAAAGAATTAGGATCACTGCACTGATAATGAAATGAGTGAAATAAAAAAAACAAAGGAATGATAATAATAACAATGATTGGATTTTTTTCCTGCAGGATATGACTTGATTCTAAAAGCACTCTTTTCCTTTTTGTCAACACACATTAAAATCTGTTCTGTTTCATAATTGAGTGTACCAGATCAAGTTTGTTTTGAAAGTTTCATAAAGTGTATCATAAAATGTAAACGTATTGAGTCTCTAGCCAAATATACTTTTTTCTCTTCAAAAGTTTTAGGGGAAGGTGGCTTACTAAACAGTGTCCTGTGCAGTATGGTATGTGGCTCTTATCAGTAGACGATTCAGGTTGTACAAAACCGTCATCATTTCTTCTCTAGTTACAGGTTGTGTGTTCCTTGCATCCAGGTGACGCCACTTGTCTTCAGTGAGGCGAATCCTCACAACATTTTCCACATTCTCCCTTAAATACTGTCTATCTGAGGTAATTGATATTTTGGAACCCTGAAACATCAGTCAAGACAGGTTAAAACATAATAAACATCAATACAGTACTGTTGTTTTCACACGATGCTCTTTGAGTAACATGTGTTCTCTTCATATTGCTGCATTTTATTGTATTGTTTCTGTATTATTTCTTACATGAGGCTCTGCAACACACTAATTTTTCTTTTTGCCACATTTGGACTTCTCCTCACATTTACTCTGTACTCATCTATGCAGTTAATCCATGTTTTTAGACTTTTCAGTTCATTCACCCACCACGGACATGAAAAACACTGCCAATGGCTGCCACAGGAAGATAGTTTTACTAACTTTTAAATAAATTATTTCTATGTTTAGTATAATTATGTTGTATGATTTATTTCATATGAGATATGGGATTGACAAATGACAAAGAGAAAACTTACCTCTAAGACTAAGTTTGGCTCACTGAGATGATATCTGTCGGACAGTTGGTCATCCAAACTATACTTGATTGTGAATTGTAAGTATCCACCATAAGAACTCAACTGTAATAAAAATTTCCTTAATATTATAACTTCCCCATGGACAATGCTAACCACGAGCACCAGAAATAGACTGTATCAGCAGTTTCTGGGTAGATGAAAACAACTGATTCAGGGCACTGAATGTTTCACAGCTTATTGTCCCGATAAAATTCAAAGTAGCTACATGATGACCTCACTTATCAGCCAAATAATGCGAAATGCATAATAAATATCTAACATAGTTCACTAGCAAAATGCAGGAAGAAAGACCAAGAAAACAAAAACAAACAGTTACAACAATCCTTCACCTTTTCAAACAGTTTGAATATCTTAATATGTCAACTGATGAGAGCATGCATTTGTATCAAGGTCATTTTGGCAAAGATTTGCCCTGTTTTTCATCTTGCATTATACACATATGAAGGCACAAAAAAACACATGTGTATTCAGACCACTTTGCAGTCATTTCAGACAGTACAGTCAAAGTTTGTCCTTTTTCTGTCTGTGCTGTCCTAAGTGCTTGAGTATAAGTATATAAGGGTGCATAAGTCTTGCAACAAAATTTTAAATGGCTGTAACTTTGAAATGCTGGAGATATCTGAATGAAATAAAGAAAAGCATTATCCTCTTTACTTCAAGTTCTATTGATCCCTAGATGAACCAGATCTAAATAGGGCATTCCAGGCAAGATGGAAACGGTCAAAACACTTGACCCAAACAGGCTGAAACCTCATATGAATACAGTACAGTTCTGAACTTTGTTGTTTGGTTGTCCAAAATAGGACATCAAGTCATTAGAAAAAAGAAACATTTTTATTTCAAAGGAACAAACTTTGTTTATTTCACTTTTTAAATTTTTTTAATTAACCTAATTTGTTCAAAAGTTACAGTCATGTAAAGTTTGTTGCTAGAATTATGCCACTTAGTACATATTATAATGTTGCACAAACCCTGTTGCCAAGGTATGACATTGGAGCCACCCAATAGTGAATGTCTTCTTGTGAGTAAGACCTGGGATCGATGCTGTCAATCTTGAGAAGATAAGTCTTGGCCTCCAGCCATCCACCGAATGGACGAGGCAAGAGGGTCAACCCACCAGGCTGAAGTGTGGAAAGCACCCATCCTTCCAGATTATCTAGCTGTGAAGATCACAAGAAAAATAATGCAGACTCTCATTTCAGAAAATGGCAGGTGATTTCATCTAACTTCACTTTAATTTGCTTGTACTTAGTGAATAATAAGAGACAGAAATTAAATCTTAGCCTACAGATTTCATATCTGGTTGTCAAGACAACATACAACAAACACTGCTAGGCCTAGCAGGCTGCTTACCCTGATGTGTATATGGCAAGGTCAGTGGTCTCCAAGACTTAACAACGCTTTTTGTCTATGGCCCAAAGTATTTAACCAGTTAAGAACAAAAGCAATTTATCATCAGCTTTTGCAATCCAAACCTTGCACAAAACTTTTAGTTTAACAAAGATACTAGATACAATATGATGAGACAGCTGGCATGTTAAGCATGCATAGATTTCGCACCATCACCTAGCAGAGAATACGCAAAAGTCATGAATAGTGCCAAATTTTACATTACCAATATATGGAAAATATTGAATTGTTCCCTGGGCAGCTATTGCCTTGATTGAAGCCATTGATTTTATAATTATAACTTCAACTGCTGTAAGAAAACTCTGGCTATTTTTTTTACATTTTTTTGTTGTTGTTGTTGTCCCAGCAGCACTGTAACAAATCCACATATCATTAATTCATCATTATATCAAGCATTCTTTTCATGCAATGTGCCATGGGCCCCACCCCCAATCAGTGCATAAAGTGTGGGCATGATTTTTTTACATGCATGAAGAAGGGAGCATCTCATCTTATTGTGTCTAGTATTTTTACTTTCACTCATCTAATGTGCTTTTAAGCAACATGTGCAGGTCAGAGCATGTATGAGATATTACCTTGCCTAAGCCCCATCCAACACTCTGACAAACTGTAGAAACACCAAAGCAGAAGCACTTTGTACAGCCATCTGGGTTGTCTCTATCCAAATAAAAGTAACCTGGTTTGCACTGGTCACATCGGCTACCCTCAACATTTGTCTGTTTGGACAGAGATTATCAGATTGAATTTTACATGGAATAAGCCAAAAATATCATCAAAAGCAGTGACATTCTGGCATGCATAGGCAGAGCGACATAACTGACAACATGGCCTTTTTCCACATTATTGTCTCTGTGAACTTGTCTCACACATAAGTCTTTTATGTCAAAGGCAGATAGATTTATCTGCTACCGAAATAGTAGTTTCTAGTGTGGCAAACTGCATTTATATTAGGCTGGCTATGCCACACAAGTTTTTCTGCGTTTTTCTCAAAACTATGTAATGAGCACATATGTGGCACACAGCTCTGTGGTTGACATGTTGTTTCTGTAAAGCGCATAGAGCATTTTAAATGGATATGCGCTATATAAATGCTATACATTATTATTATTATTATTATATGTCGATCTGCCTTTGCACGGCAATATTGCTTATTCATTGTGTTTCCCTCAGACTAAGGCAACAAGATTTCTTGTGAAAAAAATTCTGTCATCTCTATTTGCCAAGGGTTCTGTGGTCTTATTACATGATGTCCCCAGTCCTGGCCAAATTTTATACTCAGATTAAATATAAAGCAAAGGTCAAGTGATTTGCAGATGATCCCTTGGTAATGGCCAATATCTAAGAAATATAACTAGGTTTCCAGTTTCTCTTGCTAATGCGTACTCAGAATAATTTAAGTTAATGAATAACAAGCTATACGACAGATTTTTCTAAAACCAAACATTTAGCAGAACTGAGAAGTATGGCCCTGAAATGGACAGTCTTTGTGGTTTGTACAGATTAATTTTGTATCAAACCATCACGAATTGTTCAATATTGCCATTCTGAGAGATGCAATCCTAGCAATTCTACAATCCTGTGAGCCATTATCTCAATACAGTTGATAATAGCAGGAAGGGTGTAATAAAATCCCAAATAACCAATACACATCCAAGGCTAAAGGCTAAAATATAAATCTAATTACAAGTATTTTCACATCTAATTGCTGTAATAATTATTAATGCATTTACAAACAAAATTTTAGTTTGACAGAAAGGAGTTTGTCTCTCATACTGAGGATTTGCACATTGAATTTATTATCTAGTATTCAGTTATTGAAAAACATTTATAAACAATAATATAGTTTGACAGAAACAGGTTTGTCTTTCATACTGATGAATCTGGTTAGCATTCTGAATTTTAATCTAATGCTTTGCTATTTTAAAAAAAAAAAAAAAGCACTTCATCTGGTGTCTGACATCAGTACTACACACCTTACAGACTGCCTGATGTCAGTACTACTTATCTTACAGACTGCCTGACGTCAGTACTACATACCTTATAGGCTGCCTGACGTCAGTGCTACATACCTTACAGACGCAAGCTCTGTCGCAGGCATTTGGATCTGCACTACCGGCAGCGTTACATCGACATTGACGACAGTTAGGGTAACCAAAATAACCAAATAAACAAGAGTTACAAGAGGGTCCTGTATAGCCTTCCTTACAGATACAGTCCCCTGGATTCTGCAGAAACAATAAAAAAAAATCCATTATAGCCAACAAAAGAGGACAAGCACTGCTACAGTAAATTGAGAGAAACAGGAGATGTTACTGATACACTTTGCACAAAGGAGCACTTGCATTCTATACCACCAATTAAACTTAAAATTAAGTATCTTTAAGGAAACCTCAGAAGGAGCATAAATGGAGGATAACTTACACATCATAACAATTTAACAGAATTTTCAAGTAAATCTCTAATATAATCTGACGGTATAACAGTGAAGAAAGTTGATGGAACACTTTCATCAGCTGTTATCAATTTCAAAGTGAACTAGACATCATCACTACTCTACGATAATGGCATGTGTCAGACTTATGCCAAAAGCCAACTGACGATTCATTGCATTCCTGAGCATGAGGGCTATCAGATAATATTAGAGAAAAAGAAATGCACCAATAGGAAAATGTAATAATCCAATACAATCATAATGCCATATGTCATCAAATGGCAGGAAAAGAAACACTTTTTTCTTCACATCTCAAAAAGTTACTCATGCCATTAGTGTAGAGCAGTGACAACATGATGATTCTCACCAGTCCCTCATCAATACGACTATCATCTGGCACACAGCGATTGGTGGATGTCTGAGTTTCGCGACAGTTACACTGTCTGCAAGGAAACGTTGTTGTTGGCGTCATCCCTGCAGGTCTGTAATAACCATCTTCGCAACGTTCACAATTTATGCCAGTGGTGTACTCCTAAATGAAAAAAAGTGTTAAATTAGGATGAAAAAATCATACCAACAAAAACAATATGGCTAGTGAAGAGCTCCACAAGTCAAGGTGAAATACAATAATGACAAAAAAAAAAGAAAGGAATCTGTGTAGAAGAAAAAGTGCATGGGGCTTGACAAGTGTCAATAAATTTATTTTTAAGAACATTCTCAAGTGTGTAAATTCTGATGATGTTGTTTATCAGCTGTTCAAGGACCACAATCTGCAATCTATTCTCTGCTATAATGTAGCCAATGTTATGAAAGTTGCCCTTTATTAATAAGCAAAAGTGACATCAAATCCTAACCCTTTGAAAACAAGACTTTAATGCACTTCAATCATTCTGATAAGTCTGATGTTTATGTGATGAAATGTAGTGTGTCAGTTGATAAAAGCCTGTGGGACTATGAGTGAGTGAATGAATGAACACTGTTGTTAGGGGGCAGTAGTATTTTACATAGTAAGCTACAGCTGAACAGTGAATACAATCCAGTATTTTCTCTAATTGTCTTTGTACTTTGGGGACAACGTGGTCTAGAGGCAAGGCTCGAGTACCTAGTCTTCTCGGATAAGGATTAAAAAAATTCAGAGGGCCCATATGCACACTGTGCATGTTAAAGATACCTTGACAGTTAGAAATCAAAAAGAGCAGGCCGAACAGGCCGCTGGCAAAATCCAAATAAAAATTCATCCCCCCCCCCCCCCCCCCCCCCCCCCGGTCAACCGGCGCTGCACTACTGTGGCGATGATGTGCCTGCTCCAGTCATAACTCAGTGCAATGAAATTTCCCAAATGGGATTAAAGTAGTATACAAATATAATGGTATACAAATACAAAATACAAATACTTAGTAGTATACAAACACAAATACAAAATACAAATACCCAAACAATAGCCAGGAATGTATGGAAAGATAAAAATAGTTATGTAGAGATAGATTTTCATGTATTTGAAAGCAGCAGTGACAGGTCAGGAAATAATCATAAGCCTTTGATGTTCCCGATTTGAATCTTCTAAAGAAAACACTGAATCACTTTAGAAAAGGAGAAGACTAATCTTTTGTTAAATCTGCAGAACAAACCACTGGCTTAGCATGTAGCCCCTTCTATCAGCAAAATGTCTTACAAGTCAATGTACTGCATCTTGCAGTAACTGATGAATGCCATAATAATTTATAATGCAAGGTTTTCTTAATATCTGAAGTTTTATCCAATCCTATTAACATGCCATGTTTTTTGCTCATGAGCCCACGGCGTGTTACTAGTTATAATAAAAATGTTTTATCGATACCAGCTGGCACGCTGTCTAGGGGAATACACTGATGTGATTTTTACAGTTGAGTATCAAGCACCAATGTGTAAATCAATTGAGGAGCAGAACAAAATTTCCTGTCATACTTTTTAATTCTCTGCAAAGAAAATGAGTCTTTTTTTGCAAGCCCAAAATGTCGGAACACTTCCTTCTGTTCAACTCAGTTATAGCTCAAAATCAATGAATGTATTTATAGCAAACTTCAAGACCTTTCGAATATGCCCAAATACACCTTTACAGCTTTCTGTGTGTAATATGATATTTTGTAGGATTTAATGGTCAGCAGCTAAAAAGCCTTTCATGATTACACTGTCTGCCTTACTTCCTTCATAATGAGACATTGGGTCAATGACTCACCTGACAATTCAGGCAAACACCACCGCCATCATATTGGCCTTCCATATTGAGGCTGAGTCCTTTTGCATCCACTGTAGCATTATATACACACTCAACAGCTTTGCCATGGCAGTTGCACTCTGCAATAAGCATTGAAACCTTTAAAATGTCTGGCTTTTTTTCTTCTTTTCTCGAGACATTTCCCAGCCAGCAAACCTATGGGAATTCAATGTGTAGAATTGGCGTCAAAACTGATTGCTATGTAGATCCACTGGTTACAACATTGCTCCAAAGTTGGACTGATGTAGGGAAACTGCCCCTAAGGTAATCCTACCTTTGCAGGCAACCAAACAGAAACCATTTATAAATCTGGCTGTGTAGGATTGATCTCAAGTTTGTTCATAGACATTGTTCAGACATAGGTCCACTGGTCATGACATTGCACATTTCAGTTTGACGATATTATTCTTGTACCTTTGGTCTCATATAGAAAATCAGCCCCTACATTAACCCTATCAACCCTACAGAAATCCTATATAAATCTACATCCAATTGACCTAAGGATACTGGTCAGGAAGGTAATTCAGTGTCCTTAATTATTATTGTAATAGATAAATTTCCTGAAGTAATTCAATTTGTTCTTTCCTGGCAGTTTTCCATTTGATATTCATATCGACATTTACAAAACTTTCAGCACTTCATGAGAGCAAATAAAATTGAACCAACCTTCACAACCAATATTTTGGATTCCTCCAACTTGCCATGGCTTCTGGTTGTACAAAGGCAAGCACTTCTCACAGTTATCTCCAGCAGTATTGTGAAGACACTGACACTGCAATCTCTGAAAATATTATTGAGAAATTTTAACCCAGCCATGTACATATAAACCACTACTATATAAATGGTAGGCCCTATATCTATCATTTTATCATTGCCCTCTTAATAAATACTTTGTGGGACAAAGGTCATTTTACCATATCTGTGTTTATGAGGTGCCAACTCTGTTCAGGGGAAGAAGGAGGTCATTCTGAACATTTGATTTCACTAGATTTTTAATTATTCAATATTGTTAAATCCATGCTACATCAAAAGTGGAATTGGCTTGACATGTGGGAAGGATGAATGACCAGAGATAGACAAAATACTGCACTGAAGGGCAACCAATGACAGGAACAAAAACAAGAGGACGACCAGGAAGAAGATTGCAAGATGACATAAGACAGAGAGCAGGAACATGGATGAGGAAAACATCAGACAGAAAAGAATGGAAATCATTGTCGGAGGGCTACATCCTGCAGTGGATAGGCAGCACCTAGGTGAAAAGTGAAACAGGTTTTCAATTTACTTGATGTACACTTCATATAGTTAAAATAGAAATAATAAGATTAGTTTACTCTTTGTTCAGCTGTAATATAACTGTGGCACAGCCTATAATGCTTCTTAAGTTTCCTACACTGTAGTTTACCTGCCTTGCTCACTGTTTGTGTTACTGAAGAACTAAATCATGAAAAGGCTGGAAAAATTCTATTTAGACCTGCATATATTTCTTCATACTGAATTGAAAACAGAACACCACACCCAGTACAGACAACGCATACAGATCTCATCTATAATATCTTTAGGCCAATTACAAAACATTATGTTTACAATTAAAACAAAATGTAACTGGTCACACCATCCGGTAACTTGAAACATGTTCATTTGTGAAATTCAAGGTAAAAAAAAAAATGTCCTCAGGCAACTTGCCATTTCCAACAACTTTCAAAAAATATTCTCTCATATATTAAATTTTATGAAAATTTAGGGCAAAGAAAAACATCACATTCTTCTACAGTGCCCACAATTGAAACCACAGCTAGTTTAGTAATTGTTATAGTTATAGTTTCTAATTATGAGAGTGGGCAGCAGTTATAATTATGTGTATATGTCTGACTGTCAAATTTATGTGGATTATTCATTTCATTACACTTTGATCCATTCAGCTGAAAGAAAACAATGCCATATCTCTGACACAAAATATGTCACTGTTTCTCATAATATTTTGAAAGAAAAAAAACCCTGGCAAAGTGCTGGTACTGTCAGTATCACTTACATCATCCATGGTGTCATGGCGACGACAGAAGCTGGCATGCCCATAGCAGATGCACTGTCCACCAATTGATATGTCTTTTATGGAATAGTAATACTGGGAAATAGAAAGGCAGCATCAGGTAGATTAGTCACAACGTCTAGGCCAGCCCTTTCAACACTTAAGGGAGGATGCTGAGACAGCTCACTACATTATGTCAGGCTTACGCCAAAAGGCAACTGACGGTTTATTGCATTCCTGGGCATGAAGGGCTATCAGACAAAATTGCAGAAAAAGAAATAGGACAATAGGAAAATGTGGTAATCCAAGAAAATCATAATGGCAAATTCTAGATGATGGACAGGAAAAGAGACACTTTTTTCTTAATATCTCAAAAGCGTCAAAAAAGACTAATGCCATTAGTGTAGAGCACTGATGATGTTCTCTCCATAACATACACAAACCCAAAATATGAAAGGATGCTCTTCCAAACTGTGCACAAAAACATAATTATTATCAGAGAACACAATAGAAAAAGACACAAACATAAAAATGTAATGATAAACTATTTGTCTCATTCAAAATGGTCCTTTCCACATCAGTTGATCAGTCTGCTTCTTTCTTCTGTAAAGTAAGAGTCGATCTTTCCCACTTGTCTTGCAAGGAGGGTCAAAATATGCATAAATGTCCCATGTGCAGCTACAAATGCTCACTCACTCAAACATACATAAACTGAGACAGTGAGAGAGAGAAAAGAAAGAGAGAGAGAGAGAAGAAAGAGAGAGAAAGTGAGTAAGAGAGCAAAGACTAAGTGGGAGAGAGAAAGAGAGAGAGGAGGAGAAATACAGAATGGACGAGAGAGTGCTAGAGATAGAGAGAAAAAGAGGGAGCAGAAATGAAAGAGAAAAAAGGAGAGAGAGAGAGAGACAGACAGACAGATAAAAAGAGAGACAGGGAGAGAGAAAAAGGGAGTGAGAGAGAGTGAGAGAAAGAGACAGAGAGACATCTCGTAAGTTGTACAGAAGAAAAAATTAACAAAAGCATCACAAATATTGTTAAATAGGTTTACCTACCCTTCTAGTGACGGAAGGATCGGCTGAGTCCAAACTGCTGTGAGTCATTAAGTCAGCATTGAGAGTCCGAATTTTTTGGAAGCTTAACCGGACAAACTTGGCCGATGTAAATTCCTGTACGACAAT